>JANRMT010062837.1:80165841-80237352 GCA_026402145.1 Polypterus bichir lapradei | reverse complement strand
TTGTGCTCTGACATGAACTGTCAACTGTGGGACCTTATATAGACAGGTGTGTGCCTTTCCAAATCATGTCCAATCAACTGAATTTACCACAGGTGGACTCCAATTAAGCTGCAGAAACATCTCAAGGATGATCAGGGGAAACAGGATGCACCTGAGCTCAATTTTGAGCTTTATGGCAAAGGCTGTGAATACTTATGTACATGTGCTTTCTCAGTTTTTTATTTTTAATAAATTTGCAAAAACCTCAAGTAAACATTTTTCACGTTGTCATTATGGGGTGTTGTGTGTAGAATTCTGAGGAAAAAAATGAATTTAATTTATTTTGTAATAAGGCTGTAACATAACAAAATGTGGAAAAAGTGATGTGCTGTGAATACTTTCTGGATGCACTGTATGTCATGCATTACAAAAGACATTATTTTTTACATTTTATATTGCTGCATTGGTATTTCAGCACACTATAACACTGTTTAGAGTAAAGCTGGCCATTCTTTCACCAGCACAAGCTCTTCACTTCATTTGCTTACCTTCAGGACACTCTGCCGCGTCAGATTCGTGCGTCACTCGGGTGATGATCCTGTCTCATTGTGGCTTTTTCGTCTCGTTTTATTTCACAGAAAATGAGACTACTCTGTACAATGGGTTCTTCTGCATAAAGAAATTTAGGTTAAAAGAGGAAGTTGCCACCATTGTCTACCAGCACAGCTTGTTCTTTTATTTTACCACACAGGTCTTGAGCTGAGCTCGCTCTGGGAAGACATGGTCAGTAATACAATATTTGTTATATAGCACCTTTATCCCCTCCTCCCGCTACTAATCCTCAATCTTTTAAACAGCCATCCATTCATTTTTTTTTAAATCTGCTCCTTCCAACATAGCCTGTCCCATCACAACTTGAGAACCAAACCTGGACAGGATGCCAGGAACACGCGGGCACACTCGTACCAGCAACCAACAGAAAGCCATGCCATGAACTCAAGGAGAA
Source organism: Polypterus bichir lapradei (assembly GCA_026402145.1). Taxonomy (NCBI): domain Eukaryota; kingdom Metazoa; phylum Chordata; class Cladistia; order Polypteriformes; family Polypteridae; genus Polypterus; species Polypterus bichir. The sequence goes on along the minus strand of JANRMT010062837.1, from coordinate 80,236,367 downwards.
CATGGCAGCTCCACACAGAAGATGCTCCAGAAACAGATAACCCAATGGTTTGGGTGCTATAAAAAGACCACACATTTCTCTGTATAATCTGACTAGACAGATTATATACAAAGTGGTCGTTTGCAACAGATTTATGGACGCTGGGTTTCAGCTGCATTTATTTTGGGACTACAAAGCAATTCAAACACAATTTGTTATTATACCTTTCACTGTGTGTCACTAGGGCTGGCCTTCTCCAAAGATGCTGAACACTAAGCTTCCGCTTTTCTTAATTTCCTCAAATTTCACAGCTGCTAAAAGCCATCCTGGTGGCAAAGCTCAACCTGAAAGACAAGATGCCAGGAGGTTGTTAGTGATGGCTCAGAGCAAACCCCACACTTTCACCTTGTGCTCCACCATCATACAACATGCAGGATGGTGACAAGTGACGGCCACTTATCTCATCCAGAGGATTTGCATACAAATATCCACAGCCAACTCCAATCCCATCCTAGAGTCTGTGATGAGCCAACAGCGCAAAGTACAAGCAGTGTCACAAGAACAACTCAAGACTATTGCAAAGGTTTGGGGCAGCCACCCGTATAATATGCCCTGGCTGCAAAAGGTTGAATTGAACCAAGTTATTTACAAGACTGAGCCCAAAACAGAACTGAATATGTGGAGGTAAGATGGCGGCTTTAAAGGCCGGTGGAGGAGGTGATGTCATTTATGCTGGAACCAGAAGTGTCGTCTTCGAGACTGGAAGTGATGTCATCACACGTGCCGAGACCGGAAGTGATGTCATCACACACAATGAGACCGGAAATGATGTCCACCAGAAACAGAAGTGACGCCATCAGAGGCACCCCGGAACCTGCTGGAATTTCCCGGGAATGGTCTGCAAGGGACTGCAGGAGACCGTCAGCACACTCTGCTACCCCCTGGTCTGATGTAGAATGACAATTACTCAAGCCCTTTAGCTGTCTCCTATTCGCACATGTGTGATAGCAGAAACTGCGAGCAGGAGCACCACATAGTCATCCGTGTACTGTATTTACTAATCCACTTCATTGCTCATAAATGCATTTGATGGTGCGCCTCTGCAATCTAGCCCCTGTGTACTGAACAATCATTGTTATTCTATATAGTGCCTTTCACAGTCAGAACCCTCCTAAAGATTACACAAGGTGTTTTTGGTTACTCAAGCGTTCAGTAGATGGAGGACTGATTCTTCCTCCTCATTCCCAAGGGTGTCTTGTGCTTCCAGCCCCGTGTCTTATGTCCTCTCCTGGGTGAATATATCAAGGGACGAGTCCTCTTTCCTCAAAATTGAAAAACTTTGTTGTTGTTCCTCACTTTTTTTTTTTAATCAGACTACACATCAACTCTTCACCTCTCAGGTCTGTGGCCTGTCCACCTGCTGAACTCCACTTTTTTAGACAATGCCAATCCCCCATAACAGAGGCCTAACCATCTGCTCAATAATAAGACATGTTTGGATTCTTATCAGCTGTCAGTTTGCAGTTAGAAAACACATAGGTGTGGACAGCTTTTGGGGGCTCTCAGTAAATTCTGTCTGAGGTCTGATACCCATTCACCTTTACCACCTTTAATCAAAGCCATAAAGTTGGAAACAAATCACATTCAAATATATTTACAGTGGCATGTAAAAGTTTGGGGCCCCTTTGCTTAAATGTCTCTCACTGCAAATAGCTAAGTGAGCAGAAGAACTGATCGCCATAAGGCAGGAAGTTAAAGATGACACATTTCTTTGATATTTGAAGATTACATATATGTTTCCATCATTCACAGGTACAAATACCAAAAAAAATTAAAAGGGCCTGAAGCAAAAGTTTCGGCCCCCGACATTGTCAGTACTTAATAAGACCCCCCTTGGCAAGTGTCACAGCTTGTAAATGCTTTCTGTAGCCAGCTAAGAGTCTTTCAGTTCTTACTTGGGGTATTGTCACCCATTTGTACTTTCAAAAGACTTATAATTCTGCAGAATTATTTGGCCGTCTTGCATGCACTGACCTTTTGAGATCTCCCCACAGATTTTCAATGACGTTTAGGTCAGGGGATTGTGAGGGCCATGGCAAAACCATCTGCTTGTGCCTCTTTAGGTATTCCATTGTAGATTTGGAGGTGTGTTTCAGGTCAGGATCTTGTTGGGAGGGCCCATTCTCTTTTTAACTTCCACTTTTATACGGATCGTATGATGTTTGTTTCCAGAATTTGCTGGTATTTGAATCCATTCTCCTTTCTACCAATGACATGTTCCTTGCACCACTGGCTACAACACAAGCCCAAAGCATGATCAATTCACCCCCATGTTTAATGGTTGGAGACGTGTTCCTTTTCTGGAATTCGGTCCCCCTATTTCTTCAAAAGTACTTCTGCACGTAGTGGCCAAAATGTTCTATTTTGACTTCATCAGTTCACAGGAATTGTCTCCAAAATGCATTAAGCTTGTTTAGTTGTTCATTTGCAAACTCCAGACGCTGAATTTTATGGCCAGGACGTAGGAAGGTTTTCTTCTGCTGACTACCATGAATGTCATATTTGTTCAGATGTCTCTGCACAGTAGAACAGTTCACCACCACTCCAGAGTGCTAAATCTTTCTGTATGTATTTTGTTATCAAATAGTGATTTTTATTTGCCTTTCTAGCAATCCAAAGAGCAGTTCTTTCAGAACATTTTCTTGGTCTTTCAGGCCTCAACTTGACCTCCACCATTCCTATTAACTGACAGTTCTTAATAACATTACAGACTGAGGAAACAGCTACCTGAAAACACTTTGCTATCTTCTTGTAGCCTTCTCTCGGTTATGCTGAGCATCAATTATTTTATTTTATTTTTCAGAGTGGAGTGCTAGGCAGCTGCTTAGAGCAGCCCATGGCTGCTGATAATTAGGACAAGGCTTGAGGAGTCAGAGAATTTATACATCTTTGCAATTGGCATCGCCTGGAGATTCCTAAGAATGATTGTTTGCAAGCCATAGTCCTAATGAGCTGATTAAGGTCTGAGAACTTGGGAAAAGTTATCTGAGACCTCAAAACTTTTGCATGGTACGCCTTTCCTTTTTACACTGTACACTTATATAAAACAAAAACAGTACACTAATCTTGCATAAAATGCTGAAAAGAAATGTGTCAACTTTAATTTTATGTCTTTTGGTGATCAGTGCATCTTCTGCTTACCTAACTATTCATAGTAACAGACATTTTAAGCAAGGGCGTGCAAACTTTTGCATGCCAATGTATTGCTGCCCTAACAAAGTTAAGTCTTCTTCATCTTGTCCTGATTCTTTCCAAAGCATCACCTCAAGCTGAAGTCCAAACTGTCCTCAAATAATATCCTAACTGCTCACAAAAAATGAGAAAGTACAACTGTCCTAGATTAGGTAAATGGTCCTAACTTGGTCAAAAATCCCAGTGTGGCAAAAATTTGGAGCAACAGTAATAGCATTTTATCAGTCTTCCTAATTGAGAAAACTATTCACCAAGATGTAGAAGAGCTCATGAGTGGTCCTGACTCGCTAGGAGCTGCCAGACGATGGCATCCAGGCAGTGATCAGTACACACATTCCAGGAAAGGTGGGATATTTTGGAAACACTGGACAACAATGGACTCGTAAGAAGATATTAATTTGACAGAGATGGAGTAATATTTGTAACATTATGTGATTGCTCCATCTATGCAAAGAAGCCATGTACTAGCAGCTGAAATAAAACTGTTGGTAACAATATGTTTTTTTGGCTATTGGGGAATGCTAGTTTGCAATAGCAATGATCAGAGTAAGTCATGATTCATAACCTATCACTTCATGAATTTTGCACCAAATTCTGAATGGCCAGATTTATACATTTCCCCATCACTCTATGTGAAGTAATGTTAAAGCAAGCTGCCTTCATACAAATATCAAGGATTCCTGGCATTAGTGGTGTGGTTGACGGTACACACATAAATATCATTGCTCCAAGTGTGAATGAATGTGCAAGCATATATGTGAATTGTAAGCGGTCTCAAAATAACACACAGGTGGTCATGGATGCAAAATCAGTTATCCTTGATATTTTTGCAAAGTGATTAATAATTACACACAGCTTAGTGCGATAGCCTACCTTATTAGGTTTTCATTCTTATTCTTCACCTATTACTTTGAATATTATTTATTATGATTATTATCTTTGTGGTGAAGTCTTAGTGTTAGTATCAGACAACCACAAAACATTTTAATGGGTACCATTTTGCAGCTCAGAATGCAGTAAAATCATACTACTCACTTCATAACTACTTGCCAGGTGCCACTCTGAGGCAGGACAAACTCTTATCCTACTTAGACTTTTAGTGCCATTCCAAGGAGTAATTCTGAGGCATTTGTTTAAAACAAGCACAGGTCCCTAACTCTAAATTATAGACACTAGCCCACCACAGGCTATATCTCCTTTGTGTAATTTTGGTAAGGAACAGACAAAACTGAACTGACATTTTGGTTTTATTTTTGTGCATTAAATGAAGCCCTTGTTTTAAATCATTATCATTAGTGTTGACACTGTAAAGCAGTGTAGAGACTTTATCATAAACAGTACTCTGGAGGGGTTTATTATTTATTTATTTATTTAATTTTATTTTTTTTTTACGGCCAGCACAATGGGATCACCAATGATCTTCTAGCTTCAAGAGGTGAGCTGTCCAGTTCTAATTAACTTCTTTTAAATTCATTTTAATTGACTTGTTTTTTTAAGATTTGTTCTCCTGAGTGGTTTCATTTCTTTCCTTAAATGGTGCTCAAACTGAAATGGAATGAGACATGAGTGAGCCAACAGAAGACCAACTAAGTCAGGGCCTCAAACACCAATGAATTTTACTCCAACCAGTTGCTTAATTAGGCGCTAATTCTTGTTTTTAATGAAACCCATTCTTTAATTCCATGGCTTGTTGCTGCTCTCATTGTGCAATAGCATATATTTCTGAAAACAGCACTATTAAAATGTTTTGTGGACCTGAGCAGATCGACATTCCTGAGACCTTCATCTTTTTTTATTTTCAGATATTGTATGATGGACACAGTTTACTGGTCAAGTTTTGGCTCATTTTTGTATCTCATTATTGTTTGGCTGCTAATTAAGGAAAAAGAAACAAAGAGTCAGCCTTCAAGAGCAATATGCTTACTGTTGTGCTGTTAGCTTCATTTTAGTTGTTTCTCATCTGCACAAACATAAGCCTACTGGTGCAAGTGATTTGTTCAGATAATGAAGGTTTCCGAGCGGATCGGTTATGGTAAGGGCATAGAGTTGTCCACATTGGAGACAAGGCCAATGCCTATTTTATGACTCACTTTTCTCATCTTCAGTTTCATTGTCATGTTAGTTTGACTCATTTGGGTAGTATAGTCTACTTTATACTCTCTTAGTTCATCTATCACTTTTGCGTTTTGTTTAAAATAAAACATACATCAGCTGCATTTCCATTCCAGAGCTGCAAAGAAACAGAAACAATTCTGATACTCCTGTGATGATATTCCATCACAGAAATACCTCATGTTTCAGACGTGAGAAATAACTGGATTATCCAGACAAAAACGCGCACTTAGTCAGAATATGCACCAAGGTCCTTGGAGCTCTGAGGTATCATTTCTAAAGTACGTTTTCAAGACAGTTTCCCTTTCACTCAAGTTACAGTGATGCTTAGTGCTACTTTATTAAAATGTCTCAGAAGCAAAATATTCAATATCTGAGGTTTTTCATCACTTGATAAAGAAAAGATGATGGCACAGTGGTTCACACCTCCACAACCCTAAGATTAGATACTTTCTGGTTCAATGTCTGTGCTGAATTTGCAGGTTTTTGATGGGCTCATGTGGGTGTTAGAGGGTACATTTTCCTCCCAAGTTCCAGAAAAACAGACTGACTAGAAACATTAAAAGCTGCATCTTGTCCTGTGTTGTCATCTTCTCTGGGGTTTACCGTACCACCAAGTGCTGCCCTGGGATACACCGATACACCCTGCGAGACCGTAAATTGAAAAGCTGGGTCAGATGGGAGGACCAATGAAGCTGTGAAACTTAGTTTTTCTTTAGTACCTTTCGTCTTTTTAAAAAAAAAAAAAAAAAACCCTTTCAATTCAAATATTATGTAAACACTATAAAATTCAGTTTCATCTGTAAGTTTGAAATGGGGCATCCATTTATCAACATATTCTGGGTTTCATCAGCCTGGCAACAATACTGAAAGTTCTCTTCATTTTGACTGTAGTCTGTGGACAAGTCAATATAATGGACTAAAATGACATGCATACATTTCTCAGTTCACTTTAAGAATAGTTATAAATATATAGAATACTTTAGCCAGAATAATCTTATACCGATCAAATAAAAATACACAGCATTGCAAAAATCTTTAGAGATTTAGTTCTTTTTTTTCTAACCTTGTTCTGAGGATTGATGTTCACTGAAGTAGAAGAACCATCTTTTTCAGTATGGTATATGATAGATGGAATCCCAACAAAATGTTACTACAGCATGTGCTGCTTATGTAGTACTGATCTTCACTGAAATAATAATAATAAAGAAGGTGATTTTAAGTAAATGCATGCTTGCATTATGTATTAAGACAACTGATACAGCATTTACAGCTTGGTAAATTTCCACTACTGCTGCACGTTTTGATGTACTTTAATGATAATCATTCTGACCTTTTTGCTCCTTTAAAATAAAGGGTCACAAAGAAGGCAAAGTAGTCATGTATATTTTTAATATGTGATCTAATAGGTTTTGTTTTTATAAAAAGTACTAAAAAATCAATATTAGGTTCTGTTTTATATTAGCCTGAAATCTGACATTTGTAACATGAGAGAAACAGTAATATCAATGTATATGGGAAGCTGGAATTAAAATATCTTTTGTATTGTTTAATAAACTTATCTTGAGCAGGTTGAAAGGTCGCAAGCTCCATACTTCGTGTACATAATTCATGTAACTGTGGACCAGGAGACAGTGTATTGTTCATTTCTTTATCAACAGACACAATAAATACATTTTTGTTATAGTATTTGTTTTTTTGGACCTCACATATCTCTATATACATTATAATAGCCATCTTTCACCTCAACATACCCCATTACCTCCATTTATACATCTGTATAGACTGTCACTGTATGTTTTATTTTATTTGTGTTTTAGCTGTATGCTGGTAACTTGCTTTTGTCCATTAAGGTAACTTCAAATATGTGAATGGCTAAGATCTCTGCTCTGAATGGAGTGGTGAGTCTCAAAGCACCACCAGGTGTGGCATTTTTTCCACTTTGCTTTAAATTGCAAACATATAAAAAGAATAATACAAACTGTTAAATTTCATAATTTATTCCTTTGAAGGGAACGACAACCCCGTATTAAAAAATAGTCCGGTACAAGTATAAATATATAAAAAAAAGAAGAGTGTGGCATGTCATTTTACTGTACAGTTTGAGTATTTTGTGCATGCTTCTCCATCCCAGATGCACACACTGGCTCTATTTTATAGTTTTGCTGAGGTTTGTAAATCCAGTTCCTACACAGGTCATTAATACTTTTTCACCACCCTTCCTCTCTTCTTCTGGTTGCTGTGTTTCTATTTTGAACATGACTTGGAAAAAACTCCTTAGATGTCTTAAGAATTCAATCCTAAAACAGAAAGAAAATACAAAATAGATCAAATACTTGTGTTCCAGTAGCTATAACAATAAAACATACAGTAGCTGTTGTAGTATATGAGGAACATTCCAAAAAAAAAAAAAAAAAAACGAAAACACTTTATTTCACTTTCATGCTACAGTCTTACATTGACTGATCAACCTTTTTTAACGCTGTAGGAAAAATTTTTTTTGCAAGTCTGGCTTTTTGGCTAAATGTGAGTGGAAATCTCTACATACAATCTTGAAAAATATTTAAAGTTAAAAATAGCAGAAGTAACAAATTATCTGAAAGACTGGCTGATATAAACTACTAACATCAGAAACAATAATCTGTCATAAAAAATAGTTGAAATATTAGTATCATAGTACTTTTATACTGTGGGTTTTTGCCCCTCCCCATTCTCCTCCACACACGCTTTCATTCCATACACCGAGTCTGAAATCTCCACTTACTGCAGTTTTATTCAAAATATTCAATCATTCTTATTCTCAAAGCAGCTTAATATGCTAATCTGTTACACTGTGATGATTTTTGTTTTTTTCCTTCTCACATTCTACCCAGTAATATAATAGCTCATTCATTAGTTACATTCATTACATTTGAAACAGGTGCATAGTTTCCAATGAAGAGCTAAAGAAAAGTAGTGAAAACATTATCAGGTGGAAAGTATGCCTCGTATTTGCACATATCAGATGCTTTAACAAGAAGAAGGTCAATTCACCGTTGCCGTTTCAAACACTGCCCTTGAATAACCACAAAATAATGCATTTGACAAGACTGCCAAGCTTCAGGATAGTCAGTGAGTAAGCAGGATGCATAGCCAATGAAAGAGAGGGAATTAGGGCCTTCAATTCAAAAACTCCATCTCAGTTGACTGTGTTTCACTATCATGTAAGAGAGAATTTTCCAATAATGTTTGTTATTGCACTCACTGAGGTGTGCCTCTTGCAGCTTAGAAGCTGTCCCATCTGTAGGGCGAGGGGAGTTTTCCTTCTAATATATTGTTCTCCTTTATGTAGGAGCTTCGTAACCAAAAGCTCCCTGAATCACAGCTGGCTTGGACAACTCAGCACCAACACCACAGAGTGAATTTCTAGACTAAAACATCTGCTCTCCATGAAAACTTTAATTTTTTTCCTAAAAACACAGGATAAGTAACAGACAAAAAAAAAAAAAAAAAAAAGAACCATTTTTTGGGTGGTGTATTCATCTGAAGAAAGGCCTGCCGAAGTAACATCTTTCTCAGAGGTAAGTAAGGCACACATTAATTAGCCATACCATACATGAAAGGAACTGTTGATTAATAAAGATGAACAAAGTTTTCCTCTTCAAGCCACTCTCTTTTATTAGTGAAGGCACTGCCAATCTTCAGTTATCATAGTACTGTACTTTTAAAGAACACAGCACCGGTACCATGATAACTGAAAATGGACAGTTCATACTTTGTGGCTCTGGTATTGCATGCCATTTCCTTTAAGTCCTTTAGGATGACCATATGACTGAAACTCCAAAAAGAAACTATTTGCTATAACATGAAGTCATTTTTGGTTTAAATACTGTCTTTCCTTCAGATAAAAAAGGCCTGTTCAACCGTGTACCATGTCTGGTCAGGAGGTATAGGGAAAACTGTAAGAACAAAGCCAACTGACTTTAAATCTCTTAAAGCATGTTCTCCCTTTTCAAGAGGGGACTGGAAGCATCTAATGGTGGCCATGTCCAATAAGAGAACTGGAAGAGAAAACGTGGCCCAGAAGGTTGCATTTCACTTCAGGTCAAATGAACTGAGAATGGCATAAAAGATACTCTGCCACAGAAGGTTTAGGCATAACACTCCCAAAAGAGAAGCCCAATTTGAAATATCTGACTATACTGAAAGGTCTATACTCAACAACTCTATAATTTGCAAATTAATGGATTAGGAAGCACTTTGCAGTCGGATATTGTGAAAAATCCTTGATCACCTTGACAGAAATTGGTGCAAGTCACTTTTGAAGGAAGCATAACAATCTTAAATAATGGTATTTTGTTCCAAAATTAACATATTTTTATTTTAAACTTTACAAAAGATCTTACTTTTTCCAACATTCTGTACAAAGCCCATAACCTGCCAAGCTTAACAGCTTCAGTCCTCTATAAACAACCATTTAATTATAAGTTTGTTGCCTTTTCATGAAGATCTTCTGTTATCTTCATCAACAATACCTCTTCGTCCTAACCTGCCTCACAAAAACAAAATGTGTTTTCACAGTTTTGTAATAATGAACAACAATGCAAGTATGCTGCTCTTTTGTGATTGGTTGTAGATTATTTGTTTAGATACAACAGTTGCACGGTACAGAATTACTCTATATTGGTCACAATCAAGCAGAGACAAATACTTCCCCCAATTCCTCATACTGTATGCAGACAAATTAAATTTGTATCAATAATTCTGGACTAACCAGGCATTAGAACACCTTTTTCAATGTGCTAAATAACCCAAAGCAACAGAGCCACCCTTGGGCACAAAAATGTACAGTAACTTATGCACACTTCATGCATACACTTTACAAGTTCAACACTAAGGTATAATGCATCTTTAGTGTTGACAGGTTATACAACATGGGTGGTTAAAGTGGTAATGGAGACCACCACTCCTCAGTTCTCCCTGCATGAAGTTTGCATAATCTCCCTGTGTCTGCACGGGCTTCCTCCTGGTGCTCTGTTTTCCTCCCACAGTACAAAGACAAGCAGGTTAGGTGAACCGGCGATGCTAAACTGGCCCTAGTGTGTGTTTTCACTTTGCAATGGACTGGCACTCTGTCCAGGGTTTGTTCCAGCCTTCCATTCTCCGCTACCCAGCATAGCGTCCAGCATCCCCTGCGACCCTAGTCTGGATTAAGCGTGTTAGAAAATGACATGATGCGTTTTACAACTTAACACAGCCATCACAGATTGCTTCACAGTAAATACATCTTAACTGCAGCAATAAGAAAGGCACCCTTCATTTACAGCTTTAACTTCATAATCATAATTAGAAACACAAGCATCTTACCTTTCATGAGTAAAGGACAACATTAACTAAACCACTGACATTGTGCCTAAAAAGTGTTATGCTTTACACAAGGAATTTATGGATAACAAACAACTATAAAGTATGTACATGTTGGTAATAACAAGGATGGCATATGGTGGTTTAAAACCTGTGTTTTTGTTTCCTGGTTAGTTACCCTAAATATAGAAGCTTGAAACAGAACCTTCAAAAGATCATCATGACAATCCTGCCTACAGTTATATCAGGAGCATGGTGGTGTTTTGGAATAATATGTGGTTTTTGATGCGGTTTTTGAAAATAATAAATTAATCATATTAGTTCAAAAAACCTCACAGCAGAAACATTTAATACTAACCTAATAAACATTGTAGAGAAAAGCCAAGGAAAATGACACCTTTTATTGGCAAACTAAAAAGATTACAATTTTGAGGCAACTCAGGCCCCTTCTTCAGGCAAGAGGTAATCAACATTGAAATAAAAATCTTCTTGTTTATCTACTATAACCCTAAACAAAAGGGTACCTTTTTCACAATGAGAAGGGCAAAGTTTGCCAAAAAAGACATGTGCATAATCTTTATAATGACCTGCACACCAAACTTTCATTTCTTTTCAATGGTTTTGATTTATTAATGCATCTTTAATATGTCAAGACTGTTCTCCAATTTTTAACAAAGCCAGCATTGTACACAATGGTGCCATTTAATATTAAAGATGACCAGATAACTAGGGATGGGTACTGAAAGCCAGTACTAAATTGATAATGGTTCCAGACTGGTCAGTACTGATATCAATAAGCTCCTGGAAAAACGGTGCTGCTATCATATTTTGTAACATTAATTCCAAATGTAGCAGTGTTTTTAAATTCCTAACCATCCCCTAATGATGACTACACTGCAGGTGTCAGGCAATCACATTTTAGTTGCACAGCTGCGCGTGGAGCAAAGTTTAATGTCTTTTGTAATTTCTCGTATGTACAAGATATTTTCATGTGCGTACTAAAAAAAGGCTTAACTCATAATTTTTTTCACTGTGTGGTTCAGGGCTTCCATATGAATGTCCCCACAATGAACTGTTGTTGTATATAGTTAGTAGAATACCGATCATATTGTAATAATCTGGCCATGTGGCTGGACAGCTACTGAGTGCTTTTCTTTCAGAAGGTGTAGTGTGATATGCAAAAGAAACACCTCAGCAGAAGGAGGAGCTCCTGGGAAAAAGGGTGGAAGGAGTGTGATGGATGGAGGGTGGAAGGTGCTAGAACAGGTCTGCACCGGCTCAGCACATGTGGGGACAAGAAAAAATAGCACAGAGTGAAAGAGCAAGTAGAAGGGAACGAGCGCAAAAGAGCAATGTGCTTCAGGCCATTACACTGAAGCGTAAGACGAGCAGTGTAAAAGTCCGATTGTGATTAGAATGTTGAGGTGTCTCCCACAGCTGCAACACTGGCAGCTCAGTTGGAAGGCAATTAATAAAGGCTCACCAGTTTCAAACTACAGGTCTGTGCAGAACTGATTTTTTAAAACCCACGCACTCCCGCTTCTTTAGTACTTCATCCTGTTGCTGCCCACTCCCTCATGCACTTGGCCCCATTTTTCACACTCCCACCCGCAGAAACATATTGCTGCCATTAAGGAAAAAAAAAATATGTATGGTTGATAAGATTGTTTAACATGATTACATACAAAAAATGGAATGAAGCTTTCCCTTTTTTGGCCCACTTGTCCTTTTCACTTTTTTGTGATGATTCTGCTTCATCAGTGTTTAATATGGATATTCGATAGGACATAAATAATTTCCAAGCACAAGTCTGTGCATTTTATTATAGAAAGGAGCAAAAAAGCGTAGTGTAGGCAATGTGTCTTGTTAAAGCTTTGTAAGTAACTGTTTACTATTCAGTTTGGTAGTGAAGTACAAACTAGTTTAATAATTGTTATTCATTCCAGTAAGATGTTACTTTTTGTTGTGACACAGAAGGTACAAGCCAGCACATTACTGCTAACAAACAGTCCACACTTTTAAAGTGTTCTATTCTATAACTATTCTATAACATTTCAGTAATTATTTACCGCTCTGATGCTGAAGTTCCTGATCATAAAATAAGTCATTACGATAGCAATTGATAAGAAGAAATCATAATCAATTGTAGAATTATTGTATTTGAGGGTTCCTCTAGAGTAGCTCTTTCTCTTGAACAAATTGGCTCAAAAACTAATCAGCACATTATCATTTCATGACAGAAAAATACCAAACACAAAACTTAAACCTGTCTACCCTTTTTAGCTCAAGAAACTGTGACACACAGACAAACCGTAAAGAACAATGACCATTGGCAAGGAAACAATGGAAAGTGAGGGCTTTGGAAATGGAGGTGAGGCCTGTCAAACTTTAGAGCTCACACATTAACTAGCTAGCGCCATATCAACTAGCTACCAAAATAAGGCAACATCTTTGTATTTCCAGGGAGGAACATGAGATTTGGAACTATAATGAAAGAAAATAAAGAGAGCTGTGTAATCAGTGACCCATGTGATTGCTATTTGCACAATTTAACACCTTCAAAAATCAGTAACACTCAGTAACTGAAAACCATTTCATGTGACATGGTCTCTGACTAAATGTTGTGCCGAGTCCTATAGGGTGGCATCAGTTTTAGGTATTTTAAATTTTAAGTATGCAATGAATGATTGCCCTGTCTAGATTTGGTTGCTGCATAACACCTACAGTGCATCCGGAAAGTATTCACAGCGCATCACTTTTTCCACATTTTGTTATGTTACAGCCTTACTCCAAAATGGATTAAATTCATTTTTTTCCTCAGAATTCTACACACGACACCCCATAATGACAACATGAAAAAAGTTTACTTGAGGTTTTTGCAAATTTATTAAAAATAAACAAAAATGAGAAATCACATGTACATAAGTATTCCCAGCCTTTGCTCAATACTTTGTCGATGCACCTTTGGCAGCAATTACAGCCTCAAGTCTTTTTGAATATGATGCTACAAGCTTGGCACACCTATCCTTGGCCAGTTTCGCCCATTCCTCTTTGCAGCACCTCTCAAGCTCCATCAGGTTGGATGGGAAGCATCAGTGTACAGTCATTTTAAGATCTCTCCAGAGATGTTCAATCGGATTCAAGTCTGGGCTCTGGCTGGGCCACTCAAGGACATTCACAGAGTTGTCCTGAAGCCACTCCTTTGATATCTTGGCTGTGTGCTTAGAGTCGTTGTCCTGCTGAAAGATGAACCGTCGCCCCAGTCTGAGGTCAAGAGCGCTCTGGAGCAGGTTTTCTTCCAGGATGTCTCTGTACATTGCTGCAGTCATCTTTCCCTTTATCCTGACTAGTCTCCCAGTTCCTGCCGCTGAAAAACATCCCCACAGCATGATGCTGCCACCACCATGCTTCACTGTAGGCATGGTATTGGCCTGGTGATGAGCAGTGCCTGGTTTCCTCCAAACGTGACGCCTGGCATTCACACCAAAGAGTTCAATCTTTGTCTCATCAGACCAGAGAATTTTGTTTCTCATGGTCTGAGAGTCCTTCAGGTGCCTTTTGGCAAACTCCAGGCGGACTGCCATGTGCCTTTTACTAAGGAGTGGCTTCCGTCTGGCCACTCTACCATACAGGCCTGATTGGTGGATTGCTGCAGAGATGGTTGTCCTTCTGGAAGGTTCTCCTCTCTCCACAGAGGACCTCTGGAGCTCTGACAGAGTGACCATCAGGTTCTTGGTCACCTCCCTGACTAAGGCCCTTCTCCCCCGTTCACTCAGTTTAGATGGCCGGCCAGCTCTAGGAAGAGTTTTGGTGGTTTCGAACTTCTTCCACTTACGGATGATGGAGGCCACTGTGCTCATTGGGACCTTCAAAGCAGCAGCAATTTTTCTGTAACCTTCCCCAGATTTGTGCCTCAAGACAATCCTGTCTCGGAGGTCTACAGACAATTCCTTTGACTTCATGCTTGGTTTGTGCTCTGACGTGAACTGTCAACTGTGGGACCTTATATAGACAGGTGTGTGCCTTTCCAAATCATGTCCAATCAACTGAATTTACCACAGGTGGACTCCAATTAAGCTGCAGAAACATCTCAAGGATGATCAGGGGAAACAGGATGCACCTGAGCTCAATTTTGAGCTTCATGGCAAAGGCTGTGAATACTTATGTACATGTGCTTTCTCTTTTTTTTTTATTTTTAATAAATTTGCAAAAATCTCAAACTTTTTTCACGTTATCATTATGGGGTGTTGTGTGTAGAATTCTGAGGAAAAAAAACGAATTTAATTCATTTTGGAATAAGGATGTAACATAACAAAATGTGGAAAATTGTGATGCGCTGTAAATACTTTCCAGATGCACTGTATGTTTGCAGATAACTTTCAGCTCCTTGCTACCATACAAAAAAAAATTGGAAAATGAAAAAGGGATTACTCATTGCACTTGTGATATTGCACACATTATTTTTCTTCTTTGGTTTAACAAAATAAATAAAAAAATGTTTAAAAAATGGTAAGGAAACTAGGCAAACCTGAAATTTGAAATTACAAAATTAACTGACAGCTGTAAATAGGTCCAAAATGTGTAAGTGTGTTTATTAACTGACCCATATTTCTTCCATATTTAGGTCCAGCCTTATACCTTA
Organism: Polypterus bichir lapradei; assembly: GCA_026402145.1. NCBI lineage: Eukaryota > Metazoa > Chordata > Cladistia > Polypteriformes > Polypteridae > Polypterus > Polypterus bichir. Next base: position 80,221,039 of record JANRMT010062837.1, on the reverse strand, counting down.
TGATGTTTAGATAGGCTATAGCTAGAAAAAAAAGGCTTTCAGTAAATGGATGAAAGCACTTCCTGTTCATAATTGTCAGCTATAAATCATCAAAATCTTAAGATCAAATAATAATACAAAGGGAAATTTCAAACTGTTTCCAAGAGAAATACTCTAAACAAGGCAGATGCTAGCAGGGCAGTTGCTTCGCCTATATACAGTAAGTTTTGAAGGCATCCTATTTCTTTATTTGTATTTTCTGCTAATAAAAGATACTGAAATAAAGCTGTAAATTGAAGTAATACTATCAATCATATTCCCATGGAAGCAATCTAATAAAAGAAATGCTATTTCTGATCCTAGGGACTGTTAGCCAGTGTTTATAAAAGTGCACATCTGATTGTCTGGATTGTCTGGTTATCTGATCAGAGATATTCAATGACAATCTGTTAACTAACCCTAGTTCCATTTAATTATTTATTTGGGAGTTGCAGCAGCCAATCAAAATTATTCAGATTTCCATACAACCGACATGCATTTAAGAAATACAACTGTATGCAATATCATTTATTTTACAGATATAAAATTTAGGATTGACAAAAAATTTAGCGACTTATACTGCTAGCACTGCAATAGACTATTCTGCTATCAAAACAGTTACAAGGCACTAGCTCACAAGAAAAACAAGTCATCTGCAACAGGGAATCTGGCGTAAAAGATAGATGAAAATACTGTAATTTCTTTAGAAGCAATGAACAATATATTTGAATAAAATACATTTTACAGCAGGCGGCACAGTGGCGCAGTGGTAGCGCTGCTGCCTCGCAGTTAGGAGACCTGGGTTAACTTCCTGGGTCCTCCCTGCATGGAGTTTGCATGCTCTCCCCGTGTCTGCGTGGGTTTCCTCCAGGTGCTCCGGTTTCCTCCCAAAGACCCAAAGACATGCAGGTTGGATGTACTGGCGATCCTAAATTGTCCCTAGTGTGCACTTGGTGTGTGGGTGTGTGTGTGTGTGTGTGTGCCCTGTGGTGGGCTGGTGCCCTGCCCGGGGATTTATTCCTGCCTTGCGACCTGTGTTGGCTGGGATTGGCTCCCGTGACCCTGTGTTAGGATATAGCGGGTTGAATAATGACTGACTGACATTTTACAACAGGTCACATTGTATTTTGATAACTAGTTATAACCCAAAAATATAACAATTATTACTCAGCACCACCCATAAAAGCAATGAGTCAGAGCCATTTGATACTAACCACATCCCCAAATACTTGTGCATTAGGTTAACTGGTAACTCTAAAATGGTCCTACAAGTGTGGGTGTGTGTGCATATTGCCTGTGTAACCATCTGAAATACTTAAATTACTTAACCTTCCCAAAACGTGGCTGTAAACAGAATAAACCTAAACACTTGTATTAATGGTTTGCAATTGTAAAATGACTTAGTATGTTGTTCATTATAGACAAGGCACTATATAAAACAAAGATTGTTTGGCTTCTGTTCACATAATGATCTTAATAATTGTGTCAATCAAGAAAAATATTGATATTAAACTTTTAAACCCTATATTTATGAAAGTACTACAAATTAAAACACAGCACCACAACAAATGTTGTTTTTTCAATCTGAGTTATTTAGAAATACATGGAATTAAACATAGATAGAAGATGAAGAAATGTGGGAGTGATACAATCAGAAAAGGCTCAACAAAAGCATGCATAGTAGTAAACAAAATATTTACAGTGACTCAAACACATGATCAGGAAATTTTTCTATGACTGCTAGCTACTGACTTAAGAATCTCCTTTTCTTGTTTTGTTAAGTCAATAAAAAGCAAAAGCTGCAATAACTATAACAATAATAAAAAATAACTTACGAATATGGTGAAAGGGGACCTAAAAGGACTTTGGAAACATCCTGTTGACCAAGGGTCATATACAGTAATGCCAGGCTCTGACTGATGGAATCCACACAGCCACCCTGCAGACAGAAGTAGTTAAAGATTTACTAAATTACAAAGATTTCTAAAAAAAGCTTATACTACAACATAATATTAACTACCTTTAAATGTAATTAAAATATTTTAATGCAAATACCCCTAAACATAAACAATACAGAAAGGATGAAAATATTTCTAATAAAAATGCATCTATAATAAATAATTACAACAGAGTAAGCACTGTATGCTTTCAAATACTGTCTTTGTGTGAAAACCTAATAGAAGCATTTCATTAAGCTTGATAAGCCCTATAAAAGATAAACTGGGAAGTAACGCCTGGAGGATGCTGTGCAAACATTTGAAGAATCTCCCATGAGATTCATGACAAACAAACTGCAAATAGTGTAGTTTTCAGTTTTTAGGTTTTTCATCTTCAGACTCTTTTTTAAAATTTTCCCCAACGATATTATTAGTGAGATACACTGCCTCAGAAAGACAATTTTCTTCTAGGGATCCATATATTTCTGACCTGTCAAATGGTAACTTATAAAAACAAAGATTATATTCTAAATGTTTGACTATTCACTCCAGAGTTGTTTTTTGATTTTTATTTTAACACATGCCAAGGTCAAGGAGGCCGAGGCGAGGTGGAGATAGGCTCTAGAGAGGAGAGGAATGAAGGTTAGTAGGAACAAGACAGAATCCATGTGTATGAATGAGATGGAGATCAGAGGAATGGTGAGGATGCAGGGAGTAGAGTTGGCAAAGGTGGATGAGACTAAACACTTGAGATTAACAGTACAGATTAAGATTGTGGAAGACAGGTGATGAAGAGAGTGCAGGCAGGTTGTAGTGAGTGGAGAAGAGTGTCAGGAGTGATTTGTGACCGACAGGTACCAGCAAGAGTGAAAAGGAAGGTCTACAAGACAGTAGTGACACCAGCTATGTTATATGGGTTGGAGACAGTGGCACTGACCAAGAAACATGAGACAAGCTGGAGGTGGCATAGTTAAAGATGTTAAGATTTGCATTGTTTGTGCCAAGGGTGGATAAGATTGGAAATGAGTACATTAGAGGGCCAGCTCAGGTTGGACGGTTTAGAGACAAAGTTAGAGAGGCGAGATTGCATTGGTTTGGACATGTGCAGAGGAGAGATGCTGGGAAGAAGGATGTTAAGGATTGAGCTTCCAGGTAAAAGGAAAAGAGAAAGGCCTAAGAGGAGGTATATGGATGTGGTGAGAGAGGACATGAAGGTGGTGGGTGTAACAGGAAGATATGGAAAAAGATAATCCGCTGTGGTGGCAACCCCTAACGGGGGAAGCCAAAAGAATATGAAGATTTTAAGACATGCCCATTTATTAGTTTGTTTCAAAATCAATTACAAGTAGCACCTTCAAATCCTTGGTTTTGCTGATGTTATGACACAGATAATTCACTTTGCACCAAGAAACAAAGTTCTCTGCCTAACTCCTCTACACTCTCATCTCCTTTATCAATACACCCCTATAAGTGCAGAATCATCTGTGAATTTCTGCAAGTGACATGACCTGGTGCTGTATTTGTAGTCAGAGGTGAACAGAGTGAAGAGAAAAGGAGACAGGACTGTTCCTTGTGGTGCTTCAGTGTTGCTTACATCTGTATCAAAAACACAGTCCTTGAGTATCACAAACTGCGGTCTATAAAATAGATAGTCCATTATTTAGAACTCTATAGGTTCATCCACCTGCATACCTCTGAGCTTATACCTTAACATGCTGGTAACACAACATCAAGATAGGCCAACCAAATGAACGAGCTAATTAAAACACCAAGCTCAGTTATAGGATGCACTCTGGACCCCATGGAGATGAAAGAGGAGAAGAGAATTAAAACAAAACTGAATGCCATTATGAACAATAATACACATTCTCTTTCTAACATGCTAACACTGAGGACTTCTGGCCAACAGATTATTCAGCGGAAGTGTGTCAAGAAACACTATAAGGACTCCTTTACACCAACAGCAATAAGGCTGCATAGTGCCCCAGTGTGACTGTGTCAGCCAAGTCAGACTTATTTACTTTATATTCATCCTGGTGTGTGTGTTTGTGTATTTATTTATCAACCTATATATGTACTTATTTATTTATGTATTTATTTAAATAGCTTCTGTAAAAAGCCCAATTTCGCCCTAGGGACAAATAAAGTTTTATTTATCTAAAAGCCAGTGAAACATTAACCATTTAGTTGTTTGCCATATTTTTCAACTTCCCTGCTTTAAACATTATCCAAGAGTACATGTGGGCTTCCTCCTATAATTTCTTATTAAATTAAATAACATATTTAAAGAGAAATGCTTCCTCATACACAATTATTTTGAGTGAACACTCTGTTTCACTGGGTATTACTTTCCTTGCTTTCTGTATTAAAAATGTAAATATAATTTAACACTTGATTTCGAGGTTGCTCTAGACCAAATAACATAAGCTAGGTCATGTGCAAAAACTGGAAATGATGAATAAATACCAAAACATGTCTTCTGAGTGATGGAAATGGAGAAAATGACATAAATGCTCCTATACCAAAAATATATAGCCCAGAAGGGGCAAGAATCTGAAACTCAAGAATCATTATGGAACAATAAAACAAGGGGTCCAGCTGGAAACAAAAGCAATAATAATGCAGGCTAGACAATGGCGTCCAACCTCTAATTCATTACAACTCTTCTAAAAGGAGTGTTTTTTTTTTAATTACAAGTGACATCTAAACATTTCATGAAAACAGTAAAAAAAAAAAAAAAAAAAAAAAAGTAGTAGAAAAGCATTACGGTGCCAGTCAGCCCCTAAATCGATTACCTGAACCCTTGTTTCAGTACTAAGGGCCAGGCAGACATGATTTCTTCAGTGCTTCCTGTTAATGCATAAATAAAACAAAGGGCCAAAATTAATTATTTATTTTAACTCCCACTTTTAACTACCAGCCTTTTTATCATATGTGGCTCAAGTCGGGCACTACCACCGTTAGATCTACTTTGCAACATATCCCTTACATTATACTGATTAATATTTCATATACACACAGTTTTTGAAAGTTTAAAGAAATATTCATTGGGTACAGCAAGCACTATTATAACATACTAGCTGGCTCAGTCCAGAATGGCTTGTCACTTAAGTACAGAAGTGCCATCTAACTAAAATTAATTCAACAGAGTTCACAGCACGTACAATGTCACTCATAACACTCTCACTCAAGGGAGTCACTCACAACATGTCTTAGGCATTTGTCACTCATACTAATAAAATACACTGCATTTTACATTCCAACAGATGTCATATATAACAGACGCCATAACCTAATAAAGGAAACTTAAACAGAAAAAAACAACAGGAAATAAAAAAGAATAACAGAAGTAGTGCACCAACCACTAAAGCCCATTGACTGTCACACAGAGGGAAGTAGCTCACAGTACAGCCTGGGGGTCCTAGGAAGCCAGCACGCACAATTTATAGCCATGACTTTATTTATTTACATTATTTATTTATGTTCTCATTTTGCTACATGAATGAGGGAAGATAACCAGAATATTTATTGGAGTTGAAAGAGATTAGTGTCCCCACTAGGACGATCATTTTTTAATTTCCTGTACTTTTTTCTATTTAAATTTTCCTTTGTAATTAATAGTGTATGTTTCCTCAGTTATCTGTATTATTATTTTTATTCACTTGGTATAGAATTCTCAACAGTTATAATGTCTGTGATGTGCCATCTACTGGAATGAAAAAGGCAATGGATTTTATTACTACATCCAGTAGATGGTGCAGTGCAAATGTTAACGCTGAATATGCCGGATGGATAGAAATCGGCTTATATGATAAAGTTGTTTGTCAGTACTGCTTTTACAGATATGCATATGTGGCAGCAATACATTTTTGCTTTAGTGTGTTTATGTGAAATGTAAACAGATACAAACCCACTAATGGTGATCAAAAGATCTGCTACACTCTTGTAAGAGGTATTTTCTGTCATATTAACTGTCATTACATACTTTTAAGTATGCAAGGAGTCTAAATGTGAAACACTTCTATACTATTATCACTTGTAGAAGAATGCTTACAAGTGTGGCAGCTTGCAGCAGCAATACCACTAAGCTTTCAGGCAGTACATCATCATCTTATGTACTTTCATTACAGTTCTTTAGTTCTCTTATTATTTGAAATTGCACATACTCTTTGGTAGCTAGTTGTAAATCTGTATATATGTAGTACTGTAGATACTAGGTATTGATGACGTCACTAATGTCAGAAAAGGAGATAAACATGGGTTATGGGTCATGCATTTAAAGTGGCAAAAAGGAGTAAGTGCAGTTTTTCAACAAAGGTGAAAACATAACAATTCTTATCTGGGTTAAAAAAAAAAAAAAAAAAAAATCCCAGAAAATATTTTTACATCCTAGGCCACTGTTTAAAAAAAAAAAAACCTTTTCAGCATAGAACCAACTCTGCTAGTAATGCTGCTGTCTGGTTTACATTTCTTTTTTTCTCCATTACCAGTGTCATCATGGGACCATCTGCAAATAAATTGAGCAAGTATACTCAAGTTTCACAATTCAAAGATTAAATGTATTTTTGTCCCTCTAAATAAATTACTGAATAATCTGTTTTTTGGCATATTTCAAATTAGTTATAAGAAATAAAACTCACAGGATTGCCTACTTGTAAAGGAGGATAAACAATTGCCAAAAAGTTATGCAATTAAACATGCTCTAAGTTTAGTCTAAGGACTATATCCATATAAAGTATAGTGCATACAATAAACAATATTTTCAATAATTACACAAGTAAGGGGTTTCATATTTATACATCCAACCATCTTCTAAATTTGCTTTTGCATTACAGAGTCAAAGAAAACCAGAAATAATACTGAAACCAGGGTTCCATTAAGTCAGCCACTATGTCACCTTTACAACCAAATTCTGAGAAGCTATTAGATACTGTATTTTTATTTAATAATTAAAATTAATAGCTCCCATAACATGAGGTAAAGGTACTTATGCATGATTCTAGAAAAAGTCAGAGACAGCGATATGATATACTGTTTTCTATAACTACTTAATTGAAAAAGGACTCTAGCAACAAACAAATTAGTGTTTCATGGTGAAGATATGATTGAGAATATACATAAAATTAACACGTGCAGGGATGTCCACAGTTAAGCTTACATCACCTGAAGCTTCCAAAGGGTCCAGACTGCTGACCCTCAAAACTTTACAAAACATATAAATGCCTATACTACAGCTCATATCCTGCACTAACAAAAAAACAAGTCTTCTTAAAACTCCCCAGAATAAATAACACTACTGTAGCTTTAGAACCCCCAAACTCTGTAATGATTTTATTTACTAATATCAGAGAGCCACACTAGCTGCAGCAGTTAAGTGAAGTCTACAGACACATTACCACTGCATAGTCTTGTTAGTGCTGTCAATAAACCTGCTCACTTTTTACAAAAGTATCAGCAGTTGCTTTGGTTAGTTGTGGCCTTTGCAGAGACTCAAAGGCTGGATTTATGATAGGGCTATAAAGGTCTTCTCAGTGATTTGGTTGATTTAAGAACATCTGTAAATATGTGCATTTCAATTTATAGATTATACTGACTAGCTTTGTGAGCTCAGCTTCGTGTTTTTTGCATCTTTTGGTATATAAAACTGTGTTTTAAGTACTGTATACAGTAGGTGTAAAATTGCATTTGTTTCTAAGCTTAAGTGAAACTAAACATGCTCTATATGCGTAACAAATACAGGAGTAAGATGTCAAGTAGAGCAAGAATATTTTTTTAGTCAAAAGCAGCAATGCAAAGACATCAGCTGCTAAAAATGTATGTGGTCTCAGTAATCTAATGACAAGTGATGGGAGCAAACCAGTGGATATTGAGAAGTTTATCTGTATATATTTGTTTTAATCCGAGAACAAAATCACCTCATAAAAACTAACTCTATAAATTTCTCAAATAAACTGGCCACAATTTCTGTCATCTCTGCTTAACCCACATAACCTTCTGAGATATCGTATGGCTTCTGATAATTGGGTTATTATGTAATTTTGAGTAAATGCTTATTTAAATGTGCTGTGCTCCCTCTTTCCAAAACTGAAACCAGCGATGAAATTTATTTTTGAAATTCTATTTAGTTGCACTTTTAAAGGTCCCTTTTTCTTCATTAACTCATCCTTCACCTCTAATCCTTCCTTTTCCGAATACTCATTTTTGCTAAATGTTAATCTCATTTTGTGAGTCATTATCATGACTATTGAGTATGAAAAGCTTGGCCTGATTTTTGTAATTTCATTAAAATCTTTGTAAGATGCCTTGTGACAATGCTTACAGTATGATGCACTTTTAAATAAATTTGCTTAAAAGTATTAAAACATTGACAAAGACTCATGGTTTAGTGAATAACCTTTGTAGCAAGAATACTGCCAAAGTCCGGCAGACACATTTGAAAACACAGTGAACATTTAAACTCCAGACCATACTTGCTCATTATAAGCCTGCTTTATAGGATGTCAGGATCAAGAATTTATAATTTAGCATTATAGGATATGCTCTGTAGTTTGAGGACAAGTGCTGATGACGCTTGATGCGACATTAAAGTGAACCTTATATTTTAAAGGTGCAAAATAAATCACCAGCAGGTCGCAAGCTAGACATGAACAGCTACTCAGGGCATCAGAAACTTAGTAACTACATTAGAAATGTGGGATACAGATACTGCTCTTCCAAGGAGTGCACCCTGAAAATTGTTTTTACTTAACCAATGTATGGTGCCAACATACTGACTTGCTGCTGGGAACATTATGTGCCATAATGCTTTTTAATTTTCTGAAAAAGTTGGCAATGAAAACTACAAACAGCAAATCAACTCATTGCTACAAGCATGCAATTAGAAAGGTGGTCAAATATTTCTGTCCAGATTACAGCCCCAAACTGAAACATTCCTCAGGGTATCCGTTTACCAATACTTTCACAAATACCTTTCCTGCTAGTTCATAGAGATCTTCACCAGAGGGAACACTATTCCTTCTGCATTTAGTAAAAGCAACATACCTATTGTTTTCAGACATTCAAAAAGTAGTCAAGCAGCAAAGACTGTTCCCATTAACAGAGAAAACTCTGTTTCAAGGATTATTGCTATATCTTCACTAGAGTTCCTCAGTTAAGGTAAGATCGCCATGTGGTTCCACATGTTAAACTGTAATAGTAAGACTTCCTTATTTTCTTTCATAGCTAAAATAAACTACTTTTTAATTTTTGAGCATTTATAAATTTAATTCAGTGCATTTTCGTTTTCTTAAAATAAATCTCATAAGGTTGCTCTACCTGTTTTCTATGATACAGATCAAATATTGCCTTGATCCTATGATTAGCAGGAAAATTAAAACAACAATACAGAAAACTTGCCGTAAATTGCAGCTGGTGGTCAGCTAATAGTAAAATCAAAAGCAGAGCAGAAGGGTAAAAAGCTTGACAGTCTGAATGACCTTTGTGAAGTGGTATGCTATAAAAAGGCACTTGTCACATCTGTGAAAGACTTGTGGTGTTCATGTGCATCTACCAAACAAAGCAAACTCAACATGGAAACTTTAAATGTGGCCTCCAGCCACACTGAAATATATTAGAACAAGAAATACAGTATATTAAAATTAAAATATTTAAACCTTAATTTAGTGGAAGTCCAAGCTGTAGCCGAAAATTAAGTACAAAAGACAATGCATTAATTTTCACAACTAGACTGCAACAGTAATTTATACAAAACAATTCAATTAAAGCAATGTTTGCATTTAATTGTTTTAATCATAATTTTTTTACAACAAATTTTTGAGCTGCTCAAGTGGCAGCACATGTGCTTGTCAGAGAGTGCTGTCCTACTGATGGTGTCCTTCAAAATTTCATGTCTCTCTATTATAAAAAAAAAATCTTGAGAAGAAACAAGACTATTTCCAAGAGATTTTTTCAAGTCTCACGAGACGAGAATATTACTAAGAGATTTTACGAAGTCCCGCCCTCCTCTCAACCATTTACGGTTAATGGCCCACGCCCATGGTCCTCTCACCTCTCATTCATGTGAATGCTTTTGTAAGACACAGTTCCTGTGCTCTCAGCTCTTACAAATTTTTACGTTTTCCTCACTTTAAGTTCCCAATAAAAGAAAACTATTATTATGCCCAAATCTTAATGAAGAATTTCACCCTGAAGGCTTATCAACAGAAGAAAGTAGTACACAGGCAATCCTAGCACTGAGAAAAGTCCAATGAATTTGCACGAAAATTGACGATCGGTTACACGGCAAATTGGTTAAATGCGTATCAATAGACTATGCTGGAACAATTGGTGGTGATTGTGCGGAAAATGAAAACATCAGCTTACAATATCCCGTAGAATATCTACAACCCTGCGGTGGGTTGGCACCCTGCCCGGGATTGGATTCCTGCCTTGTGCCCTGTGTTGGCTGGGATTGGCTCCAGCAGACCCCCGTGACCCTGTGTTCGTATTCAGAGGGTTGGAAAATGGATGGATATCTACAACCGTTAACACCGTCTGGACTTCCACCGGCCAAATTAATGTTGAAAGAAGGATGTATTGTAATGTATTGTATTGCTTAATTTATGCATGAGTGATGTGCTATGCAATAGGACAAGATTAGTTGTATTCGAAATTGGTCGAGCAATTCTGACATGTAAAATTTTAACAGGTGGCAAGAAAGGTTATGTAGTACATCTTCCGCAGAAAACATTAGACACCTAAGGAGATCTTGATATGCCATTCGTATTAAAATGTTTACAGTTTCCCATTAGAATACCTTTTACTATGACAATTAACAAATCACAGGGACAAACTTTTGAAAAAGTCAATTTATTTATTTGAGAGAAAGAAACGATATTCATTGACGGGTAGTTATACGTTGTGTTGTCATGATGTTAACTCCAAACACCTAGTGGCAGAGCCACAAAGTGGCTAGCATGTAGTGCCCGCCCGGGGGATGGCGAGCGAAGCAAGCAGAGGTCACATCCCCCTAGTGTAATGAAAGGTTTGAGCTTAGGACTTGGATTTCTCTCTACAGAAATAATTTTGTATGGTAAGACATTATTACAATTTTCCAAAGATTTTATTCTTTGTTCATTCTTTTCCCTTATTTTTAAAAATTGTGCCTGTATATTTTTTGCAAAATTATAGTCTCAAAACTTCAGTCAGTAAAACACTTGCCTACTAAGCTAGCTGTCACACCAACTGCACAGAACAGGTTATCCACCTAAAGCTAAGCATGTTTTGACTTGGCCAATGACTGAATGGGTGATCATTTAGGAAAAGCTTGGGTTGCTGCTGGAAGAGGTATTAATGAAGCCATTCGGGGGGCACTTACCTTGTGCTATGTACATGGATCCCATTGCCCCAGTGTAGTTGACAGGGATACTATGCTATAATAAACGATTACTGTTCCTCAGATTACATATAAATCCAAGGAACTAATTCTCTGTAGTCATAAAAAATCCCTTGGCATCTTTCGAAGAGTAGGGTGTTTCCCCAATGTCCTGTTTAAATTGCCCATCATTGTAGCACCCTAATCATCCCATGTCTCTAAGTGGCCAACTATTTCTCTCACCCCTTTACCATCTATTAGCTAATATGTGGTGAGTGTACTGGCACAACATGAATGGCTGCCATCGTATCATTCAGGCTGATAAAATGGCTCCCCACTGTTTATGTAAAGCACTCTGAGTAGGTTAGAAAAGCACTATGTATATTTAATTTATAAAATAGTGGAATATAAAAAAGGGGTATTAGTTTATTGAAAATCTCAACGAACAAAAATCTCAATACCAGATTATTTTGTCAGTTATAAAATGTCTGGCTAGGAATGTGAGGTGGATACTGAATTCCTTACCCTATAAATTTCCTCAAGTAAAATCTTTGCACAATTCTTCCCCAAATCTTCCGGAAGAATAGGAGACCCTTGACCCTGAGGGTTGGATGCCATCTCTGCACTCAGAAATGATCCATTTGTCGTCTCTGCTACTAAACTCAGACCAAATCCTGGAGACCTTGAAAATATTTAAAAACAAAGATGAAAATGTTAAAAAAAACATTACGTATTATGTCATCTGTCAGTGTATACTTTTAACCACCATTTTGTTAAGAATAAACTATGTGCAGTTAACCTTTGTCAAATTCTGCACTCTGAGGACATAACATCTAAAATTATTTGCTTCTAGCATTCCTTTTATTTATCCATAAACATTGATTTTCACTTACTTGTTTCCTGTTGCAAATGGACAATGATCTGGTCTACTTTAACACTAATCCTATTTTTATATAAAAGGCATTTAGAGGTAAAAGCTGTACAGAACATTTATTATTATTGTTAATGTATATTTGGTCGACACCTTAAAAGATCAGAATACAACTGTTTACAAATAGATTCTTACATTTGAAGCACAGATAGCTTAATTGACTTGCCTAGTGTCTCATAGTGAGTTACAGGCAGGAACTGAACACAGAAACAACCCATCCAGTCATACATCCACCCATTTCCAAACCTGCTTATCCTGAGCAGGGTCGCAGGGAAGCTGGAGCCTATCCCAACAAGCGTTATGTGCAAGGTAAAAACAATCTCTAGACAGGGCACCAACCCATCAAAGGGTGAACACACTAACACACACACACAAACTAGCAGCTAGGGCCAATTTAGCAATGCCAGCTCACCTAACCAGAGCACCTGAAGGAGAACATGTAAACTCCATGCACAGAGCACCCAGGATACAAAACACAAGTGAACTTGTTGTGGGACTATAGTGGCATTTAATGTTAAATACTTTAGCCATTATCCCACACTGCTTGAGAAAGTGGTGATTGCAACTGCAGCAAACATACAATTGAGGAATATCATACAGTCAAGCACAGAAATTCAAAAACAATAGCACTAAACATGTGTGCTTACCAAACTGAAAAACATAAACAAGTTAGCTAAATAAATGAATTCAATGTAGTGTAATACAAGACATCATAGGATTCCTAGGATTCTTTTTGTCAGTTCAGCAGCTTTCAGTGTTAGCATTAGCTCACTATAAATGAATGATCTAAACCAGGGGTGCTCATGCTTTTTCGGCTTGCAAGCTACTTTTAAATTGAGCAGGTCGAAACGATCTACCTACATTTAAAAAAAAAAAAAAAAAAAAATAATAATATTATATATATATATATATATATATATATTATATATATACATACACATACACATACACACACACACACATATATACACACACTCTTGTATACTACAGTATTTGGATTTAATAATCTTCATGTGGGAAACGGCTGACTCGCATAAATAAGTAGAGTCGAATAATGCAATCAAGGAGTTAGGACATTTCCTCATGTTTGGGTACTTTTCTTCTGTGAGTAAGTTCCAAAACTGTCCAAGAGCCCCAGACTTCAGCTAAATGTCATCCTGTAGTGTCAAAATCTCATCCGCCACTGTAGAGGAGTTTTAGGTGAAACAGTGCTGCAATTTTTGATGCAGGTGAATCACCCTCAACATCTTCCCTAAATGGATAGCACTTAAATGTAGTGATTGGCTCAAGTAAAGCCGAGTCTTGAAAGTGTCTGTCAAAGTCTGACAGGCAATTTTCAATCTGCTCTGTAGCGAATGCTGTCAAGTTGTGCACACTCCTTCCATTGCGTCTCCAGCTCTGACACAAGGTTTTGGATGTTCCCCAAATCAAGGTACTGCAGCTTTAAGGACACATGTTGCATTTTTCGTTTGAAAGCATTAACTGAGCTAATAATATTGACCATGGAGTTCTCTTTCCCTTGCAGCTGTAAATTAAGCTCATTCAACATGTTGGTCAGATCGGAAAAAAAATGCGAAGTCTAGCGGCCATTGATTGTTATTAAGTTGCTTGTATACTGCATGTTTAATGACAAAGAGAAGCTCCTTTTTCTCTGGCCAGGAGTCTTGAAATCACAGCACGAATTTCTCCCTGGCCATCTGTCTCAACGAAGGCCTCTTTTATCATCTCTCCATTTTGGAAGGACTTCTTATGCTTAATAATCGAGTGACTTACCCGGAACGATGCTTCGGTGTGTCTGCCTTTGCTTTTGAATTCAGCCGAGTGAAAAATGATGTCTGTCCGATTAACTGTGATTTTAGTTCCCTCTCCTTTCTCTTTCTCAGATTGCTTTTCGGAAGGAAGTCAGTTTCATAGTTTTTATGAACAGTTCGAAAGTGCCTTTCCACATTTTCCCTCTTTGGAATAGCAATGATAGATTGACAGATCAGACAAACGCACTTCGATTGTGACATTGTGAGAAAAAAATCCTCCTCCAATTCCACATCCAGCCCATACCCTCCCCAAACAAATTTTTTTTTTAAATCCCTTCTTTAGTCGATATAAATTGGAAGGCTAACTAGATCACAGCCAGAGTTTTGCAGTAGATCATGTGTTTGATCGTGCATGCAGGATGACCAATGTGTTAGAAGAAAAGAGATCTCAGAATGGCTGCCCTGTATGTCAATCAAGTGGCAAATGCCATAGGGAGGATATATAGACTAACATTTAAAAAATGTTTTTTCAAATGCAACGCGATCTACCTGCACTACCTATCCAATCTACAGGTCGATCGCGATCGACGTACTGGGCACCACTGATCTAAGCAAAGTTTTAAAAATATAGGTAAGGTGCTTGAAAACCAGCAAGTAGGTCAATGAAAGAAAAATAAGTTTATTCACGCTGATTTTACCTACACAACACCAGTTTCACAGGCTCTGGTACAATTTAATGTGATTTAGTTTGAAGAAGCAGCATTTTTAATTAGGAAAAAAAGATTTTAAAGCAGAAAATGGAAGCCATATACTGTATATGCATGCTTTGCTTCAGTCAGGTGTCATATTTTTTCTTATGTGCATATTTGTGTTCTACTTATTTGTTTATGAACCAGATATGTACTGTACTTTGGGACTGATCTCCTTAAACTTTTATGTATTACAGGGTCATTATTTTCATGTGTGAAATTCTTACTAGCATGTGTTAATCACCACACCTTCCACTCTCCAGCACCATTATCAGCTAGTATATAGAGAATTATATTGCATGCTTTTGTTACTGAAAACTACCAGAATAAAATGTCACTATAAATATTTATTGAGACTGCATCTTATAGTAATTGCTTGACGTGAACTTTCCAGAAATTACCCATACTCACTTTCCAGAGTTTGCACCTTTCATGTGGTCTGTATAAATATATATATCTGGAATGAACTTGTTCAAAATGCTTCTAGCAGAATCCACCATTCTGTTGGCTATTTGAGGGGATACACGGACAGAATATCTTTTAGAATCACAGTCAAGGAAATACTTCAGAAGTTCAAAATATCTTAACCTAAAATATTACAAAATTTTAATGTATTCAAGTTGTAGGCATTCAAAGTAAAAAAGAAACAAAAACAAATTACATTGGGGGAATATATTGTATGTGTTGTATTTCTCTCCAACTGTGGGAAAATGTATATATTACATACGCACATGTATATGTATAAAGGACTGCCCAAAATTTTTAGCTGCAGGGACAGGACGACTGGTTGCAATTGAGGGAAAGATGAATGCGGCCAAGTACAGGGATATCCTGGACAAAAACCTTCTCCAGAGTGATAAGGACCTCAGACTGGGCTGAAGGTTTACCTTCCAACAAGACAATGACCCTAAGCACACAGCTAAAATAACGAAGGAGTAGCTTCACAACAACTCTGTGACTGTTCTTGAATGGCCCAGCCAGAGCCCTGACTTAAACCCAATTGAGCATCTCTGGAGAGACCTAAAAATGGCTGTCCACCAACGTTTACCATCCAACCTGACAGAACTGGAGAGGATCTGCAAGGAGGAATGGCAGAGGATCCCCAATTCCAGGTGTGAAAAACTTGTTGCATCTTTCCCAAGAAGACTCATAGCTGTATTAGCTCAAAAGGGTGCTTCTAATAAATACTGAGCAAAGGGTCTGAATACTTAGGACCATGTGATATTTCAGTTTTTCTTTTTTAATAAATCTGCAACAATTTCAAAAATTCTTTTTTTTGTCTGTCAATATGGGGTGCTGTGTGTACATTAATGAGGGAAAAAAATAATTTAAATGATTTTAGCAAATGGCTGCAATATAACAAAGCGTGAAAAATTGAAGGGGGTCTGAATACTTTCCGCACCCACTATATATATATATATATCCATCCATCCATCCATCCATCCTCTTCCGCTTATCCGAGGTCGGGTCGCGGGGGTAGCAGCTTAAGGAGAGAAGCCCAGACTTCCCTCTCCCCGGCCACTTCTTCCAGCTCTTCCGGGAGAATCCCAAGGCGTTCCCAGGCCAGCCGGGAGACATAGTCCCTCCAGCGTGTCCTGGGTCTTCCCCGGGGCCTCCTCCCGGTTGGACGTGCCCGGAACACCTCACCAGGGAGGCGTCCAGGAGGCATCCTGATCAGATGCCCGAGCCACCTCATCTGACTCCTTTCGATGCGGAGGAGCAGTGGCTCTACTCTGAGCCCCTCCCGGATGACTGAGCTCCTCACCCTATCTTTAAGGGAAAGCCCAGACACCCTGCGGAGGAAACTCATTTCAGCCGCTTGTATTCGCGATCTCGTTCTTTCGGTCACTACCCATAGCTCATGACCATAGGTGAGGGTAGGAACGTAGATCGACTGGTAAATTGAGAGCCTTGCCTTACGGCTCAGCTCTTTTTTTCACCACGACAGACCGATGCAGAGCCCGCATCACTGCGGATGCCGCACCGATCCGCCTGTCGATCTCACGATCCATTCTTCCCTCACTCGTGAACAAGACCCCGAGATACTTAAATTCCTCCACTTGTGGCAGGATCTCGCCCCCAACCCTGAGAGGGCACTCCACCCTTTTCCGGCTGAGGACCATGGTCTCGGATTTGGAGGTGCTGATTCTCATCCCAGCCGCTTCACACTCAGCTGCGAACCGCTCCAGAGAGAGCTGAAGATCACGGCCTGATGAAGCAAACAGGACAACATCATCTGCAAAAAGCAGTGACCCAATCCTGAGTCCACCAAACCGGACCCCTTCAACACCCTGGCTGCGTCTAGAAATTCTGTCCATAAAAGTTATGAACAGAATCGGTGACAAAGGGCAGCCCTGGCGGAGTCCAACTCTCACTGGAAACGGGCTCGACTTACTGCCGGCAATGCGGACCAAGCTCTGACACCGGTTGTACAGGGACTGAACAGCTCTTATCAGGGGGTCCAGTACCCCATACTCCCGGAGCACCCCCCACAGGACTCCCCGAGGGACACGGTCGAACGCCTTTTCCAAGTCCACAAAGCACATGTAGACTGGTTGGGCAAACTCCCATGCACCCTCCAGGACCCTGCTAAGGGTGTAGAGCTGGTCCACTGTTCCGCGACCAGGACGAAAACCACACTGTTCCTCCTGAATCCGAGGTTCGACTATCCGACGGACCCTCCTCTCCAGAACCCCCGAATAGACTTTTCCAGGGAGGCTGAGGAGTGTGATCCCTCTATAGTTGGAACACACCCTCCGGTCCCCCTTTTTAAAGAGGGGGACCACCACCCCAGTCTGCCAATCCAGAGGCACTGTCCCCGATGTCCATGCGATGTTGCAGAGACGTGTCAACCAAGACAGTCCTACAACATCCAGAGCCTTAAGGAACTCCGGGCGTATCTCATCCACCCCCGGGGCCCTGCCACCAAGGAGTTTTTTGACCACCTCGGTGACTTCAGTCCCAGAGATGGGAGAGCCCACCTCAGAGTCCCCAGGCTCTGCTTCCTCATTGGAAGGCATGTTAGTCGGATTGAGGAGGTCTTCGAAGTACTCCCCCCACCGACCCACAACGTCCTGAGTCGAGGTCAGCAGCGCACCATCCCCACCATATACGGTGTTGACACTGTACTGCTTCCCCTTCCTGAGACGCCGGACGGTGGACCAGAATCTCCTCGAAGCCGTCCGAAAGTCGTTCTCCATGGCCTCTCCAAACTCCTCCCATGCTCGAGTTTTTGCCTCAGCAACAACCGAAGCCGCATTCCGCTTGGCCTGTCGGTACCTATCAGCTGCCTCCAGAGACCCACAGGACAAAAAGGTCCTATAGGACTCCTTCTTCAGCTTGACGGCATCCCTCACCGCCGGTGTCCACCAACGGGTTTGGGGATTGCCGCCGCGACAGGCACCGACCACCTTACGGCCACAGCTCCGGTCAGCCGCCTCAACAATAGAGGCACGGAACATGGCCCATTCGGACTCAATGTCCCCCACCTCCCTCGGGATGTGGTCGAAGTTCTGCCGAAGGTGGGAGTTGAAGCTACTTCTGACAGGGGACTCTGCCAGCCGTTCCCAGCAGACCCTCACAACACGTTTGGGCCTACCAGGTCTGACCGGCATCTTCCCCCACCATCGAAGCCAACTCACCACCAGGTGGTGATCAGTTGACAGCTCCGCCCCTCTCTTCACCCGAGTGTCCAAGACATATGGCCGCAAGTCCGACGACACAACCACAAAGTCGATCATCGAACTGAGGCCTAGGGTGTCCTGGTGCCAAGTGCACATATGAACACCCTTATGCTTGAACATGGTGTTCGTTATGGACAATCCGTGGCGAGCACAGAAGTCCAATAACAGAACACCGCTCGGGTTCAGATCGGGGGGGCCATTCCTCCCAATCACGCCCTTCCAGGTCTCACTGTCATTGCCCACGTGGGCATTGAAGTCTCCCAGCAAAACGAGGGAATCCCCAGAAGGTATGCCCTCTAGCACCACCTCTAGAGACTCCAAAAAGGGTGGATACTCCAAACTGCTGTTCGGCGCATACGCACAAACAACAGTCAGGACCCTTCCTCCCACCCGAAGGCGGAGGGAGGCCACCCTCTCGTCCACCGGGGTAAACCCCAACGCACAGGCTCCAAGTCGGGGGGCAGTAAGTATGCCCACACCTGCTCGGCGCCTCTCACCGGAGGCAACTCCAGAGTGGTAGAGAGTCCAGCCCCTCTCAAGGAGATTGGTTCCAGAGTCCAAGCTGTGCGTCGAGGTGAGTCCGACTATATCTAGCCGGAACCTCTCAACCTCGCGCACTAGCTCAGGCTCCTTCCCCTTCAGAGAGGTGACATTCCACGTCCCAAGAGCCAGTTTCTGTAGCCGAGGATCAGAACGCCAAGGTCCCCGCCGCCGGCCACTACCCAACTCACATTGCACCTGACCTCCTTGGCTCCTCCCATAGGTGGTGAGCCCATGGGAAGGAGGACCCACGTTACCTCTTCGGGCTGTGCCCGGCCGAGCCCCATGGGTGTAGGCCCGGCCACCAGGCGCTCGCCATCGAGCCCCACCCCCAGGCCTGGCTCCAGAGGGGGGCCCCGGTGACCCGCGTCCGGGCAAGGGAAAACGTCGTCCACAGTTTTTACTCTTCATTGGAGGTTTGTTGAACCGTTCTTTGTCTCATCCCTCACCTATATATATATATACACACACACACACTATACATATGTTCATATCTACATACATATCTACATACATATATCTACATATATATATATATATATATATATATATATATATATATATATACATATATACATATACACATATACATGTATTTATTTATTTATATACACACCCACACCTTGTTACAGGAGGCTGAGGGGTAGACCCATCCCTTGATGGACGGGAAAGCAATTTATTCATTCCCCGGGCCACCAGGGGGGCAACCACCCTGGATAAAGAAGGGACCACGGGGATGGAGCCAGGAGGCTCAAACCCATTGGGACCCGTGGCTGCCGCCAGGGGGCACCCCGAGCATCAATGAGACCAGGAAACCTGCACTTCTGCCACACCTAGGCAGGTGGAAGAAGGACCTTCTAGGAACGCCCAGAGTGCTTCCGGGTGCAAAGGCAGCACTTCCGCCACACCAGGAAGTGCTGTCGGAAGAACATCAGCAAGCACCTGGAGCACATCCGGGTGGGGATAAAAGGGGCCGCCTCCCTACAGTCCAAGAGCTGGAGTCAGGAGTGGGAGCAGGACGAGGCTCCCGTGAGGAGAGGAGAGGCAGCCCACGGACAGACAGATCTGTTTTGGACTCGGTTTTGTGCACATCAGTGCTGTATACCTTTTTTCGACTTATGTATATACATATACACAATCAATTTTATTGTTATAAAGGATACGCTACACCTCTTATGCGTTTGATTTTGCCGGGATCTGTAAACTGCACTGGTTTCAGGCTCCTCCTTACTGGACTGGTGAAAATTACTTCTCCTCCACCTCCAGGAGGCATTCCTCTTTTTATAATCTGAAAAACATAACAAAAGGAACATAATAAAGATTTCTGCATTTTATACCTTGGAAGAGCACTCTCAGTCTTCATCTTGGAAAGTGACAGAGACTAAGGGATTTGTGCCAACAAATTTTTCCTAAATAGAAGGAAATGGCTTAGATTACACCATTTAATGCTAGATTTTTTAAATGAGAAATATTTTATTCTAAAGGATACCTTTGTTTCATGTCATTTGTATTTTATATTTTTAACAGATCAGTGCTCAATTTTCTGATCACAGCCTTATTGTGTTTGATGCTAACTTGCAATGCCTACTTCCTTGTATTAGCATCCCAGTATATGGTTCCCCCTTTTTTTTTTTCATATATATATAAATTCTGCTGACTGGCGCTTCTCTAATGGCTGCATCATTTTCTCCGCACTTTTATCGCTCATGTATTTCCACTTCATTTTAGCACTAAGGATTAGGTTAAACAATTTAATTTTGATTGTTTACATATGCTGAATTCTATAGCACCTCCGAAAATAAAAAAACAAAAGAAAAAGAAACAGCTATGTTTTAATGATGCTTCCTGATCTATCAGGCAGGCTTGTATGGAAGGTGGCAAGTAAGTAGTGGAAAGACAGACTTCACATTTCTTCCGAGAGGCTGTCTGAAAAAATATCAGGAGACTGTTAAGATACTGAGAGATCTTTCACCGACATTATTTCCAACAACTATTATAGACCTTGGGTTATATTCAAAATCGTTAATGCTGCAATTACTGCATACAGCTGTTTTCAGTCAGTTTCAACCAGTATCTCTTGCCTACTTAAGTAACCTTATATCTCACAACTTCTTCCACCCTGGATATTTTTCTTTCTTCAGATGTTTTTGAAGGGTTCTGTTCCATCTTGTTTTAAACTCAAAATACTCCACTTTTTTTTTTTCTAAATCCCTGAAAAACATGTTTTATCTCAGTTGCTATTATTTTTACATCAAAATAGCTGTCTTGATAAGTTTCAGTCTGAATTCAGACCATTTCATAGCACTGAATCTGCTAGCAGTGGGTTCTGAAACATGCACTATGTTAATTCTGCTAGATCGGAGTGCTACCTTCAACATAACATGACATTCATATCAATCAGCTCAAGCAATGGACATTCAGAGCACTGCCCTTGACTGATTTATAGACCACCTTAGGGGCAGGACCTTCAGTATTAATTTACCACCTACACTTCAGAACAGGTAATCCATCTGAAGCTTAATGTCTTGTAAGATAATGTATGCCATCCAAAAAAGTATACTGAAGACTTAAAGTAAGAAAAGGAAAAATGGAAACAATACAAGCATACTGTATGTGATCGCTACTGCCCCCTTCACATATTCCAATCCTGCTCAAAACACAGTTCCTTTCACTTTACTTTCCCCACTACACACACCTAATACACATACATAACAAAGCAACTAACAAATTATATACACAAATTTAAGTCTGTATTCCAGGGAGTGAATGAAGTTAAAAAGCAGTTAATAGGATCTCAATGGTGGTGGAAATGTCTGAAACAAAATTATTGTGAGAATAACAATCCCAAGACCAAGTATACTGTTTGATAATACTGGTAGATCAGAGTGAAACTGTGCATGAGCTAGACAAGGAAACATCCATTCATTGAAGGAGTGTTTATCTGAGGTGTCGCTCCTTGCACCAGCACAATCCAACAATAAAATCACAAAGTGATAGCCAAATGTGCACAAATTCATAGTGAAAAAGCACCCAGACCCAAGGCAAAGATGAAAGTTTGTGAAGGCAGAAACGGAATACATCTAACCGAGAAGGCATCTGTTCCACTTGGCTAATTCTTAATGCATTCAGCTTATGCGCCTTCATTACACTGGGTGTTTCTCAACATTTATGATTCCCTGCAACCAAGTTTTGCCTCTTGGCCACACTGCTACTGGACCTAAAACTGCTGTCACTTTACTTGACTCGCTCCTTGGCTTGGCAAACAGCAGTGAAGATGATAACAGAGATGTGGAAGCTGAAGAAATCTATGGACAGGTTTTAAGAAATTAGATCATAACATACTTTGGAGAGCAACAAGCTATCAAAGAAGAAAATGCATTCAATTGGTGGAAGACTAATGAGGCTAGATACCAAACTCCGGCAAGGCCTGCAAAGATAAATCCCTGCTACTTCAACACCATCTGAGCAACTCTTTTCAGTTTTAGGCAACATAACTTCCAAATTGAGAGCCAGTCTTAGCAAAGAACATGCAGACATGTTTGCACTACGACTTAAGAGTTTCTTTTTAAAGCTACTGATGTAACAGTTTCAGCTGTAGTGTGGTTTAAGCCACTGTTGGAGCAATTTAAGTAACATAAGTAAGTTGGTTATGTTTTACTGCAATTAAATTAAGTTCATTGCAGTTTAAAGTGGTTTTTCACACTTGCATATTTTTAACTTTTTTTCTTATATATTGTAGTTAGAAGAGTTATAATTAACTCTTGCTCATATCATGGGAGAAATTATGTAAAATAATTTCAGTACAAATCTTGGCGATAAAGGTCATTTTTATTTCAATTCCAATCAACCAATCAATTGAAAAAAATAATTCACAGATTAATCAGTTATCAAAATTAAAAGTTTTAAAAAAAATTTTAAAAAATTAAAAATTCATTACAGCCCTAGCACGCTTACAATAAAAGAAATGCAATGATTTATAATTAACTGTGAATTCTTGGTTAATGAAATGGTATTAATATAATATACAATCTACTTATTCTGTGTACTACACTGGCTAGTCTCTGACACTTTGTTATTGCAAAAATACTATATATCATTTCATGGTCTGTTTAGGTAACAATTTTGCCTCTTTACATAAAAAACAAAAATCACAGTTTAGCCCAGTAGCACAATAAAAGGCACTATAACCCATGTTAGCATTTGAAGCTTATGATATGTGATGCCAGTTAAAAACCTACTGCCACTATCGAATATCTGTCACTTCTGAGTTGCGTGCGGAATATAAAGGCACCTACACTGATGTTTAGAATGCATTTTTTAGGATATTAAAGGTTTCCAAATTTGTGAGGACAATATAAAACACTAAAAACTTAAAATTAGTTTTTTTTTTTTTTAATGTGACATTCCTTTAAGTTACAAAAAGGTATGAAGGAAAACAAATGAAATATGCTTTTTGCTGGAGAAGCTTTAAGTTATACTGGTGAAAAAGAGCTGCCTAACACTTGGACACCATGAGTCATTAGATAACTCCCACATTTTCTGAATAAGGACCCCCACAGATAAGGAACCACTATTCTTGGGTTGAATCTGAAGAACAACTGTGACATTTAAGAGCATTCTAAAGAAAAAGAGAGAAACTAATAAAAATGTATATACTGGAAAACACAAAACAATACAAACAAATTTCAAACTGTTTAAATGTGCCAGTAGAGGCAGTTGGTTTAATTATCAGGAAATGAAAGCATCCAAATGCTGCGTATTAAGCCATATGAAGCCATAGCAAGACCAAACTATCACTTTAAAGGAGCACCAACCACACATATCTTCTTCTTCTTCTTTTGGATGCTCCCATTAGGGGTCGCCACAGCAGATCATCTTCTTCCATATCTTTCTGTCTTCTGCATCATGTTCTGTTACACCCATCACCTGCATGTCCTCTCTCACCCCATCCATAAACCTTCTCTTAGGCTTTCCTCTTTTTCTCTTGCCTGGCAACTCTATCCTTAGCATTCTTTTCCCAATATACCCAGCATCAATCCTCTGCACATGTCCAAACCAATGCAATCTCGCCTCTCTGACTTTGTCTCCCAACCGTCCAACTTGCGCTGACCCTCTAATGTCCTCATTTCTAAGCCAACCACACATATCAAGAACTCTAAATAACACTGACTTACATTACTTAAAAATAACAGTAAAACGAAAGCATATCTGAAATTTGCCAAGAAATTATCACATTGACTCCCCACTCACTATATAAAAGCACTTTCAGTAGTGAGAAAAGGGCTATATAAAGAATTATTAATATTATTTAGTAAAGGTAAGACAAAGATATAGCTTTTGGATAAAGTTCAAACAAAAGTTGAAACATAAGGAAAAATGGTTGAAACAGCACGCACATACAGCAAAAGAACCTGGTTGTATGATAGTTACAGTAATCTTTCAGCATGACAATGATTCTGAAAACAAGAGACCAAGGAAAATGTCACAGAGAATCTGTGACATTATTTGAAAATTGAAGTGCACAAACAACGTCTTAGTAAACTGAACAACAGAGCAAACGAGCACAGAAGAATAAGCCACAAATCACTCGTGAACATGTGCAAAGCTGGCATACAATTCCAATAAAATACTTACTGTACAGCTATCACTGGTGCAAAAAAAAAAAAAAAAAAAAAAGCAGCTAAAAAAATATAAAAGTGTGAGAACTGAATACATGTACAAACAGTAAAACAATGTCAAATTTAAAAAATAAACTGAATTTCAGTACTTTGAATTTTTTCTTACTTAATACTTATGCTTATTTTATCTTTTATTGTGACAAATTACAATGAAAATGTAGCACATAATTATTAGTCATTTTATGTAAATAGTCATTCATTTAGGCTGTTATGTTTCTGAGGTTTAAGTCTTGTACAGTAAAATCTGCAAATGTATGTAGTGATGTACTTCAGTAAAGTACTTAAATGTCACCTTCATTGTGAAACATGCCAGATGGCTCAAATTAGATGTGTACCTCTCCACAATACAGTCAGGAACAAGATTTTAATTTCATGTGTATTGTGTGTTACAATTTAAATGCAAACAATTTAGAAGTCCTAAGCTGAGATCAGAAATAATGTAAACAAGACTGTAAGATACCCAAAAGTCTGTTGAATGTGCTGATCCATAATAAACATCCAAAGAGAAAAATAAAAAGGGTTTATTTAAGAAATGTGTAAAAACTAGCTTACCTTTAAGTCTAGGCCCTCACCATCAATTCCAAACATTTTCATTAAAGGAATTGAAGTTGCTTTTAGTGCATCAACCTGTTAAGTTAAAACAAAAACAGCCCAAATTAAAACAGATCTACAGTTAGCAAAGGGAAGGCAGGAATGTATGTACTACTGAATATGGCCAGAAATGGCCAACGACTGATCGATCCATCGATAAATACAATTCTTTATTGTCATTATGCATACACATAACGAAATTTTTGTTGGTAGGACTTGGGTTCAATGCAGAATACTTAAATACACAATCCACTAAAATAATAAAATAAACATAATAAGTATAAAAGACAGCAGCAATAAAACATCATCAATCCAGACTTTTCCTGAGGTAGTACGCCTGCAGAGACCAGTGATCTGTGTGCTTGGGCCTGTAGGGGAGGAATACGAGTGTGTGTGTTTGATTACGAGGGAAAGTGCATGTGCATGTCTACAGGGGGGCAGGTTAGGGGTAGGGGTTGATGTAGATATATGTGTGTGTGTGTGTGTGTGTGTGTGTGTGTGTATCAGAAGGGACAGATGGACTTCATAGTTCTGGGGAAAAAGCTGTCTTTCAGTCTGTTGCTACGTGTTTTTATGTTTCTGTACTGCTTTCCCGAAGGAAGTGGTACACACAGTCCCTGTATGCGCAGACATGCTCTGTGATTCATTGGTCCCTTATCTGGGGTTTGTTCCTGACTTGTGCCAGATAAAAATCATGAGCTAGGATTCAGCTCTTTCAACCTTGAACTGGATAATGCATATTCAATAATTAAAAGATGGATAAATATTCTAAATATTAATATTATGCAATTTAAAAAAACAAACAGGACATTGAAAATGTCACGCTGTCACAAAGCATATAATCTCTCCAACTTCTAGATCCAAAAGAGACTACATCAAGAAATCCTTATTAATAAGGAAATGTAAAAATATAAACACAAAAATGTAAAAACATACCTAAATTGTATGAATAAAACACAAAGCATGAACAAATAGTCATATAGCTTAAATATGGAAAAATAAAAGATTATAACTTAAAGAATATGGAAGGATGGACAGAGCTATTTGTCAATTGCACCACTGTTTCATAGATTCAATTCTTAAGATAGTGTTTTACCTTTTAATAATAATTTTCCCTAATTACAACTTTTTTTGCATAATTTAACACTGCTATTTAAACCACTAGTTACTGTGATCTTAAGAGATTTTTTTGTACTTTTGTACTGTTGCTAGAAAATTCAACAGTAAGACTAATAGCAAAGAAGAAAAACTCTTAGCCACAGATTATTGTCCCTTGATTAAGGTGTGGCTTACTCTTGTTTTTGTAAATTTCCTGAGAACAATCAACAAACCTGTCTGTGAACCAGTGTAGATAACTAAATTTCTTTTTAAATAACTTATTAAGAAATTCAGGGGTTTAAACAGTACTGAGCTAGCTAGTCAAATGTAAGCTTTTTATTTATACTTCACTGTTAATTAGATACAGGTAAGTAAAGGTAAAAAAAAGACAGAGAAACCCAGAATATTAAAGAGAAACAGTATGTAGAGAGATTAATTCTAAAAACTAACTAGTGGGAAAACAATTAGCATCTTTTGGAATTTCAGGAAGAAATAAACATCCATGTTACTGAAAATCCTTGACATTTCATAGTGAGAGCTGAAGTAAGCAGTTGAAGAAAATAAAAGTAGGAAATAACCTCAAGTTCAAAGCTGGAGTGCAATAAAAACTGCAGCCACAACAACAGGTTTAGGACCAGGACTATCTACCCAACTTTGAATTTTACAAAAAAAAACTGACCAAGTAAATAATTATGGAAATATTTAAAAGCTGAGATGTTTCCTAAATCACTCCTTTAGAATTGTATTGCACAATTCTTTCAATGTATTATTACATAATCAGAATTTCATCAATACACACAGATGTCCTTGCAGAAGGAACACAATTTAAAGTAATAATGAGCAATTTCAAAATCATTTTGCTAGAGGGTGGTATGATTTCACAAACCCAATCATTTATATTTGAACACATCTAAATAAAAGGTGAAATCTTTCTGTAAAGTAGATGATGCAACACAGGATGGTGTAAGCTGGGAATAACTAAGCAACTATTCACAGGCAGTCGGCCAAATGAGCACAATGACCTTTGGGAATATTAAGTAAATTTACTTGTACAATTTAACACTACTTCAGTAAACCTTAGACAGGCAGTGCATAGCAGGAATGGATTACATTATTTTCATTCCATGCATATGCTAAAGTAATTTCATCTGTGCAATCTGATGGAGGGCCGAGGCCTTTGACCATCCAGAACACCTCCACAGCGAAAGGACCAGGGGAAAGAGTGTGCTCAGGGGGCTAGAGGGCAGCTCCCCTTGGGTTGCTGCAGCACCACGGACTCCTACAGGGTTTCACGCGAGTTGGAGTTTGGTACAGCCCAGTTGGGTCCTCTGGGTACCACCAGGGAGTGCTGCAGGGTCTCCTGAGTCCTACACAATCAGGCTCCCATATTTCCCTGAAGTGCATCTTCTAGACCAATCCGACGGGACACCAGAAGCACTCCCAGGGATCACATAAAAGGAGCCAGAGGGCACTACTCAGGCACCCAGAGTCGGGAGGGAGAGTACAGCACTGACTAGAGGAGTGGAGGAAGACTGAGACAGAGAAAAGAAGAGGAGAAGAAAATACTGTATTGTGAATATTATGATTTGTAACTGTGCTGAGAAGGAGGGAAACGAGGAAAACATTTCCTACAGCCAAAATAAAAAGCGTATTGTGTTGAACTTGTGTCTACCTCTGTCTGTGTTGGGTGTGGGGAGTTGAAGCGCTCCCTGGTGGCTAGAGCACTTACATTATTTAAATATTTGTGTAAAAAGTTAAGAAACCTGAGTCTGCAGTTTCCTTATAATAAGAAATAAAACATGTAATATTAAATTCAAAAGAAAAAACATTTGTCTTTTTAAACTAAAATTAACTGTGACAGGAAACTATGACATTTGGCAGTATCGGTTTTAATTAAATAAATACAAAACACATATTTACTTATTATATACTTTGTTTACTGACAGTGAAGATTGGTTTTAACATTTAATGGTTAATAGTAAAATAGTTCACTGCATGAAAACAATCAAAATTATTCTTCATTAGACTTGTTTATTGTATGGAATCAACACAAGCTCATTAGATTCTTGATGTCTAATGACTAAGGCACTGGACTGTTAAACATTGATTTCCATAGGTTGAAAACCTATTGCTGGCTAAGAAGATCAGTTAAGATGCATTTTCAAACATTTCACATTAAAGAAGCTTAATAAACTGTCCCTTCATCTAAATGTAAAACAATTCAAAAATGTTTTTCTTAGAAAATGTCATCCTACTGTACTGTACAGTATATAAAAAGTGTTAATTGAAGTAGAACCCGCATGTAACAAAGGTACTGTAGAATAATACTTTCAAATGATGGAAATACTGCCATGATGAAGGAACACTTCGTGTAAGTTTTGCCATTAAAAGTAGTGATAGATACCAAAATCTTCATACTGTACTTACAGATGGATCTTGTTGATCATTTGTGACTCCCTTTAGAGTAGCTTTCAGAGAATTTTTCATAAATGGAGCCAATGCTATTAACACCTCTAAGAAGTAGCCAATTGATCGCTCTGGACAGCAGTCATGTTCCACCTGCCCACCATAGAGAAGACCAGGCTGGAAGTACAATGTTGTACCTAAATAGAAAAGAAGATTTTCATTCAGTTTAATCCCAGTTTATTATGTATAACAGAAACATACAAATATTATACATTGACATAAACACAGTAGAAAAGGAATGTGCAGTGTCTACTGCTGTACTGATGCAAATTTAGTACACATCCTTTGTATGATATGTTTTGAGACAGTCAACAACGCACAGCTTGATACTGCAATCGGGACAGAAGAAGTGTGTTTCTCTGCACACTTTTCTTGCATTTTTTTCTGTTACTTGCCTAACCTACACAATCGATTCACTCCTTGTGTTATTGCAGGCTATCACAGCACAAGACTTACGGACTTTCACATTTCTCCTGAGACGAAAACTAATAGTTGGTATATTGTGAACAGTGCTTAGAGAGCTCATTTCTTGCTTGTCCTTGCACGTGATTGCAATTATTTTGCCTTTTTGTCACTCAGCTACTGTCACATCACAGTAAAGCTTTATGCAACTGAATTCACTAAGCATAACACAGTAGTTCAGTCATATGGTGCCATATCATGCTTCAGTTTCACTTTCTGTGTCAAAGCCGGATGGCCAATACACATTGTCATTACTATCACTTGACTTGATCAATGGTTCAGTTTCGTTTTTTTCTAAAATGTTATAGTTTTTCATTTTCCACTGTGTTTTTGTTGGAGGTTTTGCCCCACTTTATGAATCTTGATGACTTACCTTATAGCTACCATAAAGTGGCTTTTTTTTTTTTTTTGGGCAGCATGATATAATTTTATCAGGCAGATGGCAGCAGAATACCATCGTGCAAGTTATTCAGGCTTAACACTATAATGTATGTCATTACACATTACCCTCAGCATGACTCAGGTTTAACTGTAATTGTATAGAACTCCAAGCCCAAGTCACACCAAGGTTAACACCAAGGAGGTTAATGTCTTTTAACTTTCTCTCTATTGGGGACAAAAGAGAAGTCACAAAAAGCAAAATAGTTTGGACTACTTAAAACACTGAATGTTACTAGATTCTAACACTATGGACTGAAGAAGGAACTCTTAAACAAATTAGGCCTTGTCCTATAGTACTAAATTAATTCTGGTAGGATGCAGTAGCATTAGTTTTTTTTTTCTAACCAATCACCATATTAGAGGCCAATTCCTGCATTTGAAACAAGTTTAATTCTGTGCTTTGTTAGCACTCCTGCATTTTCAGGCATTGCTAATATTACAGATTTTTTATGACATTATTGCACACAGCCAGCAATGGTGTTCCTGTGTTAATGAACAGTCATGGTGACAACCTGGGCATGCTAGCGTTTCTCAATTAGGAACTGCAAAATTCAGACAATCAGGGTGTTACTAAGCTACAATCCATAAATCATACTCTCACATAGCCAATTTTTAAAAATGAGGTGCAACATGATTGTATGACATATTAGAGTTTTGATAATATACCAACTGAGGTGTTCCAAACTGTCTGGAAGAGTACATTTAACATGGCCCAGGACTACTCTCTTAAAGCATTGCATTCCAAAGGTAGTGAGTGAATGCCCCTGGTCTGTAGTCACTAAGACTGTCTTAGTAGGTGTGGACCAAAGTTTTTCACAGTAAAATATTAAGGACGTGAAAAATGGCAGCTAATTGGCTTCTACATGTTTTTGAATACACTGTGATTCTCCATCTGGATTTGATGCCCAATGGACACTGTGGACTTGCTTAAAAATTACCCTTAGGTCATCCAAAAAAGTACAGAATTAATCATGTCACACCGATAGCAACCATAGGGAAGGTAGCTTGCTAGCACACTCAAAGTTGGTGCAAAAAGCGTTAAAATTTATCTGGGAGAGAAAATGTGAATGTGACTAGATTATGTTTTAGTTTGCAATCTGTGAATGTCTGTAAATCCTGTAATGTCCCAAGCAACAATAAATAACATGCCCAGAATGTAAACCTTATCATAGTGCTGCAAAGATTCCTCAGTACAATACAGGCAGTACCCAGGTTACGTACGAGATAGGGACTGTAGGTTTGTACTTAAGTTGAATTTGTATGCAAGTCAGAACAGGTACATTATTTTAATAAATGCTGTTGTTGACTGACTGTAACCAAGTGCTCTGCCAATGAATGATGGAGTTTCACCTCTCTCTGGCCTTTTTATTATTTCTACTTTATTTTCAATGGTGATGGTTTTTCTGTTCTTTACTGTACCATCAGCACTTGCATCAGATTTTTGTATCAGAGACATTCTTGAAGGGTGAAGACAAAAGGTTACGATGAGCTCTTCTGCACAGCACTGTCCACGCTATCACAGCCGGAAGGCACCAGACGTCAACACATCTGATGTATAGTGTGGTCCAGATCTAATCATGCAATTTTCATTACGCTATAACTTATTCAGTTTATTACATAGAAAATCACCCGAAAAATCCCGGACCATAGAGAAGTGAGCGAACTGACGACATGAAGAATTGTCTTCGCGCCGAACTGAAATCGCCCCTGCATAAATCAAAGTCATCCAGACGATCTGGATCTGCATAATTAGATCTGGGCCACCCTGTACTGACAAGAGACAACTTCCTGCTATGTGCGTAACAGTACAAGCAGGCTTGCTATTGAGAATGAATGGGGACATCGAGGGGTGGTTCATCCCCAGCCCACCTCACAGTCACCTCCACTACAGCATGCTGCCTGCAGTGTCTGCCACACCACCACCCCCATTCAACACACAGCCATCCGAGGCACACTACAATGCTACCCCCCGTCGCCCCGTTCACCCTCAATGGCCTCTGTTCAGCCACAACCGGGTCACCGTTTGCAGCATTACCAGCTGCCCACCGAGAATGAACGGGCAGCCGTGTGTGGTGGACGGGCAGTGAAACCGCTTGCCGCCAGGAGCCGCCTGAGGGACGCTACACTTCGCAAGCAGCGAAATCGCCCCCCTCCAGCCTCCGTCCAGCCACCGCTTGCAGTGTCCCCAGGCTGAAGATGACGGAGCGGCAGTTACTGAGGTGCATGCATCACAGCTGCGGCCCCGTTCATATGTCTTAGGTCGGATGTCCGTAACCTGGGGACTACCGGTATTGGTGTTGCCATGTGGAGGGATGCAGAGGGTAATCAGAAAAAAGCTGTAGATATATCAGAGGGTAAGACGGGTACACTTTACATACGCCAGATCAAGTTAGTAATTATTAAAATTAATTTAACTTTCTTGTACCATGTATTGCATACTACAAAACACAAACCAACTCCTCTGCCATTTAAGGTTTAGCCATGTTTTTGAGAAATTAAAAACTCGACACTTTTTAATGTGTCCTCATGATGTCAATCTTGCTTTAATGTTACTTAGTTTGCTATCCAGTGACTGAATGCTGACCAGAAAAATGTTGCACAGTGGGGGTCAGTTGCCATTGTTTTTCTCATTTGGATGCCTTTGTCTCTGTTTCCTAGCTTGCTTTTACCCAGTTCTTTTTGGATCAATCAAGCTAGCTTAATTGTCGGTAAAAAGACTAAACGTTACACCCTACATACACACACCAATATTTAAAAGACTTTGGTGATCATAAGTAATAAATGGGGAAAACGAATAACAAACAATGAAAATAAACAGTATACATACAAGTCTGTACGCACTGATATGCAGCTCAAACAGAATGTTTTGTGTCAGGCCACAGAAGCCTAAAGGTAAAAGAGACACATAATAAAATACTAACAGGGGCCACATTCATAAAGAGAAAAGAACTAAGTAGTCACTTTGTATAAAATATGTGCCGTAAACAAAACAATTTGGTGGTTTTCAGCTAGCTTTACAGTCGATGTAGTAAAATGAAAAATGTGATAAGAGATGGATACAAGGTCAACACAAGCTTGTATTGATAGTAGAGAAATCCGAAGAGGATACAATGGGGGGCCTACGGTCATATATTATACATTAGCAGTTATAGGTTTCTTCTGTGCTTGGCTATTTAGACCGTTTTACAGTTAAGGGACGTGGTTGCACTCCATGATCGCTTTAAGTCATTTGCACAACTCCTGACCCAAGTCATTTGCTTGGCACATGACTGATCAGACTTTCAGAAGATGTATAAATAACAGCCCCTTACCAGTACCTAATTGACCACAAAATCAGTATGATACAAACAATAGCTCAGTTTCAGAAAAGTAAAAAAGACTGACTTATTGTCAGATGGGAGAACTAACTGACTGGGAAACAGAGAAGCTATCTCGTCGATAAACATATGTTTCAGATCAGTATATGTAGGCCCAAAAAACTATAAGGCTATGCACTTTTGTGAAATGATTATCACACTGAAGTAATTGTTCATAACTAATTGCCAGTATATGGGCACAATTAAGGAAACAAACACCATGGAAAACTGTACAAGAAACTTGCAGCATTTAAAGCAATGGAAAAAACACACATTTTTGAAATACGTTTAAATATAAATATCAGACTAGCACACTTTACTGAATTCAAAATAAAAGAAGAAAAGGGGCCTGCTAATTAAACGGTTGGATGAATTAAAAGCATGATTGATTAATTGATTTGTGAAACTGGTTGGAATTAAAACCTGTAGCTACAGGGGCAGACTAGGAGGACTGAACTAACCAGAGGTAATTGTCAAGGTTATTGCACAACAAGGAATTAAAGACGTACACCTCCCACAAAACAATGATGTACTTCTTTATTTTACTGCCATAACAACATTTTTTGCATTTAATTTGATTTGGTGGCGCTCATTCAAATAGATTTTTAACACATAATGAGAACATCAATCATTATTACCCATAAGCCACATACAACCAGTTTAATTCAAACACATAAGGCACTGTAATCAAACTATTGCAGAAGTCTTCCAAGAATCGAAATTTTAAATTCAAACAAGTGGAGTAGTCTTGGTCTTTACTGACTTAGTGTTAATCAGAGAGACAGAGAGGAGGATGTGAATATGTGGCTCAAAAAATCTCAACAGCTTAGTATTTCACTCTGAAGAAGTGGGGTGAATCCATAATTGAAAGATGGCAAACTGTTGGTCTGATGCCAAATGTTGTCGCTTCAGGACAATACTCAACTTAAACCAATCAGCTTATAACTTAGCTCCATCATAAAGTACGAAGTGTTCCATTAAGGTACAAGATTTCACACATCCTTTAATAACATTTACAAAAAGTTTATCTTAGGAGTTTAACAACTGACAGATTATTTTCCTTCTAAGCTCTGAGGCATTCAAATGTACTTTTGAAAAGGCAACTGTATTTTTTTTTTCTTGCTTTTCTGGATATCTTTTACTTAATTATGTCAGAGGCCAACTTTAAATTTGAACGATTTAAGGTGAATAACTTTGCTAGAATGACAATTGTCATTTATTTGTGAACATGTACAAACTAGTGTGATGCTGCATTGGCTTCATTAAGTCCTGCCGAGTCTTAGTTTTCAAACATGTTAGGAATTTTTTGTTATGTTAGACAGACCAGACTATGTCTACAACTGTAAACTGATCACTTTAATGCAATCTATTTTATATAACTCTTCTGTTTGTTTGTTTGCGGAGGATTACAGTGACAACACACCAAGATGAGGTGCCTAAGAATACCAAAATTGTAGGAACAATCTCTAGGTACTTAAGGACAAGTGAGAGATAAAATCCCTTCCCAGATTTCCTGAGTCTGCCGGTCATCTTATTCTACCAACACAAAATGGTGTATCCTGCATCTTCATGAATTTTTAAACATCTATAAAGGTTAATAGGAAGACTAATTAAATAACTAGAATACTTAAAGTAATGAAATAACCAAAAAAAGAAAGCAACAGTACTTGTTCATAGCAAAAGAAAAACCTGCAATTGACTGAAGTAAAAATCTATCTTCTACTATACACACATACAAAATAATAAACAGTGAATACATTACAAGAACATTCTTAGTTTAAACATCAACTCAATTGCCTTTAACATACAAAGAAGTTTAATTTTAAAAATAATAAATTATCTAACCCTTCTCATGCTAATAAAATAAACAAACTTACCTGTTTCATTAATTTCAATTCTGGTGCCATTTGTAACTTTATCCAACAACCTTATCAAACTGGCTTCAAACTCTAAAAAAGAATTAGAAAAATACCCATGAAAAATACTATACTATGCATATAAATCCCTTCAGACATTAATTTAAAAGTCCTTTTTTTGTTTTTCACTCATCTTTTATTTGCCAGTGTACTGTGGAAAAATATTTATAGCTAGTAAGCCACAATTTCTAAGTAGAAGAGTGGAATATTTTCATGACCTTACAAGACAAGAAATGAAGTTTATTTTGTGAGTTTTCCTTTTATAATGAAATAATAAATACGGATAGGATAAGAAAAATGAAACTGTGAACACTTTAATGTTCAGGAAAATAGGAGTTTTCAAATTCAGTACTTAAAGGAATACACAGCCCAAAAATTACATATTTTTTATATGTCACTTATCCTATGTAGTTTGTTTTCAAGGAAGAAAAAATCTTATTCTCATGTTTTCATGCAGAATTATAAGAAAAAGATTTGATGTAACACAATACAATGGTGACCAATGCTGTATAATGGCAAACGATGTGGGAAACTACACTTCTTATGTTGCAAAATCCACAAGTCAGCTATCCAGTTGTATGCTCAAAACATGTAAACCATGTGAATCATTTTTGTAAATAGATTGTTAAACCCATACTTATGCAAAACTCAGTGGACACTAGGGCTGTCAAATTAGGCAAAAAATATACCAGTTAAAATTAAAAATATATCTCAATATTTTCAAACTTAGGTCAATGATTCTCAGTGTTGCACATATACAATTGTACATGTTTTTTAATGCTTTAATATTTTAGTAATGGCCACAATGTAAGAACACAAAAAAAAAAAAAACTAGCAGTACATGGACAACAGCTGAGCACTATAAAATCCATGCAACATTTTCATATGTTCTTCATGATTTGCAGGGGCACCGCAAGTGAAAAAAGAAGTATAAAATATTAATAGTAATGTAGTAAAGCACAGTGGCAGCATGTGTGGCCCATAAAGGATGAGATTCATTTTTGCAGCTGCTTTTATAGCTCGTTGTCCTGACAAAGATCATGAGGAATACAGGTCAGTTAGTAAGACAGAGACAGGGTGAGACTAGTGAAGAAAGTAAAAGAGCAGAAAGAGGCAGGCACGTCAAAGGTGGGTTTCTTTTATTATTTGGGAGGTGCCCAATGGGCAGTGGCAGGGTAATGTTTATATCACAGCATTCAGAATAAAAAGCCTGTTGGCGCATGTGTGGCTTACGGGATTGTTACAGTAACAAGTCAGGGTTTGCACAACATATCTTCTTGTTTTTCTCCTTTACAGGAGCAGCATTTTTTATTAACGGTTGCCTTGATATTTTTAATCACAACTCACTGTTTTAGACATTATGTGTCAAACCAGCAGCCACAAAAGACAGAGACTAACTGTAGGACACACAGCGTGTTCATTCCATTAAAGGAAAACCAGAATTATTATTTTTCCATTTGCTTTAATGAAAAGGTCATTGCATTAACAACAGTCAGTGATCTTGAATTTAAGAGTGATTGGGACAGAATCAGATGCAAAATAATACTTTCAGGGCACTGGAAAAGATAAAAAAAAAAAAAAAAAAACTGCTCAAAGTACACTTGTGGGACTGACGTAAAAAAAACACACACACACACAAAAAAAAACCAAACCCTATGCTGCGAAGGGGCCAGTGGCCTAGCTGTAAATTTTACTAATAAAGATAACAAAGTAAACATTCAGAATTATGGAAATAAAAAACAAGCAACTGTACTTTTACAATCAACTATCAGCTTTTGAGTTTGAATAAGACCCTTTTGAAATGCAAATCACATTCAAACAATGATATTCAATCTGACAGTCCTAGTGCAAATCACAAACGAAAAGAAAAGCATTACATTAATATAACACTTCTGATCTGAAGACAGGCCCCTTGGACAATAAATGAGGGGGAAAGGCGGATCTTCAGTTCAGACGTTCAGTATTAAGCAGTTAACAATGAGGTCAAGATAATAGCACGTCAGCAGATTCAACTGGGATTTAAGAGGTTTTCTCTCTGCTGAGAGAATTGCTCACTTCGGGCTCTTAGATACACTTAAGTCAATGTGACTGTTGTTCTTTGTAATAGTTTTATTGTATGTCATAAGGTCTACCACATGTGGCCCAATGAGAGAAAAACAAAAATCAGAATATAGTTCTATCGAGGCATGGCAGTTACTGTATTTCTGATGAGGAAGAAAGAAATTTTGATACAAGGTAGTGATATTCACTGATTATTGCGCCGAAAAGTAAGACATATGGCATGTTGATTAGCACAATCAATTAAGAATTTCACTGTTCTCTGTAGGCATAACAATACTAACAATATGAACCAATGAACCCTAATACTTATATTAGTACTATTATTACTAGTTCATGAATACTAGAATAGCTTGGCCAGATACAATATTTAACTGCATACATTTTAACCCCAAAAGACTTTATTCAAAATTGAATAAAATGCTTCACCTGTCCTTCAACAGCTTAAAATTTCAATACCTTCTTTTTTTTTGGTTTGACACTTTCCTTCTTCCCGTTTTTCCTTCTGGTGTTCTTGTTTGTGCCATAGGTTGTGTCTTACTGTTTTAGGGACACAACAACACACTCATTCCTAAGCACATTCTGAATTTTGGTTTTAAATGAGCAAAGTCTATTATTTTTGTCAGCTTTTATTTAGTTATTGTAAATAATTACAAAAATATTAAATTAGAAGTTATCACATGACCTTCCTGACAAAGAAAAAAAAAAAATATTTTTGGTGTCACAAATTATGTTGAGACTTGGATTTATGTTGCCTGGCAGTGACCTTGGCATGTTTAAATTTCCAAATCTACTTATCTGTTTATTCAGGCATCACAGTTTTATTCAACTTTTCAGGTTTCTCAGTTGGTATCATCCACTTTAGAGTATTAGTAAGTTTTTCAAGTCTACCTATTGAAACTGTATGACCTGAAAAGTATAACATTTACCAACAGTTTGTGTATTATTCTTACTGAACATCAAAGAAAGGAAGACCTATTAGTAAACAACAACTTACCATATTTCACTAACATGTACGCACTAACCTCAAATTAAAACAAACTTTGTCAAACACTTCTGCCGATTGCTACTGCTATCCTCATGTCTTTGTACCCAACAACAATACTTATAGCACATTTTCATACAAGCAATGTAGCTCAAAGTATTTTACAAGATGTCAAAGAGAAAACATCTTCTTGAAATATACATGCTTAGTGCACATGTCCCCGTTAGTCCTCTCCTCCCATAATCTTCTATGGACAGCCCATGTCTATTATGTCTTGGACTCTGTCTCTCTAACAGATACACTATAATGAAATGGTATGCAAGTTTTGTTTTCTTTTCCTATGTCAATTTAGGGGTAAATTAAGAAGGCATTCTGCTACTTGTTTTGTTCACTTTGGTCACTGACATCTTAAAGAAGGCTGCCACAAACCAGTTAGGCACTATTGTCTGGAAGGAATCCAACCTTAATGACCTTCGCTTTGCTGACAACACAGCTTTACTGGTAAGGAGTTCAGGCTATTTCCAGCAAATAATGCAAACTTCCCAGGCAACAGCTGTGCCCACTGGTTTTAAGAACAAGCACTGAAAAATGCAGCAGTGTGTGCACAGTTGTACAATCAGACAATCCACTACTGTGTGATGAGGACTCCTAACAAACTTTGAGCCTCAATAATGAACACACACAGAATAAATGAAACTGCCCAAAAGGCTGCTTTTAATAATCTGATAGAGCCAGCTGCTCACTTTTAAGCCTAAAATGTGCCATTTGTTTATCTTACTAACATCCTAGATTCAACAAAGTACACAAAGAAGATTGGAACAAAATTCAAAGTATTCTGTAAATGCTGATGTCGAATAAGCATAACTGATGCCCATGATGAATTCTTTTCTGGTGTGATTTGGTAATCTATGTTGTAGTTTCACAAGCTCCTCCATAGAACTCTTAACAATTCCTTTAAAATAACTGGGATTGACCCTTGCACAGCTACTCCACACGATGTCTGAAGGGGACTGAACACATCATCTCTGATTCTAGGTCTCCACTTCATTCTGTTTTCACTTCTGGAGCCTCACTACACACTCCTCACACTTCAGGGACAGATTCTTTGCCCCAGGCCATCAGGTCAGTGAACTCTCTGTAACAGACCTTACCTACCCTGTACTGTACTAATCTGTTGGTATATGTGTAATTCTCCTGTATGTTACTTGTCTATTGCCGCTTGGCTTTTTAAAACGACTGCTGGGAAAAAAAATGACCGTACAGTTCTGTTTTTCACTATGTACATTATTCCATGCTTCTGCTACTCCTATTTATTGTATCCATTTATTTATGCAACCTCATAATGTCTTATTGCCTGTACATACTTCCCTGCAACCGCGGTATATATGACAAAGATTTAATTTAATCCAATGTAATGAAAATGCTGGATGTCATTTTATTATGACAATTCTATTCATTCAACTTTTTTTTAATCAAGTCACAATAGATACAACAGATAAAAAAGCTTAGCAGCTAAAAACTGAAACAGAAGGGCAATGTACTAATCGAAAATTAATGAATGGTTAAAACTTGTGAGATTGTATCATCCACTGACTAAAGAAATAAGGATGAGCCGAAGACTAAACGTTTAAACCAGAGTCTGGTCATGGGAAATTTGTTAGTCTAAATAAACCCCTGCAGAAAGGGTGTCAAACTCAAAACGGAACTCTCTGATCTTTACATATGAAAAATAAGTAGATCAGTTAGAGCACAAAAATGGAAACATTAATGTCATTTTTTTTTCGAATGCAGGAATACTAAAAATATGACTCAGATTAAAGTTCACGGTTAATAATTGTCAAGATTGTTTCACTTGCTCTACAATTTTGTATTTTAAAATACATGTGGTGAAAGGCTGTATGAAATTAGACCTCACTAAAATAATAAAAATATTAATAATAATGCTGTTGAATCCATAACTTAAGCACAGCTCCGGGAATACGTCAAATTAAACAACCCATAGGAAGAAAGCACCCTTGGCTGCAGTGACTCAGCTTGGGATGTCGATCAATGTGAAAAGCACTACACAACATGTTGATTGATTTAACGATTCCTGTTTTTCTGGATCGCAACACTATCTGCAATTCCAGAAACTCGCGTCAGCTTTTTTATTTTAAAAATCTTGTTATGCATAACATTACAGACAGTATTGACTGTAAAACATCATAAATATGTTATAAAGGATAGGATGTTTTAAAAAAAAAAAAAACAGCAAACGCCCACAACACA
Source organism: Polypterus bichir lapradei (assembly GCA_026402145.1). Taxonomy (NCBI): domain Eukaryota; kingdom Metazoa; phylum Chordata; class Cladistia; order Polypteriformes; family Polypteridae; genus Polypterus; species Polypterus bichir. Next base: position 80,180,759 of record JANRMT010062837.1, on the reverse strand, counting down.
AATTATGATCAACGATCAGTGAAATGCCGAAGTCAGTCCCGACTGTATTATGAAATCTTTTTATGGTAGGACTTTGTTTGGTTACTGCAGCTTGCAGACCTGTCGGACCCACGCTAGATTCACTCTTTAATCCAAACGCTCCGATGAAGTTAACAATGAAATGTTGCAATAAAGAAAGAAAATATCATGTCGCAGATGATATTCAGTAAGAAAACAAATTTAGCATATTTCTCAAAAATTCGGACAGCACCAGCCAGTTGCGAATCGTTAAACGAGCACAAAACACCGTGTAACCGAGATGACAAGGAAGGCACATTGACAATTTTTCTCCACGTAAAGAAACTGATCGAGTATTAGAAATCCAGTGTATGCTTAATGAAAGTGGAAAAGCTTCAAACTAACGTGTTGCATTCTTCCACTAAAAAAAGATCTGACTTAGTATGACAGCACAGGCGGAAAAATATTACAAACAAAAAAGAAAACGAAAAGAAAGACCTCACAAGGCTTCTTTTAAAAAGATGGTCACTGTCTCCAAGCTAAATACTGTACTGATAGTTCAACGTAATAGACGATCGAAAGATCCAGATGCTCGCCCAGTTTACTGGCACCCATACAGAAGTGCTGCGTAGTTATTATTTACATCGTCTTTCACCGCCCAAACCGCGTTTTTTCAAACTCCCCGCTTACCTCGCAGTCCAGGATTGTCATCGCGGGATCGGATCTGGCGAATTTTAACAGGTCTTCCACTGAGAATGGCCAGTATCAGTCTTTGGCGAAGGAAATTGCAACCTTCGTAGCTCAAGATATTGCTCGCCATGTCACTGGCACCAGCGATTCGACGCGTCCACGTGTTTTGGACGAGAAAACCACATGGAGGTCAAAGGTCACACTAGTACGGGTCGCTAGGAGGGACTTAAAGTCAACCAATACTCAGCTGTCGCGTTTCGTTTAAATTTTCTTTGGGATTTACTACAGAATTCACTTAAAGCATTTAAGAATGGACACATCTTTGAATTAAACAATTTAGAAAATCGAAGGAACCATAAAAAGGTTTGTGTTATTAACATCTGCATTTTAACAAAAAATCAACTATTTGGATTGACGGTAGAAATTAGAAACTGATCAATGGTGAGCGACAGTAAGAAAGACTTAACGTTTCGAGGTACAGGGTATGTGGTGGCGTGTGGGATGTTGATTAGCGCAAGAAAATAAGAATTTAATTGTACTTTGAAGATAATGAAAGTGCTTAACAGTTGAATCCAAGTAGCATGATTAATAAGCAAGAGTAAAATATAATAAACTGGAATAAAACCATGTTCCACAGGTAAACTGATAAAAACAAATATTAAGATGGCTGATCAACTCTGAAACTCCCACTCATACATGGACAATTTAGAATTGCCAATATACCTGTCAATACTTAAGATTATAATTATTTATTACATAACATAATAATATATATAATATGGTGCTGTAACTCTGCAATTTCCTTTGGGTTTATTAAAGTTTCTATTAATCTAATATAGTGCCTTATCTTTCTATCTGTTGTGGCGGACAGCCTGGGCCCTTGCCCAACAGGTACACTTCCACAATGGAAGGACCTGGGGCCTCATGTATAATGCAGTGCGTAGAATTCACACTATAACATGGCGTAAGCACAAAAGCGGGAATGTGCGTGCGCACAGAAAAATCCAGATGCAGGAATCTGTGCATACGCAAACTTCCACGTTCTTCCGTTACATAAAACCCATTCCATTGCGTATGCACCGTTTATACATGAGGCCCCTGGGGAAGAGAGTGGTCTCAGGGCATTACCTACCCTGGGACACTAGAGGGCGCCCCCCCAACCCCGGTTGCTGTGGCACCACAGACTTCCACAGGGCTTCATGGGAGCTGGAGTTTGGCACAGCCTTGTTGAATCCTGTGGGTGCTGCAGGGACTAGGGAGCACTACTTTGCTGGGCTTTCACATCACCCAGAAGTTGTTCTGGACCACACTAATGGACAACGGAAGTACTCGCAGGTGCAGGATAAATGGAGCCCACTTCCACTACTCAAGGAGTCAGAGTCGGGAGGAAGAGTGATGAAGCTTCCTGGAGGATGAGTGGAAATGGAAGAAGAGAAAGAGAGAGAGAGAAAGAAGAGAAGGCAAAGTCCTTGATGCTTTATACTGTGCTGGGCAGGTGGGAAACGGGAGAAAAGTGTTTCCCACAAGAAAATAAAAAAAACGTGTCCTGCATCTGTCTGTGTCAGGTTTGGGATGCTGAGCACACCCTGCAGGACACACTATCTATCTATCTATCTATCTATCTATCTATCTATCTATCTGCACATGTTTGGGATGTGGGAAAAAAACGTAGTGCCCACATAAGAACTCTTGCAGACAATAAATGGGGTGATATTTGAACCCTAGATGCTAAAGCAGCAGCACAAATCTTTCAATTAATAGTTTTTTCTTTTTGTAATTGTTCAGAACCGTAGTAGCCATTAATGCCTCAGAGCTACAAGGTTCTAAGTTCAGATGTTCCAACCAAGATACTACCAGTTTGGAGTATGCATACTCTACCATAGTCCACCTCTTCCCTTTCAAGTCCAAAACACATCCCAGTTAGGTTGACTGGCCCTTTGAGAGTGAGTTTAACCTTAAGGAGGGCTGGGCTCACTCCCATCTGGAACAGGTCCAACTCCCCGTGATCCTGTATGCAGTTTACCCCTGAGGACCCCCTGTGGCTGCAGGTTTTTGTTCCAACCAATCTTTCTTTTAATTGAAATCCTTACTTAACTAAGCAAGATGTTTTTTTCCAATTTCTATGTTTACTGTCAATCCAAAAACTCCAAAACTGTTTCTTTAAGTTAAATTGGTATTTAACAAGCATTAATATATGTTACATTGAGTAATTTAGTGTTTTTATCCTGAATTTAAAGGATATTTCATTATGGTTTCATTTCCCCTATTCTCGATGTTCTGCTTATTTAAGCTGTTATCTAGCAATGGCCTCACTAGAAGGTCTGACACAGAAGTAAATGAAGCCTTTCATTCTCCAGCATTGTTTGCCCTGGGTCTATTCTGCTTTTTGGTAATTGGTCTCATATTAGGAATCAATTAAGGATGTAAAGTCCAAAAAAAGTAGTGAATTAATAGGAAAACAACAGAAGAGAATTAGGTATTGTCACAAAAACGAGACCTATGAGTCATGAAAAAGGTTTGGGGCAGCCACCCGTATAATTTAGTTCCTGGCTGCAAAGTCGATCAAATGAATATAGCACTGCTGTGCACAAAACCGATTAAAAAAAGAACTGAGGGACTAGGGAAAAGGTGTAGGTTTTTAAAGGGGAAGACAGGAAGTGAGATCATAGGGATCAGACTCATGGTCTTCAGCCATTGGTTCGAGTTCGGGCGTGACATCACAGGGGCTGGGGCCGGCAAGGTCTTCTTCCATAGGCTCAGTCCCGGAAGTGACGTCAAGAGAGCCAGGTGGGATCTCCCGTTAATGGTCTACAGGAAAGGGAGAAAAAGAGTCAGTGCACTCTGCTGCATCCCGGCATGTTTCGGAACTGCCCTTACTCAAGCCCTTTAGCTGCCTCCCATGCGCACGTGTGTGACAGTATTTAAAGTTATAGTATTTAATGTGTTATAGAAAGAAAAATAAGAAGAATAAAAAAGACCAACAAATTAAACAATGAAATCAAGAACAGGTAAAATGACTCAGTTATTGTGAAACTGACTGGAAGAAAAGCCTGCAACCCCTTGGATTAAACTTGAGAAGCTATCGTTGAAAAGATGTCTATATAGTGTAGATATAAGGGAGACTGCTGATAATTAAGAGAAGATGTGCAGAATATTTGTGCACGGACTGAAATGTTCTCTCAGTAAGACCCCCATAAGTCTGATTTTGTACAACTGTAGATCAGAATTTTAACATTAAAACACACAACTTTGAGAGCACCCAGATTCACTGAACAGTGTGATACAATCGGGTAGATCTGCTTATGTCTATAAATCATATTTGCTACAAACAATGGCATGATGTTCATTTCACTCATATAGAGAGACATGGTGGGTATGCAGTATTTGCAATGGCTGCAGTCTGAAACAACAGAACAATATAACACAACTGAACATTCTGGTACCTGCTTAATCAACGTGAAGGTGGCCTGAAGATAAAACTTATGACAGCAGCACTGGTTTCAAGGCAGGCAACAGCACTGGAGTCGCTGCTTGCTCATCAGAAGGCTTGGAAGGATATAACTTTTTAAAAATATTATTTAGAGAATATTGTTGTTCAAATCTTCTACAAGAAATCATGCAGCCAGCACATCCTAATGGTAGATTTAAATTGTGGTCAAAAACGTGAAAACACGCCTTATGAGAAGGATCTGGGGGTCTTAGTGGACTCATCACTGTCTACATCCGGACTGTGTAAAGAAGTGATTAAGAAAGCTAATAGGATGTTAGGTTATATAGCACCCATAATATGTGAAGAACATGATTTCATACAAATGTTAGAAAGTTTATCTTCACACAAATAACAATAAACACATCATAAATACTGCTCAAAAAATTAAAGAAACCCTTTTTAATCAGAGTATAGCATCAAGTCAATGAAACTTCTGGGATATTGATCTGGTTAGTTAAGTAGCAGAAGGGGCTGTTAATCAGTTTCAGCTGCTTTGATGTTAATGAAATTAACAACAGGTGCACTAGAGGGGCAACAATGAGATGACCCCCAAAACAGGAATGGCTTACCAAGTGGAGGCCACTGACATTTTTCCCTTCTCATCTTTTCAGACTGTTTTTTCACTTGTTTTGCATTTGGCTACAGTCAGTGTCACTACTGGTAGCATGAGGCGATACTTGGACCCTACAGAGGTTGCGCAGGTAGTCCAACTTCTCCAGGATGGCACATCAATATGTGCCATTGCCAGAAGGTTTGCTGTGTCTCCCAGCACAGTCTCAATGGCATGGAGGAGATTCTAGGAGACAGGCAGATACTTTAGGAGAGCTGGACAGGGCCATAAAAGGTCCTTAACCCACCAGCAGGACTGGTATCTGCTCCTTTGGGCAAAGAGGAACAGGATAAGCACTGCCAGAGTCCTACAAAATGTCCTCCAGCAGGCAGGCCACTGGTGTGAATGTCTCCGACCAAACAATCAGAAACAGACTTCATGAGGGTGGCCTGAGGGCCCGACGTCCTCTAGTGGGCCCTGTGCTCACTGACCGGTACCATGGAGCGCGATTGGAATTTGCCATAGAATACCAGAATTGGCAGGTCCACCACTGGCGCCCTGTGCTTTTCATAGATGAGAGCAGGTTCACCCTAAGCATATGTGACAGACGTGAAAGGGTCTGAAGAAGCCATGGAGAATGTTATGCTGCCTGTAACATCATTCAGCTTGACCAGTTTGGTTGTGGGTCAGTGATGGTCTGGGGGGCCATATCCATGGAGGGATGCACAGACCTCTACAGGCTAGACAACAACACCTTGACTGCTATTAGGTATCGGGATGAAATCCTTGGATCCATTGTCAGACCCTATGCTGGTGCAGTGGGTCCTGGGTTCCTCCTGTTGTACGACAATTCCCAGCCTCATGTGGTGAGAGTATGCAGTCTGTTCCTGGCGGTTGAAGGAATTGATACCATTGACTGGCCCCCCATGCTTACCTGACCTAAATCCAATAGACCATCTCTGGGACATTATGTTTCGGTCCTTCTGATGTCACCAGATTGCCCCTCAGACTGTCCAGGAGCTCAGTGATGTCCTGGTCCAGATCTGGGAGGAGATCCCCAGGACACCATCTGTCGTCTTATTAGGAGCAGGCCCTAATCGCCCCCCCCCAACACCAACCCTACTCACCCTGACATTGTCAGGCATGCATACTAGCATGTGGGGGCCATACAAACTACTGAGTACGATTTGGAGTTACTGCAATGAAATTTCAGCAAAATGGACTAGTATGCAGCATCATTTTTTCACTTTGATTTTCGGTGTATCTGAGTTCAGCCTTCTGTAGATTGATAATATTCATTTCCACCAAACAATGTGGCATCCTTTCGTTCCTAATGCATTACCCAGTCCATATCAGTATAGATATCCAGCAGGATTTTTTTTCCCATTGAGATCTGATGTGTTTTCAAAGTGTTCCTTTAATTTTTTTGAGCAGTTTTAATTACCAAGAAGTGTGGTAGAGGACAGGACTTTGGGAACCTTCAAAACTTGATATTATTTTAGACAATCAAGGTGAACAGGACTGACAAGCATGTTAGACCGAATAAGCCGTTCTTGTCAAAATTGTTTTATAATGTTTCATTGTTTTGTGAACAACAGTAAGCAGCAAAAAAAAAAAAAAAGTGAATTCGCATACGCCACAGTAATTCAGGGTTTTCATAAGAAATGTAATGATTTACTTCATGCGGCAGAAGAACATAATAAACAAGATTAGTTGTGTCAGATATTTGAAATATTAAAATGTCTGCTTTACTTTCAATATTTAAAGTCTAAATATTTTCAATTGTAATATAAACTGGTTAATTTTCTCACTCTGATAGAGGTCCATAGAAGGCTGGATCTCCAGGATCAAAAATAACAGCCTAGTCATAATCACTGACTTTGAAACAGTCTTGATACCCAACATGCTTATGTTTTACTTTTGTCAATTTTTAACCTTCTGGGAATGAGAAAGAATCAAATATCAGAAATACTGTTATATTCATGATGAGCTACCTTGAAATCACATAAAATTACACTCCACATGCCTATATGACTGGTCCCCATTTTTTGAAGATTTGTGAAAAGGAGTATCTTTGACTTCTCGTATCCCATTTGGGGTTGAACCCCTGAGGTCGGTTGATAATGGCACACACAACACCACGTCCTTCTGATTATTATTTATCATGAGATTTAAATTTCCTGCACAGGATTTGGTCCAAAGATGGCCTAAAAATAAGGGGTTTTGGGTTCTAGAGGTCTAAAAATAAGAGGAAAGTCTTACATAGTTAGACATCAAGGAGAGTCGAATGGCGGTCTTCTCATATGGGTGAGCCAGGAGGTATCAGACAATAAAATGCAAGTGATTTCTAAGTGTTTTATTCAAAAGTTTTATTTTTTAACACATTTCAAACATGCAGTAGGGACAATAAAACATGTAATTTTGTTTCCAGAGACCTGCAAGTCTGAAAATTTCTGTAACTTTTGTCCCTAGAGCTGTTTTACCAGTTACAGCCACAAGGTGTTGCCCTGTACCAACTATACAGAGGCTCACATTTGTACATTTGCACCAGCAACGTGCATTTAGGCGTCCAATAAGTTGGAATGAAAGTAAAACAGAGGTGCAGTAATAAAGGGTTTGGGGTGCAAGCAGAAGTCAAGACTTGAGCAAGGAGGATCACACTTCACAAAAATATGAAAACTGCTACCTTTGTTCAGGCTTTATAAACTCCACTGTACAAAATAAGCCAATAAAGTTAAAATATTAGTGTTTAAAAACACTTCATTACATTGCATGTTTGTGTGTGCGCTGTAAGTGTGGAGACGGTTTCTTGTATTGTACACATCTGTGTATGTGAGTCACATGAATGCGTCTCGTTATGAATGTGCAGGCGTGTGTTGCATGTTAATGGTTTACTTTTATGACAATACATGTAATATGCATGTCATACTATATATGCTAGTTGTTAATAGTCCATTATGCAGTACATGTGTTACAATTAGGTGGCTCACTAATTGATTTGTTGAGCTACTGACTAAATTTTGTTTCTGTTTTATATTTAGTGAACATGTTTATGAATTATGGGTTGGTTGCGTATTATGGGAATGTATGTTTCAGATATGTTATATTGTATATTATAATGTATTGCACATGTGACGCAAATGCTGTTAAAGTGTCTCTGGACTGCACTATTTGCTGCTGTTACATGTGTCTTATGTAGAACACATAAGCATGGAGATCCTCTTACGTGGACCATTTTAAGGGAGCATCAAAGTAATAGCAGTGTGGTGAAGCAATTATTTGCAGTTTCCCTCTTTTAAGATGTAGGAAGACTAACCAGAAGAAAGCCGGCATCACTTTCACTCCCTCTGGACAAGAAGGATAAAACCCATCATCTGCCAGATGTCATCTTTTGACCAGCAGATCTTATGGAGAGAAAATCATTCCCCATGCTGACGCTGCGGCATCACTTTCATCCATCTTTTTACTGCTCCTTTTTTTGGCTTAACATACTGCCGATTAAACAGGGTCTCCCATTTGGAGCCCCAACTCTTTTCATGCAGCTAGTCCTTCCTTTACACTTACATATGTGTTATTTGTGTGTGTAAATGGCTGAATGCACCTGCACTTTATGTGCCTATGTTACAGTTGCACTATGTGTGTATTGTGACAATATGGGACTGCTTGAGAGTGATTCCTGTACCCAGAAAGACAGTCTCTCAGTCCAGATTAATGATAATAACACAAATGAATTAAACAATACATTATATACAAGTGAGGCTGAAGGGAAGGAGAGTACAACACGAAAAAGGTCAACAAAACCGTAACATCGATGTCCCCTGAGCCTGTCTATGCTTTTCTAGGCTGTCTATCTGGCTAAATAACTACAGTGTTCCTTCCTGCATCTCGGCCTTCTTCTTCTACAATACACTGGCCTCCTCTTCCTCCTCATTTGAGGAGCCCTTGCCTCTGCTCCACGCCTGACATCAGGTTCACCCAGGTGAGGGACATGGAGGCTTTTATAAGGCTATTGTCACTTCAGCCTTCCAGAAAGCATTTTCAGGTCATGCCTACTTCCAAAGAACCTCTAAGGCATGGGTTCTCAACGTCGGTCCTGGGGACCCCCTGTGGCTGCAGGTTTTTGTTCCAACCAGATAACTAATCAGTGACAACACCTTATAGCACTCATCTCATTTAATTAGCTGGGATTTTTTTTTCTTTTATTCGACATTCAGAAAAGCATAGAAGCATGATTTTTACATTTATAAAACATTTATAAATATTTCTGCTTTTGCTATATATTTAAATGCTTAACTCTCTTTTGTTGATTTCATTATACTTTGCCCTTTCTCTGTGCAGTTTTTCCCCCTTCATTGTATCTTAATAATGACAACTTAAAACGAGCAGAGCAGACACCCGGGCAAACAACACTGAATAATCAAAGGCTGCAGCTACTTTAGAGTCAGACCCACTAATTAGTAAATAATGGATTAATTAAACAATTAGAACACCTAGAAAAGTAGAATGAAAATCAAGATGAAAATACTGTTAAAAAGAAAAACAAATACATTATTCCTATACAACTGCTTGGTACATTTTAATATTTTTTTTTTAGCAAACTTAGTTTTCTAATTAATATATTGTTCCTTAAACACAGAACTTGGGAAATATCAGTTCCCTTAATTAGCCCAGGAGTTCATTTAAAAACAGAAGCTGGTTGGAACAAAAACCTGGAGTGACAGGGGGTCCCCAGGACCGACGTTGAGAAGCCCTGCTCTAAGGGATTAGAATTCTTGTTAGCAAAATAGTGCTGCTGCCAACTAGTGGCCTGGGTGTTTACTGCTTTATTAGAGTCCATACCCCCAGCCAAAAAACCTCTTGGTGTGGCTTCCCAGGTGGGTAATAATCTCCTGTTCGGTATGTGTACTGGCTTCTAGTTTCCACTGCAATCAAGAGCTTTGCTTTAGTATCTGTATCTGCTGTTTATTTATTAAGTTTTGACATATTAAAGGCACATGGTTTTCCTCTGGGTGATCCGGTTTCCACCCACAAGCCAAAGACATGCACGTTAGGTGAACACTAAATTGGCCCTTTTTGTGTGTTTGTATGTTTGTTCACCCTTTGATGGACTGGCGCCCTGTTGAGTTGATTGTTACTGCCTTGCATCTGAGGCATACTGGGATAGGCTTCAGCTTCCCCATGACCTTACTCTGGATAAGTGGATTTGGAAAAGGAATGGATGGATGAATATTAATATTGCAGTGGTGCAGTGTTTAGTGCTGAAGCCTCATAGCTCCAGACACTTGGCTTCAAACTGTAGTCCTGTGTGGAGACTCCATGTTTTTCCTTTGTCTGTATGTTTTTTCTCTAGGCACATATCCTAAAACATGCACTTTAGACCAATTAGAACTCCAAACTGGTCCAATATGAGTAAATCTACTTGTATGAATGTGTTAGTACTAGGCTGTGCCTGATGCTGTCTGGTTGGTCTTACCCTCTGCCACCAAGTCAGTGAAATTTAAAGCTGAGGCAGACCATTTCAAAACTCACATTTTATTTTTGTTCAGCCATTCTGATGTTAATATTTATGTGTTTTTCCGATTGTTGTCTTGCTATATGAACAGTTTCACTTCAGCTCGCAGGCTCATGTCACTTAATTTAAATGTCTTCAAACAAGACACCAGCATTATGCTTGACCATTGGTATGAGGTACTTACTTTTGTGATTAAAAAAATTAGGCAGCACACAGAAACAGGTTTGGGGATGGCCACCCCGTATACTGAAAATCAGCAAAGAAAAGAAACATGTTTTTACAGAAGCGGAGTTCACAACTGAACTGACTAACAAGTTGAGACTGCTCTATAAATACGGTGGGTAGGAGGAAGAGGTGGAGTCAGGGCAGGAAGGGGAATTCTGGGTACCGAATATGATGTCATCATTGTTGGCCAGGACTGATGTCAATAGTGGGTGGACCGATGATGATGTCATTGAGATACAGGGTCTTTGGATCAGGATCAGGTGAGAGCACCAACCCCCCAGCCTGGCTGATAAATAACACTATTTGAGCCTGTAAACTCTGCCCCATGCACACGCGTGTGACACTGTCAATATATTGTTCTCTTTCTACAGTTGCAACTCCACGTTTGACTCCTCTTTTCAGAGAAAATCTTAATAAACTTGACATGACCACTCCTGTTCTTATTATTATGATTTTGGCATGACTACTCTGTCACTGATCCCATTTATGGTCAATACTGTCATGAACACTAACCTTAGCCAAAGCAGCAGAGATCTACAGACTTGGTGTTGTAGGGTTTTTGGAAATTTGTATGCCTTTCTCTCGAATGGATAATGTGCAGGACAGCCAGTCCATGGAAATCTGACAACACTGCCAGTCTTTCTCCTTTTAAATCTGAATGGGGCTTGCTGGAGACTTGCTGAACAAACAGGCCCTAGCCGAATGTTGCTTCATTTTGTTTACCTCCTTTGTAAATCACTTTGGAGAAAAGCATCTGCCAACAAAATGAATGTAAATGTAAAATGGAGAGCCAGAAGCTCAGACTTATTAAAGCCTTGTCACTTTAGATGACTTTTGCAGTGATTTTCAGTCGTAACCGTCATCTTGATAATCTTAGCGAGTTAGAGGCAGTCAGCGGTGTGCTTCCATAAAGACCATCACATACCCATCAACTCAGTCCAACTAGTCCATCAGATAAAATCAGACAGATTTAATTTTGTCTTGAACCGTAGGGGCGGAATCTGTGTGCATGATGACCAATAGCTGTTCATCTGGAAGTACAGTACATGTCATGAAGCAACAAGGAAGAAGAAATGTTTGTGTTTTGAACCTCACAAACAGAACAGAAGCTTGTCTGTCTGATGTCTCATGCCTTATGTACCATGACAGAATGGAAAAAAAGAAACAAAATGTCTGAAATTGTACCTGTTAACTCTGTGCACTTGCTCTGTCAAGCAGCATGTTATTGGCTGTCACAGAAAGGGGAATGCAGAAGTGTGATGGAAGTTCAGCACGCAGTTGCTAAATGTGACATGTGCAGCGATTTTCAACCCTGTAAGCTGACATGGTCAACTGTAGTGGGCAAGTCTGACATACTCAGCGACTAGAACTCATGTAACACGACATTGGTTTAAATTTGTGGAACAGCCACTCCTGCTGGGTACAAAAAAGCAAACAACACTACTTTTTGGAAAACAAAACCTACAACATATATTACACACACGAAGTACAACATAAAAATAATAAATATAAAAGAATGTTATTGCACTAAAGGATATTGCACATTTAGCCCAGTTAATAGATAACAGAATATTTTATGTAAAATATATAGCTAAAAAGAAATGAGATCAGAAATGAAATCAGTAGTAATACAAACGCTATTGCTATGCCTCAAACATTATGATGTCCTGAAATGGTGGGATCAGGTAGAAAAAATGTCATTTCCTAAGGTAAGCATCCATCCATCCATCCATTATCCAACCCGCTGAATCCGAACAGGGTCACGGGGGTCTGCTGGAGCCAATCCCAGCCAACACAGGGCACAAGGCAGGAACCAATCCTGGGCAGGGTGCCAACCCACCGCAGTAAGGTAAGCACATACTCTTAAATTAAAGTCTGCAGTGTTTATGTCTGAATTGTTTGATTTGTGATTTCAAACTTTGGAGCAGAGGGGTAAATCATAGAAAAAGGTGTCTTTGTCCCAAACGTTATGGAGGGCACTGTATATACTGTATTTATCCCTGCAACTAGACTAAGACACAAATCGGTATCCTAAACTCTTTGACAGTACAACAGCAGCCATCCTGTAGAAGAGGCATAAACCAGTTCCAAAATATTTAATGAAAAGGTGCATTTTCAAAAGATGCCTAAACACGAGTAAACTGAGTGCAGTGAATAGGCAAAAGGAGATCATTCCACAGTTACAATATACAATGTTTAAGGTGTCTAGGTGTAATTTTGCAGCCATAGATCAGTGTGCTTAAAGTGTTACAATTGTTTTGCTTTTGTCAATGGCCTGTACCATATTTATACGTGATTATTTGCGAGCAAGGAATGTTTGTAGATGAAGAGATTTCAGTGAATGTGTGTCCGTGTCTGTACGTTGTGAGCTGTGTATGTGTCAGTTTGTCAGCTGAATTTCCGAGTTCCAGAACTATTTGTCTGTGTACTGTTAGAGATAAACGCATGCATGTCTACAAGGAGTGTTAGGGGAGGCCTTGGTGAGGTGCTTTAGTTCCTGGAGAGTAGAATCAAAGTTTTTCATTCAGGAAACTAAGAGCCACGCAAGGAGGAAAGGAAGGGCAGATTCAGGACAGCAAAACTTTGTCACACCTCTGGAATTTGCTGTCGGGTGGACACAGCGTGGGAGCGGAGATGCTTGACATTTTCAAGAAAGACTTGTGGACTTGGAATGCAGGGTAACATTTCAGTCCTAGAGGCTCCAGTACATGAGCCCCTCCAGGTAAAGGCACTGATAGTGTTTGTTTGAATGTCACCCATAAATACATGCCTGTACATTTCATTCTGTCCTAATGAAACCTCTTTGTTGAGTTTCTGGTAGTAAAGTACTAGATTAATATATACATTATATTATTAATAATTAAGTGCAGTTCCCCCAATGAAAGGCACAACTGAATATAAGTTTACACAACATTCTCATATCCCCTTAATCAGATTTAGGATTGCGGGGAGCCCATCCTGGCAGCTCTGGGCATAAGGTGTACGTGGTGCCAGTTCTTCAGTGTTAACGTGACCCACACACACTCACAAAGGGCCAATTTAAAAATCACCAAATAATCCCACAAGTCCTCAGGGATGCTGGCGGAAAATTTTAGACACAGGAAAAAACATGCAAACTCCACACAGACAGCTACCAGGCACGAGATGCAAATCCAGGACGCTGCATCCATGAGGCAGAAAGGCTGACCACCATTCCTACATGGAATGTAAACAAAAAAAAACTGTTTTTATAATGCTATTATTAATATGGTAAACTGGCAAGATCCGCCTAATGTTTTATGCACTCGTTGTTTCCTTCTTTTTATTTTTGCTGCAGTAAAGCAAAAAACAAAACGTCTTCAAGTGGGAAAGGGAAAAAGAAAATACATGCAAGGGGTAAATATGCCAAGGTTAATTGTATTAATTTAACTAAATTTGTTTTTCCCAGCACCTTCTTATAGGCCTTTTTACCCTTCTTTATTTTCATAGTAACTTTGCCACTACACCTGATCAATGCCAGGTAAGCCAATGCAAACTCAATAGCTCTCAGTCCAGTTTCTCCAATGCAATGAGACTAAACAATTCTTTTGAGATTAGTGGAATTTACCAAGTTGGTCTGCTCTAACACCCTAAGCTTAACATACCGGTATAGACATAATGGATAGACTGGCATTCTGACTGGGATGGAGAGTGTTTCCTTACCTGGTTGGATGTAACCTGGACCTAAAGGGTACCTTGGCCCATGAAGATAACTTAGACACATAAAGACTGGTACACCTTCACAATGTCTCTGGATAATACCTAGACCTACAGACTGGCACACCTTGATCCCCAAGAATGACCTAGAAACATGAAGGCTGGTTCACCTTGGCTAAACCAATGATGTATAACTTCCACTGAGAAGTCTTCTGTTGGGAACGTCTATCCTCATCCTGCTTACCCCATGGAAAAGAAAGTGCCAGTCTCCCCACACCAAGTGCCCTGTATTTACTTTATTAATTCAATCACTCAAAATGTACAGACAAATTATAGCAATTTAAAAACCAAAGCAATATTTATTAAGAATGGAACAACAGCAACTGAAGTAAATGAAATAAATAATAGAAAAATGTGAACAATAGTAAAATCTGGATGTTCAGCTCTAGAAAGGGACAAGCTCAGTTACAGGACACACTCTGCAGCCCCTGGAGGGAATTAAAATAAAACTGAGGGCCATTATGAACAATTTTGCACATCCACTCGGAGACACACTAACACTGAGGACTAACACTGAGCCAACAAATTATTCAGTTGAAGTGTGAGAAGAAATGCGACCAAGACTCCTTGATACCAATAGCAATATGTCCGCATAATGCCTCACTGTGACTTTGCTTTTTTAGCTTGATAGTCATTCTGGTGTGTGTTCAGACTAAAATGTGTGTGTGTGTATTTCTTTCTTTCTTTCTTTCTTTCTTTCTTTCTTTCTTTCTTTCTTT
>JANRMT010062837.1:80027333-80165362 GCA_026402145.1 Polypterus bichir lapradei | reverse complement strand
TGTGCAATGATTATATTACCCACAAATGACTATGTGACCCCTAAGTCTCATTTTTCTTCCACTGCCATAGCAACCAACACACATCTTCTTCTTTTTCTCCTGTAGCTATTTCCATTTCTATTTGGGGTCATTAACACTGACCTCTTTAAATGATGACTCCAATAAAAAAACAAAATGGTTTTGAAAAAGACAACAAAAATGAAACAATTTTAAGTAATATTGTAAATCACAAAACAACGGAATTACATTTGTTGGGTTGAGAAGCTCCTAAAATTAAATGGTTTTAAAATGTATATATAAATAAAAACCCTGGAAAAAGAAAAGAAGATGGCAACAACTCACAACTAAGACTTTTCCTACACAGACTCCAATGACACACTGCTTGGGACCACTTCTCAACCTCAGTGTAAAGGCTTAGGGTGGTCACAAACTAATGACTTCATGGTGGCCCCACCTCCTGTGGTTTCATACACAAAACACATGCAATATATTTAAATAACTTAAGTACCCAATATATAACTGCTAAATAATAAATAAACATTAAACAATTACATAAAATAACAAAAACAACAAAACACAATATAAATATAAGCCACATAGCAAGCTCTGGCCAAATTGTAACAGCTATGAAAGTAGGCCCATAGTGGGAGCAGTGACTTGTTTATCTTCTTTCATTTCATTTCAAAAGGCAGAACTGAAAGGCAAAACTGCTAAGAATCAGGAAATTAAGTAAAAACAAATTGTGGTATTTTAAAAGTGCAAGCGGTCAAAAGCCAAAAAATCAAAGAAAAACCAAAAGTACCACATCCCCAGTCATCTTCTTCATTAGATGATCTGTCTCTTTTTGCCTTGTCTCTTTGCTCTTCTCTGACGTATTTTGTCACTTAAGCTTTGACAACCTGGAGTCGTGGGTTGGCTTGAAGCAAATTAGTGTATGAGTGGAATTAAAGATGAAGTAGAGAGCTCTTTCTAGCTGTTTTGTGCATTGCACCAAGACTTACATGTACTAGCCCAGTTTCTAGCTGGACAACATAAAGTGGAACAGTCTGTGGCAATGTGATGTGTATACACAATCAACATGTGTCCTTTTTTAAAGTGAGTGCTCTGTAATATAATATGTTACTGTCAATGTGTGAAATTAGGCATTGTGTAGACATTGACGATTCTACAAAGAACTATCTAAAGTGCGAGCCAATGCTGCTAAAAACTGTGTTTTTCTAACCAGAACTACTTACCAAAAGTTAGTTAGCAATGTGAAAAAGGCTAAGACGACTACTAAGAAGGACTATTGGCTGCTGAATCGCTATGATGTGATGGTGGTAAAAAACAAAAGTAAGTTGATTTATCCTGTAAAAGAAGTTGTCAGTGCTATTTAGTTTTATGTCACGGAATCTTAGTTATTTAAAATATTTCATAAGGCTCATTTGGCCATCGGCCATGGAGGATGTGATAGAATGTTGAAAGAACTTTCACCCAAGTACAAGAACATTACTTGTCATGATATTGAACTGTACATTCACATTTGTGAGCCATGCCAAAAAAAAAACAAAAAAGTGTTAAAAAAGTGTTGCTCTCATCAATTTTCTGACCCTTCATGACAGAAAATGTAAGTTTATCATGGTGTACCAAGACAACCTAACTATGTTTGTAGTTTTCAAGGCTCTGACATCAAAGAAAGTGGAAGAAGTAGTGTACAATATCGTGGACATATTTACGTTGCTTAAAGTACCATCAGTTCTACAGTCCAACAACGACAGGGAGCTTGCTAATAATGTGGTGAGCAACCTGAATGGGTATTACCGACTTTAAAGATTGTTCTTGGCAAGCCACACCACTCACAAAGCCAGGGTAGTGTTGACAGAGCTAATCAGGACAATGAAAATATGCTGTCTACTTGGATGCAAGGTGAAAAAACTGACCGGTGGAGTGAAGGGCGACATTTCATCCAACTTATGAAGAACATGGTCTTTCATTCTGGGATTAAGAGAATACCATATGAAGCTCTGTTTAGCTGCAAAGCTAAAATGGGTCTCACAACGACTTCCCTACCCCAAGATGTTTTACAAGACATACAGACTGAGAAACAACTGGAAAAAATAATAGAAAGAGATCAAACAATATAAGAAGAAGAGAGAGAGCCTATTGCACAAAACATGAAGGATATTGTAGTCCACGATGGAAGAAAACAAAGTGATGGTGAAGAGGCTTCCATTTCTGCTACCTGTTGTGTCTGTTTAAAGGAAACCAGTAGTGCCCATAATGCAGTAACTGTCGACAAAACTTTCATGCCATCTGTGGGCATGCCAGTAAAGAAGAGGTTAATATTTTGTGCACTCTTTGCTTCAATATTGAGAATGTTGTCGAAAATAAAAGTGGATCTAAATCAAATCTGGAAATACAGGCAAAAAAATGAGAATTTCCTCCTACATCTTTGGGGAACACTTTGCAAGTTTCTATCCCTAATGTCAACAAGGGATGGGGTGACTTGTGCAGTCTGTGACAGAAGAAGGTTTTTACCGACTTGAAACTGCTCAAGGAATTTTGATCACAATTCAGAATCGGATCACAATTCACTTTATGTCGAAAGGACCTACTCACAGCTGAAGACGTTCCTGATCACTAAATACCTCTTCGATCAGCTGTTATCGCTCAGTCCGAAGGAAGCTGTCAAGATTTCGTTAGTTGTATTTGCAAGAACAAGTGACAACATATGAAGTGCTCTGGTGTGAAAAAGAATTAAGTGCAATTCAAAATGTCATTCCAGCCTTCCTCATTGCAACAAATAGTGTTTTTCAGTAAGAACGTCCTGTACTTTATTTTGTATTTCTTTTTTCATTTTCATATACAGTACGTCTTTCCAATAAAGGCCTTTTCATGAAATAGTATTTGTCATTCTGTATAATGCCTAGGTATTATATACAATGCCTAGGGAAATATCTAGCATATTAAACTAACAGAGCATTCACGTCATGCATTTTGTAGATTTCCTAGGCATTCTATACATTGCTGCCAACAATTTGTGGCGACCCTTTCGATCAGCTCCTTTTGGTCACTGTCACATACCTAACAGTTTCGCGGTGGAAAATGTGAATTGTTTGCATGATTGTTCGCTCAGACTCTGCTTATAAAGGAAGACCTGTGCCCCATATTACTGGACTGAAGCAAAAAAAAAGTGATAGTGAAGTGTCCAAATCGCCCCTTTAATCTATTCTTGGTTTTAACAAATTTAGCCCTTAAATTTTTCATTTGTTTTTAACATACTGGTTCCTTTAGTCCAGTGCTATTTGCAATTTCCTACCATGAACTTGTTCTCATTTGAGCATCTTTGTGGTCTCAGAGCAAGGTGCCTACATCGCCTAATTTCTGGCACCAACCTCTTCTGGAAATTTGCAATTTTGGATACGTGGCCATAAACAGGAAAAATTCAATGCGAAGCACGTGGCAAAAATCCGGCACCTCTGAACCGTGCGAGAGGGCAGATCTCTACATGGCATCAGTTTTCTCATGCTGGTTGCAACATTTCACGTCTAAAGCAGGCTTTAAGGGTGGGGCTCAGAGCGAATGCCCCCCTACTGGCTCTGCCACGCTGCTGGGCTCTTTTAATGTTAATCAGTTTCGAAACAACTTTGTTTCCCTGCGTGTTTAAGCAAATCTATGAATGCATTGTGCAATCAGTACCTTGTAAAGTTTGTATTTGCATTTATCTGAACTTGTTACAGCACACTTAGTCTGCATTCAGTAAAGAGAGCTATACAAAAATAAGCTGACTTGAGTTGAATTGTAATGTCTTTGTTAAGCTCTATTAGCTTTCTGTATTATTGATGTATTTACTTATTTGGATTGCTTCATTTTTATTTATTCATTGCTGGCACGGAGGTACAATGATTAATGCTACTGCCTCACTGCTTCAGAGTCTTTGGTTCGAATTCTTTCCTGGCACTCTCTCTGTGGAGTTTGCACCTTCTCCTTGTGTTTGTCAGTTTTATACTGGTATTCCGGTTTCTTCCCTCATCCTAAGAACAAGCTGGTTAGTCTAACTGGTGACTCTGAGCTGGCCTGTTTTACCGTGTTTGGGAGTATGGCATCTCATCCAGGGCTGATTTATATCCAGTTCTGCAACCCCTGAATTGGTTTAAAATGGTTTATATAATGCATGAGTGAATCCTTATTTATTTATTTGCCCTAATGCTGTGGCTGTGCCTAATTATTGAACTACTTATGTATTTAAATACTGCATTCTCCTGGTTGTTTGAAGTGGTCAAGTTTGGTAGGCCAGGACTTTATTCCCATTTAGCTGGCATCAGATTTCTCCTCCGACATCAGTCCAGGTTTAGTGAGATTGTTTTTCTCACTTGTGCCTCTAATGAACAGTTCATTTTTCTGATTCTCCTGTAAACATGGCCTTGCAGTAAATCATTGATATTTACCCTAGTGTTCATGCGGCTATGTCTCAGAGGGGCGGCGATGACGTGCTTCAACAAAAGCTGAAGGGTATTTCTCACCAGTGGTTTCCTGTTTTTGGTATGCCTTTGTTTAGTTGCTATTCCCCTGTTTATCTGTTCTCAAGGGAATTGACCGCATATTTGAAATCTTGTAACACCACCCCTAACTCTTCTGTGTGGCATCTTGCCGCCGAGCTGAGATAAGTTATTGTAAAACTGACAGTCAAGGACACATTGAGAAGCCGTGTTTTTCTTGTTATTCTCTATTTTCAAATGCAGTTTAGTATTCCAGGTAAGGGTCTGGATGCCCGTTCTGCTCTCCTTCTTACTGTGCTGCCAGTGTTTGTTTTCTTTCTGCTTGTTGTTTGACCTCCCTTAAACTGTAATGCTGATAACTTGTCACTAAACATCTTTCAAACAGCGCCCACTAGGAAACGCTCGATAAAAAATGAAGCCTGGTTGTGTGATTGATGTTTCCTACAACCCGATTCCTGTCGAGTGGCGACATTTATTTTATGACTTGTTAAAAGGTGGCTTCTTAAGCAAGGTGATAAGATCAGTTGTTTTTGAGTTCAGTCCCAGGGGACCCCTTTGGTTGCAGGTGTTCATCCCAATCAAAAGCTGCTCTTAACTGGACCCTGACCTTAATTAAGCAAACTGCTATTTCCAAGTTTTTGTAGTTTGGTATCAAGCAACTGCAAACTGGATTTGCAAAATTTTTACAGGAATGTGGGGATAATTTAGTGCTTCTTATATTGGTGTTTAAAATTTTCATCATCACCATGAGTTTTATTCTTCATTTCTGGGTATTCTTCCTATTTAACCAATATTTACTACTGAGCACTCAAATAGTCAGCCCTGATTCCAGATCCAAATTTAAAGAGTGGGCATTTGAAATATGAGGGCAGTGGGGTGACATAAAGTCACAAAAGTCCCAATAGAGTTTTACTTTACCAAGAAAACAGTGGAATAAGCTACCAAAAAGTGTGGTCGACAGTAGGACTTCAGGGACTTTTAAAACTTGACTTGATGTTATTTATGGATTGGCGAGCTTTATTGGGCTGAATGGCCTGTTCTCATCCAGATTGTTCTAATGTTCTATGAGTGCATCATCTTGGCTAAAGTTAGACAAAGTTAATGGATGTAAAGAAATTCATGATATGCTGCTGCAGTGCAAAACCATAGCAGCTGGCAAAGACGCAATGTTATGATGCACTGCCTCTGCCAACCAACACCATTGTGATGAAGATCTATATGCTGAACAGTCGGTAGGGCCTCGTGTAATCTGCCATCCCCTGTGACTTATAGTGTTAGAATCTGACTGACACCCTCGTAGGCAATGAGATTCAGAAGTCACCTGCTCATCAACTTGAATCTGTGTTGTGTCAAGCCACCCTGAAGGAGCTATCTGTTTCTATACATACTAAATCTGTTGCTAAAAATGTGTCTGATAGCAAATTTTTGGATCATGGACACTTGTATTCCAATAATTTCATTTGGAAAAATAATATGTCCCAGCATATTTAAAGTCCATTAAATAGTTTTCTCCAAATATCCATCCATTATCCAACCCACTATATCCTAACTACAGGGTCACGGGGGTCTGCTGGAGCCAATCCCAGGGCGCAAGGCAGGAAACAAATCCCAGGCAGGGCGCCAACCCACTGCTGGGCACACACATACCCACACTAGGGACAATTTAGGATCGCCAATGCACCTAACCTGGATGTCTTTGGACTGTGGGAGGAAACCCACGCAGAGAACATGCAAACTCCATGCAGGGAGGACCTGGGAAGCGAACCCAGGTCTCCTAACTGCGAGGCAGTGGCGCTACCACTGCACCACCATGCCACCCTTTCTCCAAATATGACACTCTTAAATATTGTAGTTGGGCATCCCATCCAGGACGGAGGTGGAGTCCTTACCAGGGCGGAATGTGATAATGGAAGGATGGACTAAATGGGTGCAATACCCAATTGGGACGCTTTATGATCCTCGACTTGGGTGGGATGCCCAAAGATTACAAAAACTATCAGGAGAGAGCACTGCAGGGAGCATTTCGTCCCCCACTTTAATAGGTGGCAGTGTCCTACATCTAGAGTCCCAGTTTAGACACTCACAGGGCTGCATGGGAGTTGGAGTCTGGAGGAGCAGCCCTGTAAGGGTCCCAGGTGAACGACAGAGGGTGCTGACGGTGGGAGGACCTCCATGGCTTTCTCATAATCCAGAAGTGCTTCCAACTGGCTATGTCACATCATCAGAAATACTCCAGGGTTATCAATAAAATTTGACCGCACTGCCTTGTACAGGGGAGTCGGAGATGGGCAACACTCAGCTGGAGGAGTAGCAGTGAGGTGAAGAGAGAGAAGGAAGGAGAAAAACAGCATTTCATTGTTATGCAAGGTATTTGTGTAATAAAATCCCTGGGACTGTGTTTGTGTGTTCGTACTTGGGGTTTGGGGCTCTGTGGCACCCCTTAGCCTTCACAATATCTACTATTTATTATAGTGCACTAAGGATTTTCTCATAATGCAAATAATCCAAACAATCAATTGCTTACTTGTTTAACACATTTGATAGACTCTATAGTGTGTCATATTTGGTTGCAGCACAAAAGTAAAAACAACAATACTATAAAGCTTTGAATACAGATTATGGTTCCTTCTGAATTGGAATGGGCATAAACTATAAAAAAATTATTGAAAATACACAATGGATGAAAACAAATACTTAACACAATAAAAGAATGGCTACTTGCAAACTGTGTTTGAGTGATGGGAGGAGAGGATGGTGAAGAGGTAGTTGCACTCTTCTCGTCCACTTTCTTTGTAAACATTTTCATTTAATAATGGGGTAAAAATAATTACAGAAAATCACTATAGGGTAAAGGCAAACAGCGAGAGCACGGAATGCAGTCCTATGAACTGCCTGTGGCACCGCACGCTCTTCATCTTCTCTGGATTGGCGGGCCATTTAAAGATGCTGGTGCATGCTGTAAGTTTTTTGGGTGCAGACGCAGAATATGGGGTTTCAGTGTGGATAGTCAGCTTCACATACAAATATTCAAGAATTGTAACAGTGACTTTTTGAAAAGAGAGATGAGAAAGAGTGAAGAATTGGTGTACAGTTAAGAAGTAAAGGCAGCAATGCAACTGGTGTCTGAGTTTGAAACATTTGCAGGATAACAGGAAAGTCAAACATGCAATCAATATAATGAATAGTTTTGATTTAATAATTCCAGTCCAAATCCAGTAACGAAAAGACAACAATACTGAAAAAAAATATAACTTGGATTTCCAGGGGTTAGTTTGCATGCCACCTTTTGTCCACCTGTAGATGCCCATAGGGCAAGCATCTTTGGCACACTGCAAAATGAAGTCTGACTTGTACTGAGTAGGGTGGTCCTGTGTGTGTTATCCCTGAAATAATGTATACTGATGATGTAAATAAGGGAGACAAAACACCAAGAAAGTATTGGGGTACCACCTTGGCAAACTCATATACTTGAAGTTGGCAGGCAAAAATAAGCAGTCTTTACAGACACAAGTTCAGAAGAGAATAGAACTGAGTAGAGTAATGAATGATGAGGGGTGGTTTATATAGTGGGTAGACCAGAAGAGGCGGGTCCAGGAGAGTGGAAACCAGAAACAGCGTCAGCAGTGGAAGAGTCGTCACTCAGCTGGTCTGCAGAGGGACAAAGAGAGAAAGAATTAGAGCACAGCGCCATCCCCTGGCTCAGCGGGTAATCACACTTATTTGAGCCAGTAAGCTGTCTCCCATGTGGACGCACATGACAATGAAAGCATTTCAAAAAAATTAACCCTGAAAGTCGCTACAATAAAAAAAGTAGCCTTTTCAGAAAATTTCCATTACAAGTGGCTTTCCAAAGAATTAAGATAACAAGATAAGATCATTTTCAAGCAGTATTTTAGTGAAAAAGATTCATTTGTTACTATATTTTATGTGGAACAGGACTTTGTGTTATTATAGACACATTTTAATTTTAAGTGCTCCAAAACTATCGTACTGGGGTGCACAGTTGCTCTGAAGATTGAAGCGGGCACTACAAAAGGCTGTCAAACTGGCCTTAAAGTAAGGTTTGAATATGCAAATCAAAAACAATTTATTCAAACTTGGGTTAACAATTCTGGGTGTTACTTGTGCATTTGCATGTGTTTTTTTGCTTTGTGCCCCCCACCATAATCTATCTATGGAGGGGGGGGTGGGGGAGATTCGAAATTTTGATCTCCAGTTTTCAACAGATCTCGATGTTTTAGGGTCCCACGATACTGAAAACATTGATATCTCAATGATGGATGTGTGTGTGTGTGTCACAGTTTCTTGAGGACAGTCTAGAGCTAAAATGGCTCGATGGAAAAACAGCAAACTCAAAACTTAAGCCTGTTATGAGATAACAATGTGCTGATTAGTTTTTGAGTGAAATCGTGCAAGAGAAAGTGGCAATCTTGAGGAGCCCTCAAATGAATTTTTGATAATATCTCAAGAATTATGGCAAATACTGTAATTCTGCAATTAATTATGAATTCTTTTCGTCAATTGCTATTGCAATGACTTATTTTATGTTCAGAAAGATCAGCATCAGGGCTGATAATTGCTGAAATGTTAAAGAATAGTTTGAATAATTTTATTCCAAGGGTACAACTCATGTCCAAATTTTTTATACTTTATTATTATCAGAATCATATTGTTATTGAAATCGGGCACCAGAAGAACAAACATGAATTGTAAAATAAATGAAAACAAAAATCCTAGTAGTACACGGGCAACTACCGGTATTATTTAAATATAAAAGCCCTCAAAATCCTGAGCAATTGCACCGTATAAAAGAGAAGCACCAGCACCGCCATCTTGTCTTCAGTCCTGTACTGATGGCCAGGTGTGCATGTCCTTCTCACAACCGTGAGCCAGAAAAGCAGCCACAAAGGGGGAGCTTAAATCCATAAAAAGATAGATAGATAGATACTTTATTCATCCCAAGGGGAAATTCACTTGCTCCAGCAGCAGCATACTGATAAAAAACAATATTAAATTAAAGAGTGATAACAATGCAGGTATAACAGACAATAACTTTGTATAATGTTAACGTTTACCCCCCCCAGGTGGAATTCAAGAGTCGCATAGTGTGGGGGAGGAACAATCTCCTCAGTCTGTCTGTAGAGCAGGATGGTGACAGCAGATGAGGGAATACCAAACAGGTCAGTCAGAAGACAACAGCAGGGTGAGAACAGTGAGAGAAGTAAAATAGCAGGAAAGAGGCCAATAGGTCGAAGGTGGACTTATTATTTTAGAAGTGGCATGGTACCATTTATACTGCAGCATTCAGTGTGAAAATGCCAGGCAACGGGACTCATCTAAAAAAGTGATATCGTCACAGTATCAAGTCAGGATCTGCATAATCTATTTTTTCTCTCCTTTAGAGATGCAGCAGTATTTTAAATAAAGGTGGCCTAAATATTTTTAATTACACTTCATTGTTTAGGCATTATGTGTCAAACCAGCAGCCACATAAGACGTAGACTAATTGTGGGACTGGCCGTGTTTAGGGTCTTTAAAGTGTGGGTTTAAAGCATTATAATAAAAGGAAGTTTATTTTCAATTTGCTTTAATGAGGAGGTCTCAGTCAACAGTCAAGGATCTCAGTTTTAACAACATTTATTTAGCACATTTTCATACAAACAATGTAGCTCAAAGTGCTTTACATGATGAAGAAAAGAGAAATAAAAGACAAAGTAAGAATTAAAATCACAGAACACTAATTAACATAGAATAAAAGTAAGGTCCGATGACCAGGGAGGACAGCAAAAACAAAAAAAAATTCCAGACAGCTGGAGAAAAAAATAAAATCTGCAGGGGTTCAGAGGCCATGATACCACCCAGCTCCCTACAGGCATTCTACCTAACATCAATGACATCAATCAGTCCTCGTTGTATTCAGGGCTCTCATGGAAGGACTTGATGATGACAGTCACGTGGATTTCTGGCCTTTAATCCATCAATGTAGGAACATCATGGTGCTTTGATTAGGTGGTGGTGGTGCAGGTGTAAGAGTGAATGGGACAGAGACAGATACGAAATGATTCTTTTAGGGCACTGGAGAAGGGTTTAGAAAAACTGCTCCAAATATACGTGTAGATAACAGTGCAGACGAGTGGGACAGGAAAAAAAAAATAAGCTGCAAAGGGGCCTGGCTGTAGTTTTACTAATGAAGATATCAGGCTAATCATTCAAAATTATGTAAAGGCTGATCGTGGAAGTGAAGTGCAAAAACAGATCAGTAAAATACTGGAGCTTATCATAGCAGATCTGTGGAGTAACTCAATGCCAAAATAAGTGGAGGTAACACCAGGGCCGGGCTGGGAAGCTTATTCAGGTCTAACCCAGGCCACACAATACACATCAGTTTTCTGGTACAGGCACAGATTCAAAAAACCAACAAACACCATTTTATCTTGGAATTTTTAATGAATAAGGAGGCAGTAGATTCTGCTTTTACACATACATTTCACTCTTAAATATTAGTCTCAAGACAACCTCTGATCAGGGCCGGATTAACATGAAATTGGGCCTGATGCTGCAGCGCAAAAAAGGCCGATTTTTTCTCGTCATTGGTGCATTTGCATTCGACACTCACTGTACATATGCACTCAGACCGACCAAGGAGCCTTAATTGCTTGCGATGCAACCAGCCAGCCTTTATTGAACATGAATAATAATAACGATGTAGTATCGTAACAACTCGAGATTAACATCAAACTATGTAACATCAACATTCAATAGCAATTGTCTGAAAAGTGCACTTAATGCAGAAAACCTAACAATAAAAAACACAAAATTTCGCAATTCTCTTACGAAACAGAGTAAGAACAAATGAATTTGCAGAGACATTGGGTCAAAGTGACTCAGTTCAGGCTCTTGAGGGTAAAAATTTGTCCATGATTTAAATTTCATAATAGACCAGAATCCTGTCGAGGATTTAAAAAATTCTAAACATCCATGCTAGGCCCATGGGCCGGCTTTTAGTTTTACCTTTACAGATAACCATTTAAATAGCCATCGATTTTTACTGTACAACTAACTTTCAAGGTGAAACATTTACTATGTGGCACTTACCGAACAATAATCAAGTGGCAAGAATCCCCAAGATATTGCAAAAAAATGCAGCTAAATTACTAAGTAAACTGTTTAACGTAAAATTGATAGCATTAACTTGAAATCTTCGGTTAACAATAAACACAACGACGTTATAGTTACGTCACAAAGAGCAATAGTAACTGTATAATAAGTAACTCTGTGTCTAGGTGTTTGAAAGTCGGACTCCAAATTTCATTCTAAGAATTATTTTGAGGTTAATATAGCAAAAGAAAACTGTTCAGCTTCCGGAAAATTCTCATCTGTTTTCATTTGGGCCTGTTTCAGGAATGGGCCTAATGCTGCAGCATCAATAGCACCCACCTTAATCCGGCCCTGCCTCTGATAAAGTGTGGAACAACACTTAACATAAATGTAAACACTTCCTAAATAAATAAACCATGTAGTTCTGTAATGTTTATATCAAAACAAATGTGCAAAAAGCACTGAACCACAAAAAATAGTTGTCATTGGAATCC
This sequence comes from Polypterus bichir lapradei, assembly GCA_026402145.1. Taxonomy (NCBI): domain Eukaryota; kingdom Metazoa; phylum Chordata; class Cladistia; order Polypteriformes; family Polypteridae; genus Polypterus; species Polypterus bichir. The sequence continues at coordinate 80,153,292 of JANRMT010062837.1, read as the reverse complement.
AAAGTGCATAGATTATGTTTGCAATTTCAACTGTAAGTCTGGAATCTAAACAGCCGCTGTCAGTGTCCAGATAGTAATGCTGAATACTCTTCCACAAAGTGTGAAGTGTTGGTCAAAAAAGACCACTTTGAATTTCTTCGATAGACAAAACACTAAAAAAATGTCTCAGTGCCACAAAATTCTGTCAAGCATAGTAAACAAAAAACTATGAAACATTTCGTGTAGCCTATTCAGTCACTCTCTCATCATAGCGCTAAGGTTTGCCTGTCAGAGCACGAGAGGCGCACTTTAAAAATATGAAAATAAAGTAAAAACAAGACACGTTCATGTTCAACAAACTTATCACGAAATAAAGAACAACAGGTACATTTAAAAACACAAATCATTCCACTCACATATGTATTTCATTAATAAAAAAATAAAACATTTTGTGTAGCCTATTCAGTCACTCTAAGGGAAAAAGTAAAAAAAATACGTTAAAAATGTGAGCATACGCTACACTTCATTAAAATTTGAAACAAAAATAAAACAAAATAAATACACAGTAACACATACCAAAACCCATACAACATCCAAATATAATTGAAAGTATATTATCTACTCTCTATATATAAAATCATAAGCCTAAAAGGGCAATGATTTTATGTGACGTTTTTTATGTGTTTGGTGTCATTCTTTTCAGAATTTATCGAACTTTAATGTGATGTTGTTAGATTTTCAGATTCTTATTCCATTTTTAAATTATAAACTAAAACATATCAAGAACTCATGTCCCGTGAGACGAGATTTTGTGCCAAGAATTTAACCACACCTTGGGCACGAAATAAAAGACAAAGAGCAGGACAGCTGTATTACCGTTTAAGAGGGGGTTTCAGAGGGGCGACCGCATCTCCTTGGGGTGCGTTCAGCCCCCTCTTCATAGCGCGAGCAGCAGAATGGCCACAACTGGGGATTGGGTGCTGAAGGTAGTAAACTTTTAAACAATCTTCATATATAGCTTTAATCACAAAAGCACCAGACATAGGCACCTCTCATCATAGCACTCCTGTTTAACTGTCAGAGAGCGAGACACACGTAAAGTCAAAACTTGACTTGAACAAAAACAAGAAACACTTCAATGTTAAACCGAAAGGATTTGTGCCCACTACGGAGCAATATCACCTGCTCATTTTCCAGTATGATAACATTATATAATTTCACCATTAGTTTATTTTACTGGTTGCTCTGAATGCCAGGCCACTGGGAAAGCTCCTGCTGATTGTGAACGTCAGTCTGGCACTGGGTAAAACAAATAAGCATTCTTTTACAATTGAATGATAGCTTTACCTTTGAATAAGAACTTTGTAAATTAAATTAAAATTACAGCGATACTCAGTCTTGACAGCTCTAGTGCTTACAGGACAGGAAAGAGAAAGGGCGTAATGGTGAGTCCTGGCAGAAGCAGCAGATTCTGAACAGAACAGAAACTGAAATACCATGTCCGATATTCTGTTATGATATGGGGTCCCTTAAAATAAAAAAAAAGGTCTGTAATCCCAAAATAGGCCTAAAAACACAAAGTAGGCCTGTCCATGGAACATAAAATCAGGCCTGCAGTCATCACTGGACTCTGCTTCAGATCACTGGTGTTCACAGAGGTCTGTGCTAAACTGGAAGGTTGCAGACACGCATGTAACTTCTCTGGCACCTTCTGAGAGCCTTACCTGTGCTCCTATTCGGTCAGTTCTGTTACACTCTTGACAATATTATCATGTTTAAAAGCAAAAAAGCAGCCTTCAAGTTAGACATGAAACACGGCCAACACTGAATTTTTTTTTCTTATGCTCATTGCAAATTCCAGTAATGTGCAAATCAGTGGCTGGAAGTTGACCTTGTGCTGCCCTGTTTTCTCACTTCTCGCTTTATTCACAATGAGCTAGCCCTTCTGAGAAATGTGAGATTAGGTGCTGGAAAAGAAATGAAAAACAAACACCCCCCTCAGTCCAATTCCTCCAACGAGAGGGCCAAGAGCACAGTCTGTAAGATATCTAGTCACTCTTCCTGGGCTCCATTCCAGCACTATTCAGCTCAAGAGCTTTTCGGTTTCTAGGTCATAATGACATTTTTAAATGACTGAATTCTGTTTTGATCAGAATACCTTGAAACTGTTCAAATGTGCTACTTCTTGCATGGCCACTGTGGCCTATCCAGGACAAGTTTAAGCTGTCAAGTAGGTTGTGGTGGCTGTGGGGTTTCATTCCAACGACTCCATTAAGAAAAGGGAAGCTCCTGACATTGATGAGCCACTTGATCTTTTTAACTTCTCATTTTCTTCCTTGATGTTGTGAAGACAGGGCTTTACAAAACTAAAATAGGACTACATACATAGGTATCAAAGCTCCTGTGAAGCTTAAAATCAAGCTAAGCCTTATCCCAAACTCAAGAGGCACAAAGGGCAACACAGGAATAGTGATGAATGAACTCCATTATGTTCGCTTCGCCTGGAAATCACACAAGTGTTCATGAATATCACCAAACTCGGCAAAATGCATTGAAGTCAGTGGGGAAGGACTAACTGAAGTAGATTTGACTGGATTATAATGGTGCAATCATATTGAAAGCTTCCCTGAGGGTTAGGGAAACGTATGCCAGCTATACTGGACTGATTATTGTGGCCAAAAAGGCGACCTGAGCTGTGTGGCAGCATTGCCAACCACTGCATCACCGTGCCTCCATGAGATCAAAGAAGAAAGAACACAGCCAGAGGTATGTAATTGTATATTTTGTCAAAACAAAGTCGAAAGGCCAAAATCATTGGCAAAAGTCAGAAAAAATGCATAGGTCTTCTAAAGGCAGGAAATTCAAAGTTCTGTGCGCTCATTCTATTTTTTGCAGTGATGCTGAAGGCTCTCTAAACTGTCAAAGCTAATGCTTTGCACTTTTTCTTCTATCAAAAAGATTGAAATATCTTGTAAATAGTAATAAATATTTAATTATTATTATTATTTCATTGAGTCAGGTGTCAGGCTCTTTCAAGGTTTGTTTTTTAATCTCCACGTGGCTAATTATGCATGCATAGGGCACGTGTCTTCTTCTCTTATATTGACGTGGAACTCAAAGATTGACCTGCACATTTTGCAACAAGCAGAGATAACATGTTATTTATGCTGTTTATGTTCCATAAAAATAAAATTTTGAGAACTTGCATTATTTACTTATCTGTTCTACCACTAACCAAGTCCCACAGAGTCTGAAATGCAAATGATCAGCTTTTTATACCTGGGGGTTGGTCCCATCTAATGTCGGCTGTTACAGCTCCAGGAGATGTTGCATTGGCCTTGCAAAGCATTATGGGATGCTGGTGAAAAAAAGTTCTCCTAAACCAGATAAGTTATCAGTAAATAATTTGACAAACAATGACAGACGCAAATGCAGCAGATTTGCTGCAAACACCAGCTCCCAACTAGACACAACATTGCCTTTGTTAAGGCAGGGAAAAATTCCAAGGTGGAGCTCAGACCCCAAAGAGGGCTGTCAGCCTCAGGGCGGGACTAGCAGCTAAAGGCTGACCTAGGAAAGCAATTGAAGTTTCCAGAACACATTGCGAGGATGACACTCAGGCCAGATTTGGTCTTAACATCAGACCATTCTAAGTGAGTGATCATGATGGAACTCACTGTTCCCTGGGAAGACTGAATAGAGGAGACCTATGAGCACAAGAATGCAAAATACCTCGAGCTGAAAGAGGATTGTGAAAAGGCATGGGTGGAAGGCCCAATGCGAGTCCATTGAGGGGGGCTGCAGGGGCTTTGCAGGGCTACACACCTAGTGGGGGCTGGGCGGTCTTGTGGCCTTGGAACCCCTGCAGATTTTGTTTTTTTCTCCAGCCCTCTGGAGTTTTTTTTCTGTTCTCCCTGGCCATTGGACCATACGTTATTCTTTGTTAATTAGTATTGCCTAATTTTATTTTTATATTTTTTTCTTTTTTCTTTCTTAATCTTGTAAAGCACTTTGATCTACATAATTTGTATGAAAATGTGCTATAGGAATAAATGTTGTTGTTGTCTCTTTGGCATTAGAGGGTTGCAGGAAAGAAAAACCACCAAGAACAACTTTGATGCTGCAGAAAAAAATGTCAAGGTGATTGTGGATCAAGAGGGGCGATCCATGGTGTAGCACACTACAAGATGGGGACTGATCAGCCCTAGTGGGATTGCCTGGGGGAGGGCATCTGATGATCAAAGACCCAAAACACATTAGGACCCTGGGCTCATCACTGATGATGTGTCCAAGTTGCACCACTCGGTGTATAAAGAAACCAAACGTGAAATCAGAGGGCTACACTTCATTATAAACATATCTATCTTTATGCAGTAACAGAACAAGCATGAGAAGAATCTCTTAAAAAAATAAGATGATCACCATTAACCGGTACGCGAGCACCTAACAGAATGTGACGCCTCCCTCTCTGGTATACTTGTGATTCTGAATACGCTCCTTACTATTAGCCCAGACATGGCAGAGTGTAAAAATGGTTATTTAGACCTAAACCTCACCTTTACTAACATGAGGACCCACTTAACAGAGAAATAAGAGCAACCTCTTTAAAAACTCAGCGTGATGGTCCAAGTGTGACAAACTTTAATACAGAAGGCAGATATAAACATAAATCACTGGCTGTGCTCACCTAAAGATTGTCACCCATGTAGGCATGGGGTAGAGTTTACAGGCTCAAATAGTGTTATTCGCCAGCCAGACTGGAGGTTGGCACTCTCACCTGCTCCTCTCTCCTCTTGTTCCTCCATCACTACTGGTCAACCCACTTCCGGCAAACCCTGATGACATCATTTCTGGTACCCAGAATCCACCTTCCTGCCACATCAGTTCCTGTTCCAGCCCCCCTGATTCCACCTCTTCCTCCTATCCACCATATTTATAGCGCAACTCAAACTAGTTAGTCAGTTCAGCTGTGAACTCCACTTCTGTAAAGACGTGTCTCTTTTCTTTTGCTGATTTTTCAGTATATGGGGTAGCCATTCCCTAAACCTTTTTCTATCTGCTGCCTAATTTTTTATCACAAGATGTATTTTGAGCACATAGCACCTCAGTATAATTCCAAAGATCCCATTTTTTTGATAAAAGTTTTCTAAAATATTAATCTCCAAGAAGCTGATTGCTTACATATTGCAAATGAAGATGGTGTGTTTTGTACTCATGTGCGACAATACTTTACAGACTTTACGTTGCTGTAAAAAATTGCAGGTAACCCATCACCCTTAATATAAAGTCGGACAACCAGAAAACACACCTGAACAGTACAGGTTTACAAAACTGGCATCCCAGCAGACCGCCATATGCTTTGACAATTAATTCAAATATAATAATTCTAATAATCTACTCTATACTGTATATATATTGTGAGATGTGGCCGGCTTGTCATCCCGGCCAATACCCCCAGGCCGCTAGATGGAGCCCTCCCTGCAGGATGGGTAAGGTGCCCCGAAGACCAGTTTGACCAAGTTGTAAGCCGCTTTGGATAAAGGCGTTAGCCAAATTAATAAATGTAAATGTAATAAATGAGACTGGTCAGAATTGAGTGTGAAGGATGATTGCAGCCAAATACAGAGAGGTACTTGAAGATACCTCAGACCAAAGCAGTAGTTCACCTTTCAGCACAACAATGATCTGGAGAATACAGCTAAGATGACACCGGAGTCTCTTCAAGAAAAATCTCTTAACTGTCCTTGAGTGGCTCAGCAAAAGCCCAAACTTAAACCCCATAGAATATCTAAGGAGAGACATGAAGATAGCAATTGACAGATGCTTCCCTTCTAATCTACTGGAGCTTGAGAGGATCTGCCAGGAAGAATGGGATAAACTGCCCCAATTCAGGTGTGGAAAGCTTGTAGAGATGTACACTAGAAGACTTGAAGCTGTCATTGCTGCCAAAGGAGCTCCTACAAAGTGCTGAATTAAGGGGCTAAATATAAATGGGTGACATCAGCTTCTGCTTTCTAATAAATCTCCTGACCTTTCAGGAAATGTTTCAACTTTGTCATTATGGGTCATTGAGTGTAGACTGATGGGTAAAATGGCAAATTTAGCCATTTAAAATGAAGAATACAACACAATAATGTAGAGAAAGTGAAAGTCTGAATACTTTCTGAATCCAATGTTCGTGCCTTTTGATTGAAGGTCGGTGTGTACATTGGTGTGCCCTATCATGGCTTGGGGTCCTAACCAGGTTTGATTCCTGTCTGGTATCCTCTACTTTTGGGATAGGCACTGGTAGCCCATGACCAGGAATAGCCTATAGCGCAGGGGTGGGCAGATTCAGTCCTAGAGGGCCGCAGTGGCTGCAGGTGTTTGTTCCAACCCAATTGCTTTAATGAGAAGCTCTTATTGCTCAAGTATCACTTCTGCTTCACTTTAGTTGTCTCGCTCGTTAAGATTTTGAACTCCATCCATCCATCCATTATCCAACCCGCTGAATCTGAACACAGGGTCACGGGGGTCTGCTGGAGCCAATCCCAGCCAACACAGGGCACAAGGCAGGAACCAATCCCAGGCAGGGTGCCAACCCACCGCAGGACACACACAGACACCAAGCACTCACCAAGCACACACTAGGGCCAATTTAGAATCGCCAGATTTTGAACTCTTATTGCTTATTTTAGTCTTAAACAGCTGTAGTCTTGGTTTTTAATTGCTCCTTATTAGCAATTGGATGGAAATGACAAAAGAGACCAGCATTCCTCTGTTTAGCTTGTTTCCATTTACACCCGTGTGTATTTATCGTGCACTATTGGGTTTAATTAAATACTTGGAAGGAAAGTGAAGAGAAAAAAGTGAAGCACTGAGAATAACTCATCTGTTTTAGACTTTAAATCCTTTAGATGATATCCTTAGAAAGGAAAAAAAATCTAGGATATCAGATTGACATGGCAGAATTAAAGCAGTAGCAAGCCATGAAATTAAATAATTGACAAGGATTGTTTTTTAATTAAGTAACTGGGTTGGAACAAAAACCTGCAACCACTGCGGCCCTCCAGGACTGAATCTGCCCACCCGTGCTGTAGCAGACGTGACATTGGCAGTTGACGAACACAATTCATATCCCATGCATTGTATAGCTGAATTATCTGTCTCAATTGAGTTTAGCTCTTAAACAATCTCTAAAACATTCGCTAATCAGAGCACTTACAACAGCTTTCAAAGTGGACACAGACCAGGGTGAGTGCTGACACTCAATGGGCAGAATGCTAGGACCACCTGTACATCCGATTATCCTTACAATTATCTAACCAGACAATCACATGGCAACAGCACAATGTATAAAATCCTGCAGGTACAGTTGAGGACCTTATGTTTATGTTCTCATCAAACACCAGAATGGGGAAAAATGTGATCTCAGTGATTTTGACTGGGGCATGATTGTTAGTGCCAGACGGGCTGGTCTGATCCTTTCTGTAAGTGCTTATCTTCTGGGATTTTCACACACAACAGTCTCTAAAGTTCACTCAGAATGGTGCAAAAGACAAAAAAAAAGAAATATCTTGTAAGTGGTAGTTCTGCAGAAGGAATCACTTTGTTGCTGACAGAGGTCAGAGGAGAATGGACAGACTGGTCTGAGCTGACAGAAAGGCTAAATTAAACTCAAAAATCACTTTGTACAACTATGGTGAGCAGAAAAGAATTTCAGAATGAACAGCACCTGGAGGCAGATGGGCTACAACAACAGAAGGCCACGTCGGGTTCCACTCCTGTCAGACAAGAATAGAAAGCTGAGGCTGCAGTGGGCACACGATCACCAAACCTGGACCGTTAAAGACTGGAAAAACATAGCCTGGCCTGATTAATCTCAATTACAGCTGAGACACATAGATGCTAGGGTCAGAATTTGGTTACAACAGGATGAATCCATGCACCTAACCCACCTTGGGTTGACAGTCCAGGCTGGTGGTGATGGAGTAATGGCGTGGGTAATTTTTTACTTGGCACAGACTTTGAGCCCATTAATACCAATCAATCATTGCTTGAATGCCACGGCGTACTTGTTTATTGTTGCTGACCATGTGCATCCCTTCATGGCCCCAATTTGTCCATCTTCTAATTCTAACATGATAAAACACCCTATGACTAAGCATACATCATCTCAAACTGGTTTCATGAATAGGACAACGAGTTTAGTGTTCTTCAGTTCCCTTCCCAATCAATGGATCGGAATCCAAAAGAACACATTTGGGATGTGGCAGAATGGGAAATCAGTCACATGAACGTGCAGCTGAAAAATCCGCTGAAACTGTGTGATCCAAACATGTCATCACTGACTAGAATCTCAAAGGAAGGTTTCCAACATATTGTGGAATCCATGCCACAAGCAAAAGGCAAAAGGCAGGGAGCAACTCTGGACAGTCCATGACAGGCTCTGCAGATACTCATACTGATACAGGAGGAACTATACTGACGCACACAGGTTTGTGATGTGGGAAAAGTGAAAACAGACTGTTGTGGTGTGAAAGTTTGCATACAAGTTGATAAATGTTTTGTATGACTTTATTTGTAACTTAGGCAAAGCAAAGTAATATTAGTGTTACATTAGTGAGAAGCATTCATGTTTAACCCAACCTAACCCTAACCTACTAAGTCAGGATAGTGAATTTTACAACAGGGTTGAGGGATGTGCCTCAAACAAGTTTGGCAAATGTTTCTCTGCAGGAGTCTCTCAATCAACCCCCACAGGAAAGCCAGAAGCTGGCAAGCTTCACCTTAACACATGGTTTTGGGGGCAGGTGTGAAGGTATTCTCTGGCTGTTTGGAATTGGCTTGTATCAAAAGACTTTTAAGTACCACGACGCCCTATTGGCTGTAGGGGTTGGATACAAAACCTATAAATTTGCTTGCTTTACCTCGCTGTCTCTCTTTCCCTTTTACAAACATCTGATGAAAGACCATCTCACACACCATGAACTGAAAAGGACAACACAATGAAGAGCACAGGTCAGCAGCCATATGGAGACAAGCATGCGGCTTGTTCTGAAGAAAGCTGACCAAAAATGATAACTTAACTAGAGTCATTTTAAGTAAGTAACAAGTCGGTGCCGCCTATAACAACACATCAGCATTTATCAGATTGTATGGTTGCCAATATTCAAGTCTACTTTGCATATTGTTATTATTTATGAATATTATCAATAACTGTAAAGAATAACTCTTGGACAAAGGTCCATGTCTTTAGAGTCCTGGTGCTTCCTGTCTTGCTATATGGTTGCAAGACATGGACACTATCCAGTGACCTGAGATGAAGACTGGACTCCTTTGGTATTGTGTCTCTCCGGAGAATCCTTGGGTACTGCTGGTTTGACTTTGTGTCGAATGAGTGGTTGCTCATGGAGTCCCGAATGAGGCACATTACCTGCATTGTAAGGGAGCGTTAGTCACGGCACTATGGCCATGTGGCGCATTTCCCCGAGGGTGATCTGGCTCTTAAGATCCTCACTGATGGGGACCCGAGTGGCTGGACCAGGCCAAGGGGTCGCCAACGTAACACCTGGCTGCGGCAGATAGAGGGTAATTTCCGAAGGGTGGGACTGGACTGCGTGTCTGCCTGGGGGGTTGCCAGTCGGGATCCCGAGTTGTTTTGTCGTGTAGTGGGTACGGTACCAGTGCATGCTCCCCATCTTGACTTGACTTGATTAATAATAATACATCATTTAAAGTGTAACTTAACTCTTTCTTGTCTTTTGCTACACCTAATTGCCTAAGGTTATAAATGTACTGTAGAAGAGAAGGTGGGGAGAAGATATATGGTAGGCTACAATACCTTATAAACAGTGGTAGGTCTGTGAGATGTGAGGCATTCTGACAAAGGCTACACACTAATAATACAAAAAGGGGAAAGTAGAGGAATATATCACTCTACCAGACAAATCACAGACACAAAAAAATAATCCAGAGTCAAAGCATTTAGTACATTTCCTAGTGACAGTTTTGCAAAACAGTTAAGAAAAAAAGAAAGAAAGCAAGAAAGAAAGAAAGAAAGAAAGAAAGAAAGATTGACTTGTTCCTCAGTGCACAGTCAGCAGTGAAAGTGGCTTTGTGCAACATTCGCATCTCATGTTCGAACTCGCCATCTCTTACTTTAATGCTTTCTCCCGCTAAGGCTTTGGCCGCTCTTAAAATCTGCTTTGTTCTCCCTCCTTCGACTTGAAGCTAACCTTTTGATGGTCTTTATCAACTGCATTCTTCCATACAGCGCTGCTTGTTTAGACTCATTTCTGGCGGACGAGCCCCAAACAGAAGAGCTGCATATGATGATTTATTTCAGACCTGTTACAAAATACGTATTTGAAAAACCAAAGTATTAACTTCCTACCACATATGCCAGAAAGGATGCTGGGAAAGAGGATCCTTATACCAAGAGATTAGGAAAGAGAAGAATTTTACTTGACCACTGGATATTTGAACTGAACTTACTTTATTAGTCCCGCCTCAGATGAGCACAATGAATCCAAGATTCAAAGCCATACAGTATATGCCAATACAACGGTAAACTGCCAACGCCTTGATCTACCAGAGCATTGATTACTAAAAAAAATATGCAGAGACATTTTTTATTATCATTTTATAGCACCTTTTAGAGCAACTACAGTCATTTTTCATTACTTGCTTTGACTGGCTGACTTATTTTTGTCATTAAAAATCTTACTAAAGATAGCAATCCAACAGAACTTACTGAAACCATGACCAATGCAAAAGAAGGACATGATACGTGAGAAGGACTGGGGCTCCAGGCGGGAGACCCCATTAGACTGACAGGTAGTAGAACTAAAAAGAACAGTGAGATAATGGTGAAGATAGCATTGTGGTGCCCTCTAGTGTCACCCTGCTGTAAGAGAAAGAATAGAGCCAAACGAGTAGCTGTTCTCTCTGCCACCTCATGCTGGTTTTGGAGGAGCTGGTGGTGGGGTAGTCTCATTTTAGTAGTCTTGTTTATTTTCTAGTAATTTTTGTTAATATTGCTGTTTACATTTTATTTAGTATCTATGTGTAATGTATTGTTCTTTTATATCCCTTGTGCTCTGTGGGTGGTACCCCAAGAGGCAGGGCCACTCTGACATCACTGTTGCTGAGCCCACCCTCGGGTTATTTATATAGCACCCTCCCCATGCTCAAGACACTTAAAACAAAATGGTGCAAATACGAGGTGTGATCAAAAAGTACGGCGAATGTTGATGCAGAGCACCATCTGAGAGCAACGCAAAACTATTCAACGCAGGTTCTGACAGGTCCATCCTAGAGCCGAGTTTGTGACAAGCTTCAAATTGTTTGACACTGTCAGTCGTTTGTGAGCCACTGTTGAGTTCAAGTGTGTTTTTCAACTTTGTCGTTAATAATGGATATCGAGCAACGCATTAACGTGAAATTTTGGTTCAAATTGAAAAAAGCTCAGGAAACCCATCAGATGTTAAAATTGGTTTATGGTGACAGTGACAATTAAGGCTGTTTACAAGTGGTTTGATCAATTTCGTAATGGATCTGACTCGGTTGAAGACGAGAAAAAATCAGGACGTCCTTCAACATCAATAACTGTGGAAAATGTTGAAATGGTTTCATTCTTCATCATGACAACGCTCCTTGTCACACATCCCTTCTAGTACAACAACTTCTGTTGAATAAAATCATTACACTGTCTCTGCATCCACCTTATTCACCAGATCTGGCACTGTGCGACTTCTGGCTCTTCCCTAAATTGAAAATGACCATGAAAGGCAAACAATTTCAATCCATTGAGGACATCCAGACAGCCACGACAGCCCAACTAAAGACAATCTCGAAAGAAAACTTCCAGAACTGCTCCGCAAAGTGGCAGGAGCGTTGGGGTAAGGGCATTCGAAGTGGAGGAGAGTATTTTGAGGGTGACTAGTAGTTGTAAATCTTTTACTGCAATAAATGTTTCTTTTTTAAAACATTCACCGTATTTTTTGATCATACTTTGTAGTTTCCGCACAGAACAATACACAAATAAATACAGGATATACAAAAGCATTAAACAAAATAAACGAAAGAATAAACCAGAGTATAATACTAAATTCAATACTGAAAGAAATGCCCGAATAAATCACATAATTTATAACCTAACACACACACAAATTATCCTGAGCATCTGGACAGAGAAGTAAACTGAAAGAAGGGACCGAGAGTTAGGTGAAGTTAAGAGCCTTCCTGAACGGATGAGTTTTAAGTTGTTTTTTTAAAAGAATAAATGGAGGTGGCCAATCTCATTAATTTTGGGAGATCATTCCAAAGTCTGGGCGTTATACAGCTGAAGGTCACGTCAGACAAAGAGTGCAAGATAATGTGGGCCACAACAAGATTGACAGAATCAGAGGACCTTAGTGAGCAAATAGGAGCATAGTGATGGAGAAGGTCACCTATGTAGTCTGGTGCCAGGCCATTTAAAGCTTTGTAGGTTGTTAACTGAATTTTATACTCGATCCTGTAAGATACAGGGAGACAGTGAAGCCGAAGCAGGATGTCTATGACATGCTCGCTGTTGCTGGTTCATGTAAGGATGTTTGCAGCAGAGTTTTGAGTTAACTGGAGTTGTGATATAAGATTTGAAGGGGTGCCTGCCAGTAGCGAGTTACAATAATCAGAGCGGGATGTGATAAAAGCATGGACAAGTTTCTCCGCGTTAGAAAATGAGAGGAATGAGCGAACACGGGATATGTTACAGAGGTGAAAGTAGGAAAGTTTCTTAATGTGGTTTATGCAGATGGAATAAGAAAGGGAGGGATCAAAAATGACAAGATACCTTGCATTAGAAGGTCTGATGAGATCACCCTCAAGAGTTACTTAGAAGGAGCTCATTTGTTTAAGTTGTGCTTTAGTGCCAGTTAGCAGGAATTCAGTTTTAAAGAGTTCGGCTCCATTCAGGTTTTAATTTCATTGAGGCAAGTTGTAAGTTGATGAAAGCTCTGATGAAGTTTCGCTTTTAACATTGAAATAGAGTTGAGTGTCATCTGCATTACTGGTTTTTGATCTTTTGTTGCTCTGTTTATTTTATTTCAGATTTGGATTGTAAATTAGGTTTGTTCGCCTTTGATTACCTTTTAAGCCCATGTTACATTAAGCGACTTTTCCAGTAATTTTAAATCATAGCCTTCATTTCCATAATCTTTGTAGGTCAGAGGCAGTCTGCAGTGAACTTAAAAACTTGAATCCATTCGGCTAATGTGACACACCCAGCAACTCACTCTAACTAGTCCGCGACTTACTCGTATAAATCAAACAGTTCAGTTTTCACTTTAGTCATAGCGGCAGGCTTGAGTGCATGACACAGATAACAACCAATGAAAGCTCATCCAGAAGTACAATGCATAGACAGCAGAATGCAATAAGGAACACCTGCTTTTGACCTCACAAACAGAAGAGAAGCTCGTCTGTCTGATATCTTGTGATTTACGTATCACGACAGAAAGGAAAAAAGAAAAAAAGGGAAGAGATTGTGGCTGGGCTCACTGTACGTGTTAACCCATCATACTGTGTTGGACCCATCAGGGAGGACATATTTGGCTTTCACATAAAGGGGTGTGCTTAACTGTGCTGGAAAGTTGGCACGCAATCGCTAAGATTTGACATGTCCAGCAATTTTCAGTCGTGTAAATGGATATGGTTTGGCGATGAGATCAGCAATGCCGTTTGCAAATGTGACATACCCTACCGCTAGAAGTAGTGTGATATGACAACACCTTTTGTCCTTTTCTGGGCTTTTTGTTATAGTTTCTATTGCTGTGTAGAGTCGAGGCAGAACCTCTGCATTTTTCCCAGTTGATTCTGGGGTTTGTCAGGAGTCTGTTCTGCTCCTTCTCTGTTCAATCCTTGTATGGACTGGGTGTCGGGCAAGGTGGTGGGGTCTAGCGGCTGTGGGGCATCTGTCGGTGAAGAAAGATTTACAGATCTTGACTTTGCTGATGATGCTGTGATCTTTGTGGAGTCAATGGAGGCTGTGATCGTGGGTGCTTGAGAGACTGAGTGAGGAGTCAAGAGTGTCTGGGCTTACGAGTGTCCTGGATAAAAACCAAGATCCAGGCCTTTAATGACCTCTTGGGCACAGCCATCAACAGTGTGTCTGTCTGCAGTGAGAGTGTCAACCTTGTTGAGAGGTTTACTTTCCTAGGCAGTGACATTCATGTCTCTGGTGACTCTTCCTATGAAGTCAGTAGACGGATTGGGAGAGCATGGGGGGTCATGAGGTCACTGGAAAGGGGTGTGTGGCACCCCCGATATCTATGCAAAAGGACGAAAGTCTAAGTCTTTAGAGTCCTGGTTCTTCCTGTCTTGCTATATGGTTGTGAGACATAAACAGTATCCAGTGACCTGAGACGAAGACTGGACTCCTTTGGTATTGTGTCTCTCCGGAAAATCCTTGGGTACCGTTGGTTTGACTTTGTATCGAATGAGTGGTTGCTCATGGAGTCCCGAATGAAGCACATTACCTGCATTGTGAGGGAGCGTCAGTTATGGCACTACGGCCATGTGGCGCGTTTTCCCGAGGGTGATCCAGCTTGTAAGATCCTCATTGTTGGGGACCCGAGTGGCTGGACCAGGCCAAGGGGTCACCCACGTAACACCTGGCTGCGGCAGACAGAGGGTCATTTCTGGAGGATAGGACTGGACCGTGTGTCTGCCTGGGGGTCCTGAGTTGTTTCGCTGTGTAGTGGGTGAAGCAATGCACTGTACCAGTGCATGCTCCCCAACTTGACTTGACTTGATTTGGACTGTTTTACAATTTTAGCTTACTATACTTACTATATATCTGAAAACAACTGTTTGCTTGTACTGAGCTAGCAAGTCTCTTTGCTTGAAACTCCTGCCATATGTGGCGAGCTATAAAGCAGATAAATACTATCTAATATATATAATATATAATGGAGAATCCAATGCATCCACTGAACAGTATCATCTCCAGACAGAGGAGCAGCTTCAGCGACAGACTGCTGTCACCGTCCTGCTCCACTGACAGACTGAGGAGATCGTTCCTCCCTCACACTATGCGACACTTCAGTTCCAGCCATGGGGGTAAATGTTAACTTTATACAAAGTTATTGTCTGTCTGTCATACCTCCATTGCTATCACTCTTTAATTTAATATTGTTCTTTATCAGTATGCTGCTGCTGGAGTATGTGAATTTCCCCTTGGGATTAATAAAGTATCTATCTCTCTATCTATACACTTTTACAAATAACATAGTTAATGATACCGTAGGTGAACGAAAATAACAAACATAAACTTCTATGATAATATACTGAAGGTGTAGTAATAGGAGCACCTGGTGTGAGGGATTGTCATATTTTCACAGGGGTGCGCAGCAGAGAAAAGACATTTTCAACAGAAAGCATTTCAGTGAGTGGCACAGGTGTAACTTATGAAGAAGGTTGATCAAGCACATCGACCCCACACAAAAGTGGGAAAAGATGAAGAGGAAGAAGAAGAAACAAGTGTAGCTTATGTCTGAAGACAACTTATTGGTCTGCTTGTGCCGAGTTACTAAGTCTCTTTGGTTGAAGCAGCTGTCCACGTGCAGAGGCTGTACACATGGGGGTCTATATTAAAGCATGGATACACTTTCACGCTAAAACAGGAGTATATATTAGTGACCTGCACTATTCATCCCTTATGTTATTTTATGCAATATTTTGTTCTACCGACAAAGACGTTGCCCTGCGGCAGGCTGGCGCCCTAACTGGGGTTTGTTTCCTGCCTTGTGCCCTGTGTTGGCTGGGATTGGCTCCAGCAGACCCCTGTGACCCTGTAGTTAGGATATAGCGGATTGGATATGGGATGGATGGATGGATGGACAAAGACGTTCGATAGATTATATATTACTGGACAGATCGTTCATTTTTTGACTTTATTACACGTCCATAAGCTGATTATATGGCTTTGTTGACGGCTCATGCTTTAGCCTCCTGGCTTGTATATTGCTTTGTGGAATGTATTGTCACCACAGCCCACATTCCCCGAGGTGGTAAACACTTCACAAGGACGGAACAAGGCATATTAGAAAACAGGTTTAAAAAGGGAAACAACAAAGGAAGCCGAGGAAAATCCAAAAATAAGAATCCAGCGATAGGAAACTAAAAACCTGTGCCTGAACAGGAAGGTCAAAAAACTAACTTTAGCACTTGTCTCGAACATTGCACCGCATTTGAATTGATCTTGTTTTTCCCAGAGAGAGATAAAAAAATAACTCAGGTCTTATAAGTCAATATTTTGATTTTTTTTTTTTTTTGTGTTACAAATTGGCACGCTGGGGAATGTAATAAATGCTTAGTACTTCATGATAAATAAAGGGCACAGGAAGTACCGTCTGTTGTGTTGTTTCATTTTTTAGTGGTGGGAATTCTGACAAATATAGCCTGCTTTCTTTCTGGTGTGATAGTATGCATATTTTATCTTGAGAGTCAGGAAAAGATTTAGATAACGCGGGCGGAAGCTCAGCAGTGTGGGCTGCCCTGACTGTCAATCGATGACGTGTGTCACTTGACATATTCCAGTTTGTCAAGTTCCTGTTTTTGGGGGCAGACACAACAACAACAGGAAGTAGTGGCCAATTCCGCAGGTGTCAGGAAATAGAGGAAATAAACAGCTTGGATGCTGGAAAACAACAGGGTAGAAAGAAGTCACTTAGAAAGGTGAAGGTGTCAACAAGTATTTTTATTACTAAAATCTATAGCTTTATGTGGGGGTCTTCTATCAGACCATAAGATACAAAGAGTGACAGAGACAGAGCGGCAAAAAGAATGGTTTGGGCCATTTTCCTCAAAAAATTGTTAAATAGCTTATTTTTAAATATGATCCAAGTGTGAACAGGTTTGACATGTTACCTACAGAGTCTTGACTTGGATCAACTCTACGACCACAGCCTCCCACGACATTCTAATCAGTAGTAAAGGATCAGCATGTGAGAACATGAACGGTCACTTCAGCACACACCCTACTAGACTAGACTCATTTAGAGCTGACCAGTGGTGTAGCTAGATCTTGATGGGCCCTAGTCTAATATATTAATATATTAGGCCCTCTTACATTAAATACAATGACAAAATGAGTACCATGACCAACAACAACATTTAATTCTAGGGCACATTTTCATATAAAGGATGGACTTCAAAGTGCTTTACAAGAAGTCAAAGAAATAGTTTCAAGCAAAGAAAAAACACAATTAAAGTTAGAAAGAACAATATTGAATAAATAATAATAATAATTAATGAACACTTACATGAGATTGAGAGACACATCAAAAATATAAGCTGCAAAGAATATCAGTGGTCATAATTAAGCTTTGCAGAATGATAACAACATCAACCTTCTCAATTAGGTGCTACCTATAATGCATCTATTAGACAAATACCACCATGCAATAAGACCTTAAAAAGACTTCTTTAGTAGCTAATAACACTCAGCGTCAGCAAAGCGGTCGTTAATTATAGGTAGTATCTAATTAAAAGTGTTAGCCACCATTTCATATTGATATCAAGTAGGGCAGCATGTTAATAATAAAGCCTCGTGAAACAACAACCATGCAATCACCATGAGCATCCCACCCCATGACAGTTAATCTAGCATATATAGGTTTTATATATAAAAATTTTTATATATAAAAGTTTATATAAATTTTCATCAAGTACATTTAAAATAACCTTTCGTGTTTGCCTACAGTTATGTAGATAGATAGATAGATAGATAGATAGATAGATAGATAGATAGATAGATAGATAGGAAACACACTGTATAATAGACATCAATACACGCAGTTAATATATATGTATATATATAATGTATTTTAAAGGAAAACATTTTTTTAGTTTATTTTTTCTTCAAATTCAACTCCATATATTATTTCAAAAATGATTTTAATGAAATCAAACTAACACGTTTAATTAACCTGCAACATGCTAATAGACAGATAGACCTTGCAAATCAGAATCCATATCCACATCTGCCTCCTGAAGATGGTTTCTGATCTGTCAGACAGGAGTTTGGGGCTTTCTGTGTATCATTGGAGGATTTTTCTGTCATCAGCAGTGGAGGTCTTCCTTGGCCTACCAGTTCCTACTGAGCTCATCAATGTGTTCTTTCTTCAAAATGATATTCCAAACAGTTGATTAGGTAATCCTAAAGTTTTACAGGTGTCTCTAATGGTTTTAGTCTTGGTTGCCAGCATCATAAAGGCTTCTTTGACATTCATAGGCACAGCTCTTGTCGTAATGTTGAACAATTTTAACTATAGACTCTAAAGGTGGTAGAAGCAAATTAAAGTATCATGTGCCTACACTAATGAAGCAGTAAAACACACCCGAGCACTTAAGACATGTGACACCAACGCTCTCTAATATTATGGTGCCCAAAAATGGGAGGACCATATAGAAAAAGTGTGTTTTCTACATGCTATGACCAAAATGTATGCAAATAACCCTAAACGAAAGTCTGCAATGTACACTTTAATCACATTTGTGTTGTTTGATTTGTAAATTTATGCTGTAAAGAGAGGTATATTAAGGAAAAATGTGTCATTGTTCCAAACATTATGGAGGGCACTGAGTCTGATATATACAGTATATATATATATACTTTTTTGTCACGCTTTAAATCTGGCTTATTTTAAAACCTACATACAGTATATATGTTTGGTATCATTCTTTTCCGATGTATCGAACTTTAAGGTGATGTTGTTAGATTTTCAGATTCTTCTTCCATTTTTTAAATTATAGACTAAAATATCAATAAATTTGTGGTTTTTAATATCAAGAAAGTCATGGTTTTTATTTTGGATTGAGTAAACTTTCTTTCACAGGAACAAACTATTTAAAAGAAATGATCTATTCATAACACCAATGTTTGTATTTAGGTGATTTAGTTAGCTGAAGGTCGAGTTACCATGACCCACTGCATACCACTTTAGTTTTCACATGATTTTTCCTGTTATTTAAATGAGTCATTTTTTAAACAAAAGTTTAAAAGTGTTTTTTAATCTATAAGAATTTCAGTTAAAACAAATGGATCGTTTATTTAGTCTCTTATAAATACTCATCAAGGCTTCAGTTTAACAGGAATGAATACTCCAATCGGTAAGAGAATAAATATTTAATTCTCATTTCATGATTTTTACTCCATTAAATAATATTTAATTTTTTTTTTTGGCTGCAACTGGGGGTTTGACACTGAAGGCGCCAGGGGTGCTTGCCCCCCTAGTGTGTATGTGTATATATAATATTATTGTGGAAGCCCAGCCCCGGACACAGACAGGCACACACTGATGGTTCCACAAAGCACACATTTATTTACAGGTACATAAAAGTCCACACAGCATACAGTGTCCCTGCACCAATTGCCCTCAAGTCCTTTCAAAGGTCCTTCACCACCTCCACTTCTCTCCACCAAGCTCTGTCCTCTTCCTCCCGAATGCAGCCCGACTGGAGGGAGGTGGCCCCTTTTATGTCCACCCGGATGTGCTCCAGGTGCTTTCCGATGGACTTCTTGGTATTCCACCCTGTAGGTGCTGGCGGAAGCACTGACGTCCGAGGCTCCACAATCGTCTGGTCCTGGGAAGGCACAGTCCTTCTCCTGGTCCGTCTAGGTGTCGTGACTGGGCACAGACCTCAGCCTACCACCACAATATACAGGGTGGTCCAGATCTAATTATGCAGATCCAGATTGTCTGGATGACTTTGATTTATGCGGGGATGATTCCAGTTTGGCACGAAGACGATTCTTCATGTCGTCACTTCACACAGTTCTCGATGGTCCGGGATTTTTTGGGTGATTTTCTACATTCACCTAAAGGATTATTAGGAACACCTGTTCAATTTCTCATTAATGCAATTATCTAATCAACCAATCACATGGCAGTTGCTTCAATGCATTTAGGGGTGTGGTCCTGGTCAAGACAATCTCCTGAACTCCAAACTGAATGTCAGAATGGGAAAGAAAGGTGATTTAAGCAATTTTGAGCATGGCATGGTTGTTGGTGCCAGACGGGCCGGTCTGAGTATTTCACAATCTGCTCAGTTACTGGGATTTTCACGCACAACCATTTCTAGGGTTTACAAAGAATGGTGTGAAAAGGGAAAAACATCCAGTATGCGGCAGTCCTGTGGGCGAAAATGCCTTGTTGATGCTAGAGGTCAGAGGAGAATGGGCCGACTGATTCAAGCTGATAGAAGAGCAACTTTGAGTGAAATAACCACTCGTTACAACTGAGGTATGCAGCAAAGCATTTGTGAAGCCACAACATGCACAACCTTGAGGCGGATGGGCTACAACAGCAGAAGACCCTGCCGGGTACCACTCATCTCCACTACAAATAGGAAAAAGAGGCTACAATTTGCACGAGCTCACCAAAATTGGACAGTTGAAGACTGGAAAAATGTTGCCTGGTCTGATGAGTCTCGACTTCTGTTGAGACATTCAAATGGTAGAGTCAGAATTTGGCGTAAACAGAATGAGAACATGGATCCATCATGCCTTGTTACCACTGTGCAGGCTGGTGGTGGTGGTGTAATGGTATGGGGGATTTTTTCTTGGCACACTTTAGGCCCCTTAGTGCCAATTGGGCATCGTTTAAATGCCATAGGCTACCTGAGCATTGTTTCTGACCGTGTCCATCCCTTCATGACCACCATGTACCCATCCTCTGATGGCTACTTCCAGCAGGATAATGCACCATGTCACAAAGCTCAAATCATTTCAAATTGGTTTCTTGAACATGACAATGAGTTCACTGTACTAAAATGGCCCCCACAGTCACCAGATCTCAACTCAATAGAGCATCTTTGGGATGTGGTGGAGCGGGAGCTTCGTGCCCTGGATGTGCATCCCACAAATCTCCATCAACTGCAAGATGCTATCCTATCAATATGGGCCAACATTTCTAAAGAATACTTTCAGCACCTTGTTGAATCAATGCCACGTAGAATTAAGGCAGTTCTGAAGGCGAAAGGGGGTCAAACACCGTATTAGTATGGTGTTCCTAATAATCCTTTAGGTGAGTGTATGTAATAAACTTAATAAGTTATAGCATAAATGTGTATATATATACATACACACACACACACGCACACATTCTACCAGTCAAAACTTGGGAATCACTTGTGGCAGTTTCTGCTTGAAATGACTGATGTTTACCTTTTTATTCATATACTATGTGACTGCATAGTTCAGTTTTCAGGATGTATTCCTTTAGTATTTTAATGGTAAACTCCCTTAGTTTATCCTTAATTAGTCATGTTTAAATGCTAACTGGTTATCAGACAAACATTTGTAATTGTATTAGCTCCACTATATCCCATTATTCTGTTCACTTGGGTTTCAAGGTAGTGGCATAACTAAAGTTTGGTTCTAGGTTCAAAATAATGAAGTTTCATGTGGGAGATTACTAAATAAATAGCATGATTGTGAAGAATTAACTTCAACTTGAAAAATACCAAACTTGTCCTTTTAAGTGTTTTTGAGTGGTATTTATTATGATTGTTACACTGACTGGCCAACAACCAACTCCGTCTAAGTCTCGGAAAGAAGCTTTGTGCTCTAACTGCAGAAATATGAACAAAAAGTACAATGTCATTGTGATTTGAAAGTCACTCTGGATAAAAGTATCAGCTAAATAATTTAAAAGGTGTGCATCTCTAGAGTTAACAACAGATATATACATGAGTCTGGATAGTTAGCCTTTTTTGTAAGCTAGATGAGTAATTGCAGTAGAGGAGTTTGGTGAAAGGTACATGGGACAAATGGAGACATACATTTGGTTTGGAAGCCCTAGTGTCCTCACATTTCACTTATATTTTGTGTTCCTACAGCATGTGCATTCTAATAAAACATATTATTGTATTTTGGCATCTTTCAGGCCAACCTATAGGTCTGTCAATCCTACCTTATCTAGGTCACCCTTAACCAGTGAATGAGTATAGTATTCTTCAAACAGCACCAACATTTTGTAGGTTAAACAGTTACTTATTTGTACTCTAATACCTTATATATAAGGGTGGCAAAATAGATAAGGCTGCTGCCTGATATTTCCAGCAGACTGGGGTCTGATTCCTGGTCCTTGCTATGTTGAGTTTGCATGTTCTCTTTTTGTGTGAAAGGGAGTTGCCTAGATTCTCAAGTGCCCTCCTGCAACATTTCAAAGATGGATGTATTTCATTAGCCGGACAGTGGATACTCTAAATTAGCCCAGTGGTGGAACATATGCAGGAAGGTGCCCCGAGATGGACTGGTGTCCTACCTAGTGTTAGTCTTGTCTCAAACACAAAACTACTCAAATAGACCCTGATGACTCTGAACTGGAGAAATAAGGTACAGGTAATGGGAAGATGGATCTTTGAATTGGGTAGTACAGAGGACATCAAATCTGCCACTCAGCTCCATACTACTGCAGTCAAATCTTAAGTGTGGGCACTATTTGTTTAGAGTTTGCAAGTTTTACCTGCATCTGTCTTTGGAGCATTTTTGCTTACCTCTCACATCCCAAAAGATGTGCATGTTAAGTATTTGCCGACTGTGTCCCTGTGAGTGAGCCAAGCAAGAGAGTGGTGTCCTGACCAGATGGGGGTTCCACACTTGTGCCAAATGTTGCTGGCAAGGCACCAACTCCCTGAAAACCTAAAGTGTATAAAAGTGTGTTTAAAACATTGATGTGTTTATCTTTGCAATGAATCTCAAAGACAGCCAGAACACAGAGCTTTCAAACTATAAAACCAGGAGCTTCCCTTCTGTCCTGTATATTTGGACTTTATTTTTCTGTTCTTTCTCTTAGAATTTATCAGCTGCCAGTCCCCCCTTTACTTCAAATGCTTATTATCCTATAATTTACTGGTCTCTCTCTAAATATATAATATAAATCTCCTCTTTGCCAATTGTTCTTCCATTTGGGCAGAGTAACCACCAAACCATTGCTACCTTGCAGAGGGAAGTACCCAAATTAGTAAGTTTAAGGATTTGGCTAGCCTCATTTTATAATTTGATTTACCTGAAGCTGTATTACACACTGGAATCCCTCGCCTTCTTTCTTTCTCTTTATATTTTCTTAACCTTCGGTTACCTGTCTGCCTTTGATGATGCAGTAAGGGAACATTAAGACTGCTATGCTGGTGCTATACTGGACAAGGGACAGTTGTGGTGGTAGTGGTGGTGAATAGGCATTTTGTTTTATGCAATATTGATTTTTCTTGTCGTAATTTAATCTTAATCATCTCTCTATTATAAAAAAAAATCATGGAGAGAAACACTAGGGCGATGAGATGTGATCTTCACGTTAAGATCATGGAAGACACTTAAAAGACCCGTGAGACTAAAGAGATTGGCCATAGAGCATCTCGCGGGGACATTAAACATGAGACTTTGTGCCAAGAGACTGACCCAGGACCGTCTCACGATGACATAGAACATGAGTATCTTGCAAGACACGCCCTACTCACAACCAAATAAGAGCACGGGCAGCAACACACTCAGTCATTGTTTGGTTTTGAGCACACACAGATCCAGGGCTCGCAGCGCACATAAAGCGTACAAGGACAATACGTTATAGATGAAACGTCGACGACTATGCGAAGAAGAAAGCAGCACGGAGAAAAGAGACTCAAAAGTGTTGGAGAGACAAAAAAGAAAAAGAATAATCTAGGTGCTAATTCAGAAAATAAGTACTGTAATTATCAGTGGAACTGAAAAAAAAAAAAAGCACATCCAATCCAGATGTGGGCGATATACACATGCAGAGCAGGTTAGAGATTATGAAAGTAGTGGAATTCAAAAGGCTAAAAAAAAAAAAACGGCACGATACACTTGTGGAGAAAGTTAAAGAGTATGAAAGTAGGAACATTAGAAAGTATAAAAAATACAAAGTAAAGATCACAGTAATTATTACTGGAAAATGGGAAAATAATCACCATGGACCAGGTGTCATTGAAACAAAAGCAGGACAAAGCGAGGTCAGAAATAAAAGAGAGAGTAGAAAACAAAGTAAATGTCATAAAGAGGTTAAAAACCAAGGGGTTTAAACACATGCAGAGCAAGTTAGAGATAATGAAAACTGGAATTCAAAAGACTCAGAAAAAATGTACGCGCAAAACACATACAGAGCAAGATACAGAATATAAAAGCAGAAAAAAAAAACCGACAGTGTCAAAACAAACAAAGTAAACATCGCATTAGCGCAAAGAAAGAGAAATTATAACTTGGAAAAATAACTAAAAGATGAATAGAGATTAAATATATGGACATAGGTGATATGTCAGAAGTATGTAAATATTGTAAGGCTTTGAAGTTTAAGTCAAGAGAATTTCAAAAACGGAGTTTACCTCACATGCATTTATTGGTTACTTTGCAAAAAAAATTATTAACTGCTGATGATGTAGATCATTTTGTCTGTGCTGAAATTCCAAACAGAGAAACCTATCCTGAATTATGGTACAAAGTCATTAAACACGTCTCACTGACCTCATTAAAAAGATTCAGCACATTGGGACTCGAAAGATTCCAAATATTGTTTTTACAGAAGTTCTGAAATAAAATCTGACACTAATGAAATAGCAACAATTCAAAGAAAAAAAAATCTTAAAAATGTGTATCCGGAAAAACAAAAACGGGGGTTGGCGAGCGAAGCGAGCTGGGGGAGAAGCCCCCTAATACTAAAAAATAATACTGCACATTTTATCAGAAAAAAACAAATATTTTGATGTTTAAAGTGACAAATTAAACATTTCAGATAAATTGAATTGATGTAATTATCGCTGAAAGTAAACTAAAACTGAGAAAGTCTAGTAATCGTACTTGAGATGAACATTCTCCAAACCTTTAGGTATAAAATGAGCCATGTATCCTTTTGTGAACATTGGTCTAATCTACAATAAGCTGGCAATGCGCTGTTACATCCATATTGCCTTCAACACCATACTGTAGATACCATTATATTAACTGTTTTGTATTGTAGTCTTGCTGACTTTGCTACATACCTTGTGATTAATCCTAGTTCTAAATGCACGGTATTCATTGAAGACTGACAAATTATTTGAAGGCACCAGGCATGAAACAAAATAACTGCAAAATACTGAATTAATATTATTAGAATGTCTACACATCTCACAGATAATCACAAAAGAATAACAGCCAAGAACAAAACACCCTAAAGCACATAAATGGACTAATGTTACATCTTATAGGCAATATACATATAACAATGGTATCTGCAACTTACCATATTACAGTAACAATAGTAGGAGGTCATTTTGCACATAGCATTAATTTGTTTAACATACTAACAAACCAGAAGAAGTGTGATAAAAAACAAATACAAAACAAAAACAGAGTAGGCCAGTCACTTTATATTCCAATATGGTGAAGTAATGTGGAAAACACTTGTGCACATTTTCTAAACCAAGGTTACCTCCCATGTTTAGATAGATCTATACATTATGTGTCATATTTATAAGGTTTATGGAGCCATTATTGACTTATTGCACACTGTACACAGATACACCAGCTTTTCAAAAGAATGTCTGTCATATTGCTTTATTCATGACAACATACAAACAGAATGTCTTTACAGCTGTCATTTCAGTTTTATCCGGGACCTTAGAAGTATCCACAAAAACAATCTTAATACAAGAATTAATTATTTTCACTATGCTTTTGGTGGCTCACAGTTAAAAGCTATCTTGTGCTTAAAGGTGCAAATATAAATGGAAAACATAAGATATTAACATTTCTTAAATAAAATAAAGAGTTGGTCTAAAGCTAAAAAAATATATAGCACATTTTTCACCATAATATCTGAACACAAAAAAACTACAGCACAACACAGAAAAACAAAAATAAAACAAAATCAAACTGATGAAGGCAGAACCTTTTTACTCAAAGCTTTTACTAAAACATGGAAATTCTAATGTCTAAAACATCCCATTTTTAGAAAAAAAATAGTTTACAATAGTCTTTGTAATTCATATACAAAAAATAATCTTTTTACTCAGACAAAGTTGCTACATTTAATTCCCACTCAGTTAATTTCAGAGTGCAAGATTTTACCGAGGATTCAGACGTTTTATTGTTGCTGTCTGCATGTTTTTCTCCTTTAATAAATCTTCTTTTACATCGCTGTGAGCGTCTCCCGACCCCATTTCATTTTCTAAAAAAAGAAACAGAAGAAATTAACAAACTGTAAAAAACAAAAAAAAAAAACCCAAATGCCAATATTCATAATCACACACATTGATTAAATCAATTATCAGTACTGGACAGCAAGTTTCTGCTACCTTCTGCTGCTGTTCCCATAAACCCAAAGCAGAATGAGCA
This sequence comes from Polypterus bichir lapradei, assembly GCA_026402145.1. Classification (NCBI taxonomy): domain Eukaryota; kingdom Metazoa; phylum Chordata; class Cladistia; order Polypteriformes; family Polypteridae; genus Polypterus; species Polypterus bichir. Next base: position 80,126,957 of record JANRMT010062837.1, on the reverse strand, counting down.
GGTTTAAAAATTACTATTATGTTAAGATGTTTAGCAAGCAAGTTTATTCAAAATTACTTAAATATCTGTTTGACTTAATGACTATGAATACATTTTCTTGTATTTCTAATGTGAGCAGTGGCAAGTTAAGTGACTGTACTATTAATATTACTCTCAAATTCTAACTCCTTTGGCATATTTAAACAGAACATTAAAATTTTTTTTCACAGTTTTTTCTCCACAGTAATAACTGAACAAAATTAAAATAAAAATAAACAATTCCTGATATAAGTGGCATGATAGCACAACAGTAGCCATTGTTGCTACACAGTTTCAGTGATATAACTTCAAACTGCACCCCAATCAGTTGTATAAGGAGTCTGCACATACACCCAATGCCTACATGTTAGGTTACTCAAAACAGACCCAGTGTGGACATAAATGCAAGTGTGCCCTGCTGTGGACTTGTCACTCTGCAAGATATATTTTATCAGCATCAGTCAGGAACATATATCCTGTACCTCATTGTCAGTTCTATGTGGGAAAAAGTGGATTTTGAAAATCAACAAACTTTGCAAATGTAATTTATCAATAAGAAATAAAACTAATCTAAATTATAAAAAACAACAAACATGTATATTCACTGGTCTTCAGGCATGCTCCATAAATTATGGCTGCTTTCAAAATAAGTTCACAAAATTAAATTAACATGAATTCTGATTAATGTTTTATGTGTTTAAAAGACAATATACGGTGACACTGAATACTTGGCAAAAAAGTACACAGTTAGGCCACAGTCAAAATACAACATATGTAATCCTCCCATACCAGCCTTTTAATTAGGTGGTGAAGCAATGCTGTATCTTTTTTCCCCCTTTCCTATTTGGAGTCATTATATGTTAAGTGCCAGTCATTGGCAATCATTAAAAAGTAAATTCATTACCTGTTCCTGCAGGTTTTCAAGTCAGTCAATGGTTTTAATCAGGTGGCCAAATTTCTGTCTTTAGCTGACTTTAGCATTTGACACTAACTCTGCTCTCTGACGAGGCAGACATGCAGTACAATAAGTAACTTACATTTTTGCCATACTAGGGATGAATCTGAATTATCCCCAGGTAGCAATTTGTAGAGAGCAGCATTTAGCTACTAAGTTAATTTCTTTTCAATTAGATGTTACTGTTATAATGATTCTCTTGCAGATCAAAAATCCATCTCTAACCTACTCATACTAACAATTATCAATCTATTGGAGAAAAATTAGTACACCTGCAGGAGGACTTCACTCTATAAGTAAGTTGTGTGTTATCATCAGAAGTAAGGCAGATTTATACAACTACTTTCAAGCACAGACAGACAGATACTGCAGATATAAAAAGATGGAAAAATTAACAGTAAATAACACATTCCAGCTGAGAGAGAGAGATGTTGGGAGCATATGCTGATAGCATGTTGCCGCATCCATCACACAACGAACCACCTGGATTGGGACCCAAGTGCAACTGGTGACACCTCAGCACCACTCTGGAACAGTGTAAGGTGTTTTTTTTTTTTTTTTACAACAGTGGCTGGAGTGCCAATCCTGCCTCCAAACACCAGGTTTTCCCTGTAAGTTGGGCTGGATGCAGATCAACGTCATACTTGTGAACAGTGCAGATCCCAAACCTCAGATCCACCACTCCACCTATTCCAGTAGGCAAAATATAATTCTTTCTTACACATCAAAAGCAGAGATCATTTTATTTTTTCTAACTTGACAGACTGTCATTAAAAATCAGCTTAGAATAAGTAAACAAGCTTAATTAATACAGCAATGTATCTCTGAATAATTTTTTTAACAGAAAATGTTGGCAGTGTCCAAGCATTATACAGAATGCTAGTAAACTGAAAAAGCTCTAGGGCAGAATTCTGAGGAAATATTAGCAAATACTGTACAATACAATACAAACCCAGAAGAGAGTAATGGGTTGAGTTGAGAAGTGTGCTGACAGTATCTGGAGTTGGATTATTTTGTCAACAATCTTCTTGTCATATTGGTAGCGGGGATTTCAACAATTCATTAAATCCTGGCCTTACTGGTAATATGATGAAGAAAAATTAATGTCTTTGCTGAAAGTTTCAAAATTGGATCTAAATTAATGTGCTTGGAGAACCAGAAAAATCATATGACAAAATAAATGTTGGAACATTCATTTTTTGATGAATGAAACAAGAAGGTACAGCAAAAAAACTATCTTTAAAATACATAAACATAAATGTCAAAACCAAAGAAAAATTAAAAACTTAATAAAGCACAGAAAGCTAGGAAATTTAAGAATACTTCAGATGAGCTTGTTTAAATATTTTGCCAAATGAGCAAATGAGCTTCAGAACAGTGCACTCTTCACGAACTGCCATTGCCAAGCAACAGCTGATGCAAAAAATCTGAGAGCAGAAAAGTACTTCGTGGCTGTGAGACATTACACATGGCACCTTGAATTCATGGACAAGTGCCTGAACAGCTACTAACAATTCTATCCACCTAATTAAATTATACTGTCCACCTAACTGACCCAGGCCCCAATTTGAAATTTTCCTGAAAGGACATGGTCCTACGGAGGCACATTCCATTCTTTTCTAAAGAAAATGGGTCTTAAGAATACTTGTAATGGTAAAAACTGTAACAATGTTATTATTATTACTTTGCTATTTTTAAGTGTATACACATTCTTTTTTAGTTTACAAGTGACGCTGCACTCTGAACCAGTCTATTGAGAAGTGTGCTACTGTATATGAAAAAATGTGAAAACAAACAGACCAGCTAGATAATTTTAAAGTAAAAATCTTCATTAAGTAACACCTCATCCAGTCTGCTTTTGTTGATTAATTTTCTCTTACCTGCAATGCAAATGTTAGTTGGGCATTAACCCTCCTGGGTTGATAAAACAGTAACTGACATGTTCTGCAGTCAGACAACTTCATACTAACACAGAATAAATACCCGGAGGAGTGAAGTAATGAAATCCAAGAACCCATATGGATCTCTGACACACACACACACCAGTTGGGCAACAGCAATAACCAGCATTTTGTACAATTCTTTTGGATGCGCCATAAATATAAAATGACATTTTCCTATGATGAGGACATTCTAAAAATAAAAGGTAACTTTAAGAGTGCCAGCTGGGCCACATAGTTATGCTGCATTGTTTGAACAAATCCTAAGGTAAGCAATTCAGTCTTTTCTTACTTTACTAACCTGTCTGTGGTCTTAATTTATGTCTGTTGTCCATTTTTGAGGGTGCTATTGAATAAAATGGAAACTTCATGCATTTCCCAGTTTCTCTATCACATATTCCTGTCTTGCAGTTGCAGGTTTTTCTGCATTCCACTCCATATGTCCCATATGGACACTCTGTAAAAAAATAAATAAATAAAATAAAAAAGGACAATACAACAATTATGCTTTCATAGTTTAAAAGGCTTTTTGGCTCATTTTATAATGCAAGTGGTCCATCCTTAATCGTTTTAATTACATTTTGTGCTTTTTAAATATAAAAATTAATAAGCTATATTTTATTAAATAAAAAGAATGCCTCCTTGTCTAAAATGTCTCATAAGACTACAAAGTAGTAGATTAGACTTTCCCCCCCTAAAAAAAATCTTAAGCTTTAGGTACAACATATAAAACTCTAATTGTTGTTTACAGTCTTTGGGAATAGTCTTTTAAATTACACAATGCCAGACTACTTGATCGCATATAAAACTCTTTAAGCAGTAGGATAAAGCTGTGGTAAACAAAGCTTTTCTTGTTATCTATTGCAATAAAACCAACTGGAACAGATAATCATACATATTCACTCAAAAAGGACAGTATCTGCCAAACCTCTATTACAGTGATATAATGAATCTTTTGTATAGATTAGACTCAAAATTATCCAAAGCAAGAAAAAATCTATTTCTAAACTGTATACTGCTCTTAATGTCCTAAACGTTTTTCCATTATTTTGAAATTATACCTGGTTACTAGCAAACTGTATGCTTTGCAACACTGTTTTAATTTCTTGAATCAACATTTTGCTTTTGGTGTTGGAAAAAATAAATTTAAACCTTATATATTATGATCATAAAAAATGCCCAGTTCACAGAAGTAAAGATGAGTGCTGGTTTCTTAAGGAAAGAGATCTCTGCCTTACAGGAAAAAAATGAAATGTCAACATTTCTTAAACTACAACTTTCTAGGCAGATTACTGGCACTTGCTATAACGTGAAAAATACATAAATGAATTATGGAATCCTACCCTTCATTGTTTGATCTGTAAACATCTTATTAAAATAAAGTTAAGAAACTTTTTTAACAAATTGCAATCAGTTCAGCATGTAGCTTAATGTATTCTTTTTTTTATTTGAAGCATATTTTAAGTATTAAAAATGAAAAAAAAATTGCTCCAATACCAATTATACAGAACATAAAAAGCATACTTCTTGCACTAGTCAAGCTAAAATATTGGTAGTTTAAATTTCAGATATGCAAAATGATCATTTCTTTTGAAATTGAATTGTAGTGAGTGAACATTGAAAGTACATGTAAATTTTTTAAATGAGAATTAAGCCACAGATCTGTGGACCTACTGTATGTTCAATGCACAGTGCCATCACCAAACATAATTTGCACATTCCCCCCACTGACCCTTTAATCTCTCTCTCTCTGTACTCCACTTTCCCTACACAACCCACAGGTGGGCACTTTAGGCAACTGTTTGCTCTAAATGGACCCAGGGAGAATATATGTAAGTATATGTACTTGCTAAGTAATGGACCACTCTCCCACAACCTGTAATTGAAAAAGGGTTGGATGGATAAATGTTTATTTAGTATTGGTTGTGACAGCATGCCACTTCAAAGCATCTGACATTCCATTACGAAGAACCTACACTACTCAGAGTGTGGATTCTATAGATCTGAATACCATTTGTGAGTTAGGCATTCAATAACAAATTAAACTAATACATAAAACTATAGAAAAAATACATAAAAATGAATATGGACAGATGAGTTTAAAATGATAAAAACAGAACAAAATAAATGTATAAGTGTAGATTAGAAGTGATTTAACTCCCAGTACATCATCTCAATGCATCATCAAGACTTGTTATACATTATAGAAATGTAAATACACCAGAAGCAATATAATCTTTCATAAAATCATATAAATTTGATATTAGGGGCAGAAATATATAGCACTCATTTATACACAGGCTGGTGTAAAGCAGTTTGTGTTGTGTATATACCGTGTGGTGATATCAAATTGTCTAAGTTGAGTGTGCCAAGCCAGTACAACACTTTATACCATGCCAACAAAAGGGATCCAGCATACTGTGATTGAATCATATATCTGTCTATTGTCTATGTAAAGTCTGCAGATGTTAATAGCTCTCCCTGTATTTCCATGGATTTTCCTCCCAAGCTGCTGGATTGGTTAGGTTGACTGCAGATTCCAAACTGACCCTGTGTCAATGGGCTTCACAATCGAATCCTTATTTCATACCTTGTGTTTAAGGCCTCCTACAACCGTGAACTGGATTAAACAGAGCTGTGTATGTTATGTTGAAATGTGTGCCATTTCCACTTTCTGCCTAAGCTGCTGTTTTCCCCCGCTTTTTCTTCTTGGGTAATCTGGATTTCTTACACATAAAAAAAGAAGTGCACGAAATGTAAACTTAGTATGCCTCTTAATATGTCTTAAACCTTCTTGAACACTGCCATTTATACCTATAGTATCCCAATATGGAAAAATTTAGGATGTCAGCAAAATCTCCACTTGCTCCAAACTCCGACAAAGGAGGATTAGGTGTTGCTGTTAATAGTAAAAAGACCTTGATATTACTGACGTATGTTCATCTCAAATATTAAGTATCAAAAGATGACCGTCAAAAAATGCCCATACGTCTAAAAAGAAAACAATTCAAATTATGAGAGATCAAGAGTTTACGAGACACAAACTAACAAGCCTATGTGCATGTCCTTTTAAAACTATACGTTTTGATTTGGTGTGGTATTCTAACTTTCAATGAATCAGTTTTGAATGATATGGTTTACCAGTCTTTCAAAGGATGACCGACTTCAGCACGGGATATAGACAGTTCAGAAACCGGACAAATTACCTACTGTAGTACTTTCATTATACGACTTAAATTACGTAATTTCGTCAGCAGGCTGTTCTCTCAGGTGACCTTGCCCAGAACCGATGTGCTGTGCGCCCATCCTTTCCATTCTCGTGTGTGGTTTGCTCACATAAATGAAAAAAAAGACTTGCTACACGTGTTAAACATTCAATTCCGTCAGTGCGCTTCCTCTACACCCACTCCCTCCCTACCTGATCAAGTGTGCGTTGCGTGGTTCCGCGTACTGATTTAAAAACCATAGCGGGTTCAACATGCGCACGCGCACAAAAAAAGCGTGTTCTTGGGGAAGGAGAACAGTGGTCCTCTTCCACTGCTCTCGTCTCTACCCACCTTTGCAGATGCCGTACTCCTCTCCAAAGTCATCCTCTTCTTTGTAAAAGTGACAACGCAGCCCAGGTCCGCATTTGACCCCGTCCATGCCGGACACGGTGCGGTAGCAGTGCTCCCCCCTTGCCGCTGCGCATACCCGGCAACAGCCGCAGTCATCGAGCACCGTGCGCTTGCAGCGCTGTACCCCTCCGCACACCTTCTCGTCGCAGCGCTCTGGGCAGTCCACTGCATACTTGAGTCCGACGCTCCAGGCGTCTACCTCCAACAGCCGCGTCAATACTAGCAAGATGAAACAGAGCTGCATGGCCGAATACTAGCGGTCCTCCTCCCGTGCGTGACACTGAGCTGCCGTGACAGCACAGACCTGACATGAATAAGCAATGGGTGCCGCTGCGCTCGCCCAGATATGAACGACAGACTGCACGCTTTTGTCTTTTAAACAACTTTGTTTTGCACATGTTCTACCCTCGTCAATTTCCTCAATCCGGTGTTGTTGTCTGCTTTGATAGACCGACTCCCCCCTCCCCTGTTTTAGTTTGAGAAATCCGGGATGGAAGCAGGATTAGCACTTAACTGCCATCCAGGAATTGAAATTTGCCTGAGCTGATGTCATCGGTTATGTTTAGTTGTTTTGGAGTCTGCTTTATTGGTGCGCTCACATAGAGCTCAAGGACGACTAATTGGCTCAATACATGCTATTGGAATGATGTGGGGTTCAACTAATTCCAAATGGTGGCCAATTGTAAAAAACGCAAGCGGGATATTCACAACTTAAACATTGCCTATACACAAATCTCATCTGAAAGGGCTTATTGGGGTCCACATATTCTATGAACCCCTGCTTATTCCCAATGGGGTACAGGGCCCTGTCCTAGAAGTAACAGTTGCAAAGCATGCATTATGGTTGGATGGTCCAACTTTTTACTGTTCGGCACACCAGCTTACTTGGGCAACTTTGTGTTCTGAATCAGCATAATGTGGAGTTTGTGGAGGAGAAAGTCAACTTGGACCAAGGAATACCATGCAAGCTGAAAACACAATTACTGGGTCTGGATTAAAACAACTGCAGCAAAAAAAACCAGAAAAACTAGATACTTTCAGACAATACTGTCCTGCTTATTAAATTGTCAGGGAACATAAAAAGGTAATAATCATGCAACTGAAGGAAACCATACCAGATCCTCCTAACTCATGGTGCTGAGAATGCATTCTTCTCCTACATCCCTACAGTCATGAAGGTTAATTGGTTAATTCACATCTGGACCCCAGTGTTGAGTGAGAGCACAAATATGCTCTGCAATGGAATGGCACACTTTCCAGGGCAGGTTTCTGTCTTGGCCTGATAGGCCCTGGGTTGCCTGTTCACCATGAATTTTATTAATTGGGTGTGAAAATATTATTTTATGCCAATGGAGGAAGGTACACGGTATAGGATGAGCAGACATAAATTGCTTTTTGTGCTGTTGTGAATTAAAATACACAGTTTGTATTAATGTAAATTTGTCTTTCTCCAAAGCAATTTATAAGATACCAGTAAAGGCACACTGCACTATAACGTGCAGTGAATAAACTTGACTTGAGAATTCATAGTTTTCATACTCTCTCTGTATGTTTAGCATTCATTTGCTCAAAGGTTGATGCACTTGCGGCTTCCTAAGTAGCTCTTCTTTTCTCCACCCTAGCGGCCCACTTCTCTTCTTTTGTTGGCATCTTTTCTTGTTAAAAAGTGTTTGTGTTGCAATTACTTAGTTTCTTTACTTTTTCACTTAAGCTGGCACTTACGTCTTCCATCTGCCTCAAGAATGATTTAAGATATGAAGAGGTAGAGGAAGTGACAGCGAAGGTGGTAGGGATGATATCGGCACATGACATAAAAATAAAAAAGGAATAACCTTGGAGGTCAACCACCACCCCAAAAGCAGATAGTAGACATCACGTTGTATATGTGTATCAAATTTCAGGTCAATAGGTCAAACGGTTTGTGAGCTAGAGGTGATTTAAAGTCCTGGACAGACAAACGAACATCCATGGTAGCGTATTATATATAAAGATGGACACATCACAATAACTTATCTATACTGTACTCTATATTGTTACAATTTGAGAACAGGTAGATTAAATAATCTCCTCAGGGTTACACAGTAATTTATAGGTGGAGGTTATACTGACAGTCTTACAATAATTTAAAGTCAGTGACCTAGCCACTATTGAATAATTTGCAGCATCTGGTACACCCTTTGACCAATTGCTATGCATCTTTATATATGGTGCCACATTACTGGCTGTACAACTATTTTGATGCGCACTCAAAAAAAAAAAAAAAAAAAAAAAAAAAAAATCAGGAAAATGTGTACACAATAAAAACGCTAGATTTATATAAAACCTGGCATGTGCACCTTTCTGTGTAATTTACCATTTTATGAATCACAATTACCTTTTAAAATGTGTGACATCCATATATTAAGCATGCTAAGCAACCTCACACATATGCTGCAGAACAGTGGCTGGTAGAGCAGCCTTCTACTTGACATACTGAGGCACCACCATCTGCATGCAAGAGTATTTGGCTACACTCTGCAACTGGGAGTGCAAGATCATAACTGGCATTATACTGCCTCTCCTCTCCTCTGGGGATAAGGGAAAGGTATAATGCACCAGCGTCTAAATGGGTAGCTGCTCTTATCTGGAACATGTAATGAATGATACGATTACTTACAATTAGTACAGGCCATATGAAAAACTCAGCCAGTTATTTTACCAATGAGTCAGCCACCTGCCTCAAAATAAACGAATAACAGGTTGACCCAAGCAACTGAGCCACAATGTTTGTTATTCTCATCCTAACAACACAGATAACTTATGTGTTAATGGAATGTTACTATTTACAGTTAACAAAAGCTGCTTCATTCTTACTAGATGCCTTTATTGCAATAGCAGTAAATTGCCTCAGTTATGTTAGGTGAACCAGACACTGCTGCAAATTGCCTTTTTTTATATTGGCAAAAACATGCTGTGTTTTATGTATGTGCACCCACACCATTCAACGGCTGCAGTAGTACCTTGCCAGTCAGTTTTTGGCTTTCAGAGTGAAGCTTGGCTGAGATATTCTTGACCTGTCGGCCAGTTCCTTGAGAAGCAATAACAGGTAACTGGTATAAACTGATGAATAACAAAAAAGTTCTTTAGTGCAAATACGCAGTATTGGCCCTTTTAAAAGGGAACTAAAATACAGTCTGTACATCATTCTCATCACTTTTGAGGTCTAATGCGTTTGTCACGTCAACGCACATTATAATAATGGCTTGGTGGTATGGTTATTACGTGCGCGAGTCATCATTTATCTGGTTTGGCTGTATTCTCCTACTTGATCCAGAGTATAGTCATTTCACAATTTCTCTGAAATGTTGCATATACATGGGTCAGATTTGCCATAAATATAAAAAAACAACCAGTACTATATATTATTAGGATACAATATTTAAAAGAAAGTGTGAGCAAAACATAATGAACATTTAGATGTGTAGAAAATGTGCAATACTAGACAGTGAACACAAACTTGCAGGAGTTAATAGCTTTTAAAGGATGAGTAAAATAAATGTTAGCTGTTGACTGCAATTGAGAAGACAACTATACCAGGAAATTCTGAAATAAGTCATAATTCAGTGAGCAAGTGTTGCTAAATAGTCTTCAGTGTACTTTCAACATCTACAGATGAAATATGGACTAGATTTTAAGTTTGCTACAAACATCAAGCAATTGTTTAGTATTAGAAAGAATATTCAAAATCCCTTGCTTTATAATATGCACAATAGTACTGTAATTACAGCAACTTAATATAGATTATTAATTTTCTTTGTGCCATTTTTCTAGATATTTTCCATAAGATAGGGACTACTTTACCATCTATGGACAACTGAAACAACTTCTGCGAAGAATGACCTAAGTAGTCTGTGCCTGGCTTCGTTTTACACAATGTACCGGAGAACGTGGCTGGAACTGAAGCTAGAAGCAGTAACGTCATTCAGGATAGGAGGCAAGACTTAAGATGTTTTTGCCCTGTGTGCTATATATGGCACCCTGCTACTAATTGTAATGAATAACAGACCTGATGTTTGCTCAACTCTGAGAGCTGAGCGGAGACTCAGGACAGCATGAACACCTGGGGTTAATAGAGGGAGCTCTAGCAGGAATGACCCAGGGTTCCTGAGGCTGTTTTGATCCTGGAAACTCTTTATTGAATAAGCCTGAAAGAATAAAAAGTATATTGCCGCCAAAAAATCCTTTGAATTTGGAATTGTGTGGTATATGGACAAAGATTCAAAAAAGTGGGAAAGTGCATTAGGAACCCTAACAAATAAAAAAGGTATAAAGTGTATGGTTAGTTATTCCAGTGGGACAGACAATTTTGATCATTTTATTTTTATTATCTTTTCCTGCTTGATCTTACAACCTTTTTAAGTTATTTTGTTAAAACACACCCTCTTATAATAATAATAATAATAATAATGATGATAATAATAATAATAATTCAGCCTCTTTAAACTTTCAGCCCAAGGGTGCAGTCTAATGTCATAATATTTAAATTGTCATAAAACAACATCAACAGTGACTTTAGTAACTGCATCAGCTGGAATATCCTTTGCTTTTGGATAGACATTGTTCTAACATATAATCATTAGTATCACTCCTACAATAAAAAATACTCAGATCATTTGCCAAAGAAGTTCATTTTCAACACTTATACAGTACGTCTTGGGCTTGTAGCCAATAATTGTTTCTAATCTCTGACAGACTTTGTTTGCATCATTAAACCACAATTCTAGTTTGTCTTTATACTGTATGTTGTCTTGTATTACTTAATCTTGATTTTTTCAGCACACTTGTTTTCTACTTTGTACAGGTCTGATACTTAAATAGGTGTTTTTTCCTGATTTAAAAAAAATTCTGTAATTCAGGGCTTATTGTTTGGCTACGGGTTTGAAGTAGCTAATCAGTGAAGCAATTAAAAATAAAACCACTCAGGATGTATGTATTAAAAGCTAAATCAATCCAAAATAAAAACTACAGATCAAGAGAGTAAAGTGCAGTATATGAAATAGAAAACAGCATATAGTAGAAATCCACAGGGCACCAGTAAAAAAATCTATAATCAAAATCTTGACAATATCTGAAAAATACTTTTATTTAAAACAAGCCAAGTTAAGGTTTAGTCAACAGGGGATCAATCCGTATATTCTACAAAATCTGACAACCTTATTAGGTATACAGGTTTTCTTTATTAACTATAAGGGCATCAGAGATGCAATGGGCTTTGAAAGTGGCACAAGAGTAGGCGTGAAATACACAAACATCCTACTTAGGTTTTAACATGGCAGTGTCACAGAATTGTTGCACACAGGCCACACACATCACAGATTAAGCATGAAACTATTTTACTGAACTTCACTCATATAAGCAAAATAGAGGAGGTTGAAGTTGCAGTATGCTAAAGAGCAAAATACTGCACAAAGGATAATTGGAAAACTCTGCCTGGTTAATTTACACTGATGGGAGAAGCACAATGTGGTCAAAAATCCCCTAAGTCTATGCAATTATCCTAAAGGGAGTCAAAAATGTAGGGTGGTGATGGCAGTATAACAACTTCGGGTGCGTTTTTGCGGAATACATTATAGTCTTTATGTAAAGCAACATTTGACAATCAGAGGATATTTAATCATAGTTCTGGATTAGGTGCATCTCTTCATGGATGTAGTGTATTGACTTGCTAAAGAATACTGTTGTATGCTTTAACTCCAACTAAAATCTTAGTAAGGTTTGAGAAATATGACACTGTAAATATTCATCGTAAAGCAATGCTCCCAAGTTACTAGATTTCAGTTCAACTAAGGATTTATGTAATCTGCATTTATTAAATTAACAGTTACGTGGTAGATATCTAAAAAGTTATAGGGTGACTAATTTCCACAAGTGAACTCAGGCCATATTCATATTAAGACCTCTATACTTTTGGGATACAGAAAAGGCAGTATTTTTAAATTCTAAAAAAATTAATGTAAACATTTACTCCTATTTACACACATTTAAACATTTACACACAAAACATATACTCACTCATTTCTGTATTTTTTTAACGAAATCAGCACCCATTATATTAAAAAATAAATACTGCTGGTCTATAATTCTATTAAAGATTACATTTTTTTTAGAGTGCTGTTATTTAAATGGCTGATGCTGTTATTAGTCTCACCCATATGACCTTGTTCATAGCTTTGCTGAAATGTTTTGCCTGTCTACTGTTACAAGTTATATAACCAGCAACCAGGTGATTTAACATTTACCAGGACTTTACCTTGTCATTTTCCCCTGCATAATAAGGTGGAGTAATCAGTGTGTACAATTTTACATTTGTCTGAAATCAGTAAACGTTTGTTACGTAGTACTTTTTGTTGTTTATTTGTTACAAAATTGTTGTATTATAGACATGGTGGCTCCATGACACATCCACCATGACCCAGGTAGTCCCTTCAAGAGGAGGGGTACTTGAGGCAACACCACATTTCAATTGCCTTTACACACTTACTGAACTAACAGTGTAGGTGTCCACTGTTCTAGAACATATAGTAGGGCAGATAAAAGGGAACATTTGAGAAACTGAATTCCAGCTTGGCAATTTAGGTGTATATTACATATTTCTTTTTTTATGAGATTGAAGGCAGACACTGCTTTTTCAGTCCAAGCAATAATTTTTCATTAAGAATTTTTAAGATGGAAATATTTTTCCTAACACCAGAAAAAACTTAAAATTTGTGTTTACTATATTTGTAAGTTAAAAAACACTTTTACCTAAATGTGAAAACTGTAACTGGTTAGCCCATCCTTAAACATTTATTATCACACTTCTTGTCTAATTAATTGTATTTTTTCACTATGGTAAGAAAAGAAAATCTAAATGATTAAAATTATTACTAACTAAAATAGGTAGATAAACAGCTCACTTTACACATTATCAGACTTAGTTAATCTAGTTGTACAGTAATGGAGGATTTATTTTACCCCAACAGCCCTGAGCATTAGGCAGGAAGCTATAATGCACTGGACACTAGTCCATAGCAGAACATATTCACACACACTCTGACACCAGGCCTGTTTAGAGCTGCCACTCAAACTAACGAGTACACAAAGAGGTATCTTTATCCTTCTGTCCATTAGAAGGAATACATAAAGGTAAACCAATACATTCAGTGAAAGCAAGTTTTATTATTCAACTTGTGAACTATTGACTTTACGAAGGTCAACCATCTTTAACCTTCGTAAAGTCAATAGTTCACATTGCATGTTCATTAGCACATGCAAGTAAGATTTTTGCTGTATTTTAAAATAATGACCCTATAAACTCCTATTTATATAATTTGTTAGACTTTTTGGTAAGGCTCCAAGAAAATCAATTCTTACCTGTCTCAGTGGTTCAGGGCTCCAGATTGAATTTAAGCTAACTGAAATACACTCATTTTAAGAAGCAAAGTTATATAATTTATTGATAAAGAAACTGGAATTATTGAAAAGAGAAAAATTATTACATGCAGAGCACAATACAGACAAGACAAAATAACATTTAAAAGACTTGGCTGGTCTAACATCAAATATTTTCTGAGAACATCAAACAAGTTTTAATTTAATTTTACAAGTGCTTACTTGGCTTAGGGTGAGGTTACAAAGCAGCTTCTAACTACAACCTGAGTTATGCAAGATCATTTTTTGTGGCAACCAGCTAATGTGGGATATAGCTATCTTCTGTGCCGCAGCTTGCATTGCTGACAGACCCAGAATTTGAGGAGAATTGGACACAGAGATAGAAACATACACACAAAATTTGCAGTGAATTGGTTTCATAAGGAAAAATACCTTCTTCAGAGAGGACAAGAGTTCACATCAGTGGCTGGGTAAAGGCAATCTCTCTGATGTGCATAAGGACAACAGCATGGCCATTAGAGTGTGCAGAAGGGCAGTTTCTAGTTATACTACAGATATTAGTAGATAACATTAATTTGTGTGTTCCTCAGGGCTTTTCTTGATTTGCAAGCCCTGAGGAGATACCACCTGATCTTAATCAATTCCACTTTTACCAGATATGGGACAGCAGTTTAGTTCCAAGACACTGGTTTGCAGATGGTGTTCATGTAAAAAGAGACACGCTACAGAAATTAAACTTCTTAAGGAATTCGACTTGGCTAAGGGGAATAGTGCTGTACAATGTACAGCTTTGTGTGCCTTTAGCTGAAATTAAAGTCTGGTTTGACATACCAGAGGAAAGGACTGTACCAGCTTGGCGCCGTACCACCTAATGAATTTAAAGAATTTCTTTTTTTTTTTTAAATGAAGTGTTTAATTCATTGTCAATGTGCTCTGTTGTGCTTAGATGGTCATCCTAGCATTAACAGCCACATACAGAATCCCACTCTGCACTAAGAAATGCATTTTTGTTTTAACAATGTTTATAAAGAGAAGTCAAATACAGGTAGTCCCCAGTTTTCGGACATCCAACCTACGACTTATGAACGGGGCCGCAGCTCCGACGCATGCGCCTCAGTAACTGCCACTCCGTCACCTTTGGCTTGGGGATGCTGCAAGTGGTAGTTGGAGGGGGGCGATTTTGCTGCTCACGCAGTGTAGTGTCCCGTGGGCGGCTCCTGGTGACCCGTGGTCCATAGTCACCGGGGCCACAGCTATCACTCGTGTGCAGGACGGAGGCTTGATGGGGCGGTTTGCTGCCCGCCCACTACGCCACCGCAGCTACTGCTCCTGACTGGAGGCAGGCTGGATGGAGCAGAGGGGGGCGTTTCACTCACATCCCACCACGCATGGCTTCCCCGTTCATTCTCAGTGGGCGTCTGGTAATGCTGCAAGCGGTGACCCGGTTGTGGCTAAATGGAGGCCATTAAGGGTGAATGGGGTGGTGGGGGTTAGCATTGTAGTGTGCCTTGGGTGGCTGCCTGTTGAATGGGGGCAGTGGTGGTCGATTCACTACCCGCCTTTGACCGCACTGTGTTCGTTCTCGGTGGGCGGACGCTGCAGGCAGCATACTGTAGTGGAGGTGACTGTGTGGTGGCCAGGTGGTAAACTACCCCTCACCGCCCCCATTCATTCTCAATAGCAAGCCTGCTTGTACTGTTACACATAGCAGGAAGTTGTCTCTTGTCAGTACATCAGACGTGTTGGCGACTGGTGCCTTCCTGCTGTGATAGCATGTACAGTGCTGTGCAGAAGAGCTCATCTTAACCTTTTGTCTTCACCCTTCAAGAATGTCTCTGAAACACAAATCTGATGCAAGTGCTGGAGATACAGTAAAGAACAGAAGCACCATCACCATGGGAAATAAAGTCGAAATAATAAAAAGGTCAGAGAGAGGTGAAACTCCATCATTCATTGGCAGAGCACTTGGTTACAGTCAGTCAACGATAGCATTTATTAAAATAATGTACCTGTTCTGACTTACATACAAATTCAACTTAAGTACAAACCTACAGTCCCTATCTTGTACGTAACCCGGGGACTGGCTGTATGGTTAATTTTATACTTGTGGCAGAACCAAAAATTGAGGCAAAAGACAAGCAGAAGATCAGAAAATCAATAAATTAGGCTGCTAAAGACACCAGCCTTTCCTCACTAAGAAGTCTTTCCTTAATTTCAAAACAGTGTGTGGATGCCTATTAGGAATGTACATGAGTAGTCAGATAAATATAACAGTTGGGGCACTAGTATTCAGATATTGAAATTATCATCCAGGTATTCTATTCATGCTTCCTTTTGGGATGTCAGACATTCCAATATTTGCAAAAAAGAAAAGCCAGGTTTAACAGTATTTTGAAACAGTAAGCAACAGCATTGTTATGTACAAGATCTGGAATGCTAAGCTCATTTTCCTCAATTCAACCAGTACAATGCTCAATCACATGAGACTAAAGTATCCTGCAAACAGGCTTCAATCAACAGACGAGCGCAAGCAACTGGCTATGCCTGCATTTACTGGTGCATCGCGAAAATGTGATTCAGTGCTAGTGGGGAAAAAAAAAAAAATCAGCTCTGATTGCAAATATGACTACTTTGTTTAAAGGAAGGGCTTCAGAAAGCTACAAAATTATATTAAGCTGGAGTATAATGTAACCTTCTGAAAAGACATAGCTTAGAGAGGGTAGTACAGCAGTTTAAACTCACAACTATAAACAAGCTCAAAAGTAGACTATCTGCTAAACATGTGGACTAACTGATTTTCTTAAATAAACATGTGATCTGATGCATTAAGGCAAGCAGGAAGGCTACTAAGAGTGTTATTTGCAGATATAGGGAATTTTACTTTTTGTAAAGTATAACTGAATAATGTTCAGTTTTTTTATCTGTACAAATAGTAGTAAGTAAAATTTATATATTTGGTTCACTTCATAAAATTGGTCCACAATTCATGGAAGCACAATCTTTATTTAGACTGGATGTTGCCTTAACCCATGCTGACATTAAGTATTTTTTTAATCTACTTTGGTTAAGTACTTGTTTATGTTCAGGTGTATATTTGCTTAAATTCTCAAATAAACACGTTTCATTAACATCATGTTAAGTATACCTTTATACATCTCAGATAACATGCACTCAGACTACTGGTGAAACACTTTTTTGTAGTTGACCAAATATCTGCATGTTCAGTTTTTCAAATATTTCAATATGAAAATGTATCACACTGCACATCCCTAACGCTTATTAATAATTAGCATGGTCTGAAAAAACAAAGTCGCTACAATAATAATAGATTAATAAATGCAAAGATGTGACCCTAGAAACACATAACACCTAAACTACTGATACCTGAGGGAATTTCTGATTATGGGATTATAAAAGTTTTTCCAATTTTCAGTACAGGTGAGCCAGGAGAGATTAGGCATTAACAAGAGCACAGTGTGTGGAAGAAAATGAACTAGGGATGGTGAGAAAAGCTGGGTGGTAATGAAATTAATGTTTTGTGCTTAAATATTTAGTGGAAAAGCATGTCAGGCACACAATGGGTTAGGCAGGGGAAATAACCGGTTTAGGAAGGCCCTATAATGCTACCTTTTTTGTACCTCTTTGGTACTTTTTAATTCTAGAGTAGACTCCTGAGTGACTCATATCAGTCACTGATACATTATATGATAAAGATAGCTTTAGTGTAATTTACATCTGTGTGATCCTCAAAAAGTAAAGGTGGACACCAATTTTCAGAAAAAATAAAGGGTAAAACTTTAAAAAAACAAGAAAACCAGATTTATCCCTGTATTCACTTCTTTTAAAAGGTGAACCAAATGGTATTGGTTATTCCTAGACTGACACTACAACAGGTAAAGGGACTGAGTATTTGAATAAGGAATAATTTAAATTAAAAGATAAAACTGATCTGAAAGACTACCTACATGCTGTGGAGGGTCCTATATTGATCAAAAGTAGGATACTGGTTACCACTGAATTACAATGGTTTTAAACCTGTAGAAAAATATCCATCACAAAGTAAATAAGGTTTTTTTTATGTTTTACACACAATTCTAAAACAATTAATGTTGCATGGTGCATAGTATTTATCCATACATCTTTAGACACATATATGGTATAATACACAGACCAAAGCTGGCAACTGTCTCAACAGCAATAAGCACAGAGCCAAAACGAAAGCACAAACAATAGTAACACACATGGCCATGAGCACAGTATTTATAAAAAAAAAAACAAAAAACAAAAAAACAAAATTGAAGATGCTTTTGTTTCACTGTGTGCTTTTAGTTCACCACAGGGAACACAAGGACTAAGAAAAACCAGCTAATTGAAAGACAGAGCAAAAAAAGTAGAAAAATCTCGGGTTGCAAACGTATGTGAACTGCTGCATTGAAGACATCGAAAAAGCCGTTTTTATGTGGTTCAGTGATGCTCGTTCAAGAAACATTTCTATTAATGCGGCACTCATTCATGAAAATATGAGGTTTGTAAACTCTCTTGGGACCTCGCCCAACTAGACAGCAAGCTGAAGAGCGTCTCGAAGTGCGATCTCCGTGTCTGTAAGGGGCAATAGCAGGCTCATAGATATGTTGCGTCTCTCCGCTAAAGTAAACAGAAAAGATCTGGATGGGTGATGCAAGGTTAGGAGCACATAAATTGTAAATGCAGATACTGTAACAGGATTACTTGATCACTGACCTGGCCACGACCCTGCCTGACTGCTGTGTCTGTGTATAGCAGAGTGGCAGATCCCGCTACGATAAATAACTGTGCCGTTCCTGTTTCAAGCTGAGTAAAGCTGGTTTTGCTAAAGTACTGAGGCTAAGCCTTGTGTTTTGGGGTGAAAGACAGTGACTTATAGCGTGACCCAGATCTTTTATGATTTGTTTCTGTGGCGCTTCACTGCAGCAATCTGAGCCTCCTATTGCCCTGCCCCAGCAACGGATAAACAATCTTCCACAGACGCTGCAATCGCGCTTCAGGACGCACTTCAGCGTGTCGTTCCCGTTGGGTGGGGAGTGTGGGGGTCTGAAAAGAGTTCAGAAACCTCACAATATGAAGAAGAAATAATGATTCGGCTCCTGATTGATAATTGTGCTGCCCACAACATGCTTCCACATTCACATAATGTTCGCTTTGAATACCTCCCACCCAATTGCACCGCAGTGCTTCAGCCATTGGATTTGGGCATCATTCACACCATGAAAGTGTATTATCGAAAGGAAATGCTGAGAAAAATTCTCGTCAGCATAACTTGTAGGCAGGAGGAGATTAAAAGTAATGCGAAAGAAGCTACTGAAATGATTGCAAACACCTGGATACAAGTTAAAGAAAGCCCTATAGTAACAAATACAGAATCTCATTACAACGAAATATTTTTTAGGTCCTTGGGAGTTCGTTATAACGGAATTTTACCTGTATTTTGAATTTTTTTTTTTCACTTTTTGCTAACCTAAATTTTAAGTTTACTGGTAGTTTACTGCTAACCTTTTCACCATTTTAGGTCATTCATTAAATTTAAATTGCTTAAATTTGAAGGAAAACTTGAAAAACGAAAGTGTTTTAAAACTTTTGACTGGTAGTGTACATACCCAAGTGTGTCTTATTTCAAATACATCATAAGTTTTGATGTTGTCTACTCTCCTTCATTAGCAAAATATGCAATTTGTACTGTACATGCAGAGGCAGGCATTGTATCACAGCTGAGTGAATTTAATTTTATCAAAAGTCTCACCAACAATCAGACACATATATTGAAAGACCCATTACCATTAGACAGAGGTGTGTCAGTCCTTTCACCTGATGTATAGTTGTCTATGATTGGTCATTTGTCCTACATGTCACAGCTGTGCATAATAGGCAGTAAAAACATTGTATATGAGACAGCTACTCTTTATGCACAAGTTTCTGTGAGTTTCCATGAGTATTGTACAGTAAGACTTGAAGGAAAATGTCTTCTCCAAAAGAAAAATGAAAAAAGAAAGAAAACGTGGTTGAAGAAGTCCTAGAAAAATTACAGAATGCTAGTGATACAGAAGAAGACCCTGGGTCACAGTTTTAATTCTATTGAGAACTGAAGAACTCAAGGCTTTGCTTGATTTGTAAGTACTACGTAGTATAACTCTGAAGCATTGCAGCAGCAATTTTACAGCTCAAATGTCATGTGTTTAATTACCACATCAGGATGCTGTCTGGTGCATGATCTCCTTATGTTAGTTTTCTGATCAGTGCTCTTCTAGTTTCAACTTCTTAGAGTACTAGTGAAGTACTGTTTTTCTGTACCTTCTCTAAAATTTATATAAGAACCCCGTGATTGAATGTTACTGGCCATGCTAAGTTTCATGGGGACTGCTGTTCGCAGTTTCACATGGGCCCCCAACCTCAACTCAATGTTACTAAACCATGCTGCCGTTCGAAGTTTCATGTGCGTAGCTCCGCATCTTGCCCCATCCGCACTTCCATAAAATGTCACATTTCCACTCCACTGTTTCTGAGTTTGTCACTTTTTTAACTTGCATGCCTAAAATGTGCTGTTTAAGCTGACTGGCCCTCTGTGCGAATGGTTTAGGAATATGCATGTGCCCTGTCAAGGGCTGTTTCCACCATATGTCCAGGGTTGCCAGAAAAGGTACTGGAAGAAGCTGGTATAAAAATGTATGTACTTGATTTATTCCAGATGAAACAACAAAATAGAAAAAAACAAACAAACAAATAAATAAACACACAACAAATCTTTGTGGGGTAACCGCAGCATAAGGCTGGAAAAGATGTGTGAACTGTAGCAATTTTAGTTGACACTTATGTGAAACAAAGTTGTTTATTCATATAAAGACTTTCTTTTATAAATTTAAAGTCTTACACTCAATACTCTTCAGTCATTTGAAACTCCTTTATCACATAAGCAGAATAATAGTTCATTTGTGCATATGTAATTTAGGCACAATAATGATGTAAACCTTTTGGGGCATAAGGAGTTAAGAAATAATAATTGCAAATCACTGTGCACTTTTAAAATCTGCAACCATTTACATAATTTATTCAGTATGAAGTGTTGCTTATGTGTCATTTTACAGCTAACTGCTATCATTTCATACTGCAGGATTTCGAAACCCCAGCACTAGAGTGTGAAACCTTAGAAAATATGTACATTAAGGTTGTTACAGTTTTAACCATGGCATGCTCCAAGCAGAAGCTAGAAGAGGGCAGTGGCCAAGCCTATTACGCAAAACTGTAATTGTTTTCCCCCAGTTGGTCATTTATATTTGTAATCAATTGACTTTTTTGAACAGTTATTGCATATAATACTTGTAGTGGTTTCACATTTAGTTGCAAGAAAATGCTTGTGAACTGTTTTTAATTTTCTGGATTCTTGCATAGACATCTGTTAATATACATTATGTACTAGATGAAGATCATTTGATTTAACAAACAGCATAAACAAAACTGCACAAAGTCATATTTTAATCAATATACTGTATTATTTAAGCATTTAATGTCAAAGATAAAACAATGTATGTGAACCTCTATGAAAGAGAGAAACTGGACTAAAGTATTGGACAATAAAAAAATATTTAGTTTCTTCTCCTTCAAAGAAGAGAGCTGCTGAATTACAATACGGCCTGCACAAAAAAGATTTTAAAAAATCTCAGAAGACATACTGTTAAAGATCATAATGCTGGAAACGGCTACAAAATGATTTTTAAAGACACTGGCCCTTCTCTGTCCGTAATCCGGCAGAATTTGGAGAAATACTGCTGTCTGCAAAGATGACTGAAAGAGTGTGCAATACAATGCTCACTGAAGTAAAAGGAAAACAACAAAAAAAAAACACAACAACCCTAGTATGAACGTTTGAATTTCATATTTCATTCATTCAACATCTATGCCCGAGAGTCTTTGAAAAGGAAAAAATCACTGAACAGAAACGGACCAAAAAAAAAAAATCAGAATAAAAAAAAAAAAAAAAACCACAATAAAACAAAACAAAAAGGTTGCTGTTTAACTAACTGAATATTCCAGGCATGTTTACTCTGGACAGAAAACATTAGTCTTAAAAACACACAGGACAAGTAAAGCATGGTGGCACAAGCATCATGGTGCAAACTTGCTTCACAGTCTCCTGGCCTGGATGTCTTGGAATCATTGAGGGAACAATGAATTCCACATTGTATTAGGAAATTCTGCTGGAAAATATTACAGCACCTCCCTAATCTGCAGCTCAAGAAAAGCTTGGCCATGCAGCATGACAATGACTTCAGACTCAGAAGTAAATAGATGGCAGAATGGCTTAAACAGAAGAAATTCTGGCAAAGTCAGACTCCTAACCTCCAGAATACTGAAATGCTGTGGTGTAAACTTAAGTAAGCTGGTATGTAAGAGATTCCAAAAGAAGACTAAGTCATAATACACTTTAACACTGTGCTGGTCTGATCAACAAGTACAGAAAGAATCTGGTTAAGGTTACTGCAATCAGAGGCAGTTCCACTAGTTAGTAAATTTAAAGGATTATATGTTTTGTTCTCTTTGACCTTAACTATTTTACAAATATGTCAAAAATGACAAGAAAATGTATAATTCTGTACCTGCTATTTGTTTGATTAGACTTTTATCTATTATTATAATGTAAATGATGAAAACATTAACAATTTATAATATTAAAATGTACTGTATGTGTTCTTTGTGCATGAGTACTGAATATTCTAAAGGGTTTACAAATATTTTTTCAAAGTTTTCCATTGAAAGGGGCTGGGTGAAACATAACCAGCTTGGATGCAAATAATTAAGCTGCTCTTCCTCATGTTTTTGTATTAGAAGTGGAAAAAATAGTAATGCTGAAATAGTGACCATGAATTGGATTATTGGAGTTGTAAAACATGTTATTGTAGTTCAGCTTCTCTGGAATGTTGCTGCCTAGTTGTTTATTTTATATTATCCTATATGTGCAGTAACCTTGTGCTAAATACTTTTTGTTGACCTCATATTGCTGCTAACAAGTTTCAAAGCTCCAGTGTTTTAACTTTTTTTGGTATTCAATAAAGAAAAGAAATAAATTTGACTATATATTTCCTCTAAAAGTGAAAGCTCTTGCTTCTGGTACTTACAGTAAGTAATGTTAACAGCAAATTTAAGAGAGACTATATACATGTATAAAAACATGTCACTGCAAAGTATGTAACATCCTTTTTCCTGCAGAAGCACTAAAATGGTTGCTGTTACTGTTCCCAAGCTGCATGCTAATGACCTTCAAAGACCTCTTTAAAACCCACCTCTTTAAGTGGCACCTCTGGATTGATTAAGCCTTCTGCCACAGTCTCAATTTGGAATAGAAAAATTGCAAATATTGTGATCATTTCCAAAGGTATTGACCTTGGCTAACCAGAGGATGGCAGCAAACCCCAAGCTAAAGTGGGCACACATTATGGAGCAAATAAGAACCTGATGCAAGTAAAAATTTAAACTGAAGCACTGTCATAGACTTTTTGGATAGGAGTCAGTAAAATCAACCAGAATTTTAAATTTCTAAATAATCACTACTACTGCTCCCACACTGGTATGGATATATAATTATTCAAATGTACAAATCTTTGGTTGAGAAGATGTGCAGTAAGGTTACAGGACTATTATGCAACAGTACCCTGTAAACACTACTTGTTTCTTTAATATTACAAACAAATGGTAGGAGCATCTATAAAGCTTTAACTTTAATTCAAAAAATATGGTTTATTTACTCACACATATATGAGGTCGATCTATTCTTTATCAAACTTGTGTAATTCAGTACAATTCTGGATGGAGAAGAAATGCATCATAGTGCAATCACTGCCATTGATCCCTGGCAAATTTGGAGTTGCCAGTTACCTCAATACTCACATCTGTGATATTTGGGAGTTTGTTTATATTTCTAAGAAATATAAACAATTAAGGCATTTACATACAATGCCGAATACAATGAGAAGTCAGACAAAATTACACCTTTTATTGGCTAACTGAACAGATTACAATAAGCAAGCTTTCAAGGCAGCTTAGAACCCTTCCTCAGGCAACTTGTAAAGAGGCTTAAAACACATTTATTTGCCTTCCTTTTACAATCTTATTGGTTTTTGCTACTTAAAGGGAGCGATTGTTGTTGCTAATATTTCCTGAGAATTTGTAAAAAGCTAAATACCCCCCAGGACAAATAAAACACTACCTATCTGTTATGCTTTATTTATTTATTTTTATTTTTACTAATGTGTACTACAAATGTTTACTAATGCCTTAAAAATACTGTAATAAATTATTGTGAAATAACTTAATTTTATTGAATTGTGGGAATAACCTTCTTTAGTGTACCGCAATTTTTAACAATCAAGAAAAAATGTGTGTTAATGGTCCACTGAGCGTATCCATGTAAATTACATTGTAGTGCTACTGCAGGAAACCCCAACATAGATTTTACATTACAATAGAACTGGTTGTGCTGTACAATAATAGCACAAAAAGAAGTACATTTATGTTGCAGTAAAACTAACAGGATCAAATGAACATCTTAAAAAATATTATTTTGAAACTAAACACATTAGGTCAAATGAAGTAAACAAGCTGCACAGGTAGACAGACTGGTACATGATCAGCTTAATGCCCATGTTGACCTTTACAGATCTAAGTGTTTAGGTGGTGGTTGTGTGTCCATTTTTCTGTTAATCATACAGCAGATGCTCTGGTAGGGCAAACAAGCTCTCAATAAACATCACAATTTTTTGGGTGTAAATGTATATGTGCACACATATATATTGAAATAAATTATGAATCGCAAAATCTTCTCATACAAAAACATTGTAAAGCACTAGGCCTGGCCCTATGACTACACAGAGCAGACAGAAGAAATCTGCAATTTCTATGGCAGTTACTGTTGGACATACTGTAGGTCAAACTGTTTTTAAGTATATGGGGATGCTGGGCCAAAAACAATGGGCTCGGAGTCTGGAACAAGGTATAGAACAGGGGTCCTCAATCACGGTCCCGGAGGGCCACAGTTGCTATGGGTTTTCATTTCAGCCAGTGTCCTCATTAGAACTTAGTCCTTACTGATAATGAAAGTTAGTGTTTGACTCTATGCCTTGTTAGTGCATTTATTCATCAAAGACAAATTTTAGTTACTTTGTTGATCAGAGGTCCTCAATTACAGTCCTGGAGGTCTGCTATGGATGCAGGTTTTCATTTTAACCAATTTCTTAATTAGAACCCTTTAATTTACTACTAAAGCAATACGTTTTTTGGGCAAATATTTTAGTTCTCTTGCCTGTTACCATTCAGAACCCTTAATTGCCTATTTTTGATTTTAGTAGCTGCATTTAAGTTTTAATTGCTAACTTTTCTTAATCAAACATTAGTTAATAATCAGATGCAGATAACCAATAAACCAGCAGCTCTCCACCTAACGTGCATACCATGAAGTATCTGTGATAAAAAAAATTGTTTAGAAATGAATGAGAGGAGAATTGGAAGGACCATTAAGTTTAAATCTATTCTGGTCCACTAAACATGTGGATAATGTTCTTACAGAAGGAAAATCTACAGTGCACTTAAAATTGCTCTTTGATGAATGCCAGCATTAACAAGCTAAATAGTTCAATACCAAGTTTCATCAGCATGGACTACTTTCTAATTAGGAAACTAGTTGGAATAAAAACCTACAGCCACTGCGGCCCTCCAGGACTGTGATTGAGGACCCTTGGCATAGAAGATTCAACTTTTCCTAAATTACTCGATGTACATAAGTCTTGGTGTTCAGGGCAGATATCTCACAAACCCCTTGATCTAACACATTCTCTTTTTTCTGGGCCATAAGCCATCCAGGAGCGCTAACACAATTTCCCGAATAAAGTTGAAATTTTTGGTCGTGAAAATCAATTTTGATTTTCCTCAGATGGGCACACGCATACAGAAACCATATTGACATTAACTTTTCTCTACGTTTTGAGCATCGCAGAATAAGAATCCGAACTTGACTCGACAGAGATTTTTGACCCCACCACCAATCTTCCATTTACATGTTAGTAAAAAGATGAACAGGTCGTAACATTCAGGTGCGTTCGGAAACTTTTGTCTTAAAAATTTTCATGTTCTAGTCACTTCAAGATAGACGATCTCACAAATTTTCCAATGTTTTTCAGAAAAATATTGTGAAATTTCAAAATGCGTACATCGCGCTTTACTGAAGGTACCTCAACGTAAAGTTAACTGTCTTGACCCATTTCCTCGGAAAAACAAAAATGCCAAATTTCAACAATGTAATTTCACTGGGAACCGAGTTTTTTTTTTGCAGACAGAGTGACAGGCAACCGTGGGTATCACAGCAAATCCTTTTCGCATTATATGCGAACGCACCTTTAAAATTAATCTTAATGGGTAATTTCATTGCATTCGTCAACCTGCTTCTTCATTCAGTTCAAGGTTTGCGTGGGCAGAGCCTATCCTAGCAGCGCAGGGCGCAAAGGAGGAAAGAGCCCTATGCAGAACCCACCGCGCTCGCTCACACACTCGCATCGACTGAGTTGGAATTGCCAGTCAACCTAACCTGTACGTCTTTGGCGATACGGTGGAAAAAAAAAACTTGAAAAGCAATATACATACAGACAAATCAGTCAAACTCCAAATGGGCAACAACAGGCTGCTGGATTCGAACCTACTATGTTACTTTCGCGAGATGCCGTGCTTCCCTGCCTTTGGGGGGAAAAAGTGCCTTGTAAATAATACTAGATAATAGCTATAAGAAAGTTAAGGACGTTTAAAGCTGTTTCGTGTAGTACTTAAAAATATGGTGTTATAATATTTTCAATAAGAAACTAAAAATAAAACTCTCTCGCAAACAACTCTCACCTTACGTGACCCTCACGGCCAGATGACGCCTAATATTATGAACGCGATTCCCGTGCGCGCGCGTCTCACGTTGAACGTCGTCCAGCTTCACACGCTTGCGCACAGTCATTGCGTCGCAGAGGAGGGTGGGCTTCTAATTTCATGGCAACCGTCAAACAGCAGATGTTTGACAGCAGCTCTGACACCCACTTCGGGCATAATCAGGGCTGTGAGACAGCAGTTTCGCGTCGTGGTAGCGACTGTAGCTAGGTTCGTCTTCTAATTAAGTAAAAGCCGTCTATCTTTTTTTTTATTTCGCCGTGCTCCCACTGCACCCTTGTAGCCTGAAGAATCCTGTTTTCATTTCGATGGGGGCAGCCAGTAAGGTGAAGGGTGTGGACGGAGAGACGAGAGGTGAGCTTCTATGTATATATTTTAAAGCATTTTGGTGAAAATATGATTTGAAAATCACAATCTTTGAACGGAATTGTGACATCTGTCATATAAGCAGTGTTAAAGTCGAACAAGTACGACACGTTTGTTCTGAACGAATAGAGGGTGAA
Organism: Polypterus bichir lapradei; assembly: GCA_026402145.1. Classification (NCBI taxonomy): domain Eukaryota; kingdom Metazoa; phylum Chordata; class Cladistia; order Polypteriformes; family Polypteridae; genus Polypterus; species Polypterus bichir. Next base: position 80,099,572 of record JANRMT010062837.1, on the reverse strand, counting down.
ATTGTGGCCGGATGAGCATGCCGGGTGCCACTAGCAGCTGTTCCTTATCCATCGTAGAGATCAGATAGGGTGTCGGTTTGCTTTAATATTAGATTAAGACAGCGGAGTGCAAGCCTGCTATCAGCAGTCGGTGTGCATTGCTTTTTTTGAGACAAGCTTTAAAATGTCAAGGAGGTGTTTTTGCCACACCTTCTCCTATCTGTTGCATTAGAATCCAGAAATCACAGATTGCTAATCAAATGCATGTTATTCCTCTTATCGATTCATTTTAATAACATTTTTTTGCTATTCATGCGAACCGGGAGTGTGTAAAACAGCACTTTATGGTCATTATTTTCCCTGAAGTCATTATCTCCATTCTTGAGGGCTTTGCAGATTTTTTAGGTGATTCTTTTAGCAATTTTAGTAACGCACATTCCATATCTAGTTAATTAAAGCCCATGGTTATGTTTATGTTGTGACTTTGCCTTACATGTTTGTTTAATTAGTGGTTTTAAATCTCGGATGCAGTGACCCCACGGAGGTACATAATTAGTTACTTATCAATAATGCATAACATAAAATGCAAGTAGTGAAAGATGAGTGTAACGCACATGTGCACTGTTGTTGTCTCATAGTTCAAGGGACCTGAATTTAATTCAAAGCCTCTGCTCATATATGGACTTTTCTCATTCCCCAAGACTGTTTAGACGTTTTCAGGGTTCTCCATTTACCTAACACTGACATTTAAATGAGTTTATGATGTGTGAAACTGTGACCCAGAATGACCTTATAAGTGAGAAAGTGATTATTTGCAATAGACAGATAAAATGCTCAATATTGCCAGGAAAGATACCCACCTGTCTGCAAGCCAGTTGTGAGTAAATCCTGGTTAGAAAATTGACAAAAATACACCATTCATATATAGTATACATAGTAAGACATACAGTATGTACCATCTTTCTGTATACATAAAATGACATGCATATCTTTCCCCATAATACTAATTATTTAATCCTTCTCCTGTATACAGAATATACTATGGCTTTAGCCTTCGGCTTTCCATAACTATAGCATATGCTATTACTGAGTAAAATATAAGTAAAGTTAGTCAATAAGAAAAGTTTACATAAGCTTTTTAATTATTGATTGTAGATATTTATTTAGTGTAACATTTAGTATAATAGTTGACAAACAGGTTAACTATATAGAAGGAATGGTTGCTGCACTGCTTGAAGAGCTATTCATCCTTATATTGATTCCTATGTACATATTCATATTGACCTGCACAATAAGTGGAGCTCCCATCCTAAACAATCACAGATGTAATATATGTTTATGTATTTTTTATCATTTAAACCCTACTGCCCTAATGCACAAATTTCAGTGTGATTTTTAAGGACTGGTTGCTTGCAAGATTCTATTCATGTTCAATACATTTATTTATTTATTTGGCCAACACTTTTATCCAAAGTGACTTACAACATTTGAGATACAATTTATTACATTTCTTTTGTTTTTCCAGTTGGAGCACAGGCCGGTGAATTGACTTGCTCAGAGTTGCACAGTGTTAGTGGTGGGATTTGAACCCACAACCTTATGGTTGCCTCACAGTAAGGAGACCTGGGTTTGCTTCCCGGAAGCCTTGGCAGGGCAGTAGCACCCAACAAACAATTATAACTACTGTACTAATGTAGATAGTAATCTAATTCACACTTATAAACTTACTTGGCAGTTATTTTCAGTCGTATCACTTTAGAAACTATAAAAAATATCCATGTATGTTGGTGTGCTGAAGTACTAAAGATAGTGTTTTTTATTTTACAAGAAATTATTTACCTGTACTTTCCCAAAGATTGGCTCTCTTTGGTTTTTCTCTATGTTGTGCATCATACAGTGTAGTGTATTAAAGATCTACAAATCCAATTTGCTGTGATTGCCACTTCACCTGTCATGACATAAACTGCAGAGTATTCACAAAAAGCATCATTGCAAACAACAACCAATAGTGTACATTTAGTAGATTTGATGGTTGATAGTTGCAAAGCTCTAATAAACTATTAACTAAAAATTGTAAGTGGCCACTGTTGAATTTGACAGTAGAGAATGGTTGAAGTGAAGCGAGTAACTGATTATTTTGTGTGTTTATGTGTGTTTCTGTGAAATTAGAGCGGCTATCTTTGACAAGCTTTACTGAAACAGAAGAATCTTTTGCATAGTGCTGAATACACTATTTCTTAGTCTGAATACCTATGTACTCATTGTCTATTACAGCCTATTGCTAGGAGGTAGAGCTACCAGTGTGCAAGTGAGAGTTACTTGTGTGTGAGCAAGAATTAGAAAAGTAAACAGCAAAAAAAAAAAAAAAATTCATCCTTCAAACATCTGCTTCACTTGATCCACCATATTTAACTTAGATGGTGGCAATTAATGGTGTTGTTCCACAGTGCAAAGAAGGATTTAGTGTAGACATGGCAAACCAGGCTGGCACAAGTTCATTCTTGTCTGAGTCCTTCCACAGTCTCTGTCTCATAGTATATATATTTTCAGCTCAGTTGCAGAACTAAAAGTTAATTATGCTATCAACAACAACAACAACATGCTATGCACCCATTCTGCTTTAGATTTCTAAAGATTTTTTTCTGTTTGTTTTTTTTTCAGTGGTCCCTTAGTATTTCAAATTAAAATAACTGAAGTAAACGTTTGTCAATCCCTCAAGTTTAATTCATCCTAGTATACGGTGGTATTCAAATGTTTGTGCACCCTTGCTTAAAATGTCTGTTACTGTGAATATTTAAGCGAACAGAAGATGAACTAATTACCAAAAGGCATAAAGTTAAAGATGACACATTTTTTTTGCCATTTTATGCAAGATTAGTGTATTGGTTTTGTTTTGAACAATTGTACTGTGAAAAAAGGAAAGACGCACCATACAAAAATTTGGGAACCCAAAGATATTTGAGGTCTCAGATAACTTTTCCCTCAGGTCTCAGGCCTTAATTAGCGTGTTAGGGATATGGATGTTCACAGTCATCATTAGGAAAATCCAGGTGATGCAAATTGCAAAGCTATATAAATTCTCAGACTCCAAACCTTGTAATAATTGGCAGCGATGGGGTCCTAGCACTGTAAAAAATTAAGTAATTTGTGCTCGCAAAGCAGGAGAAGGCTACGAGAAGATAGCAAAGCGTTTTCAGGTAGCTGTTTCCTCAGTCTATAATTTATTAAGAAATGGCAGTTAACAGGAATGGTGGAAGTCCAATAAAACTTTCTTAAAGAACTTCTTGTTGGATTACTAGAAAGGCAAATAAAAACCCTCATTTGACTGCAAAAGACCTTCAGAAAGATTTAGCACACTCTGGAGTGGTGGTACACTGTTTTACTGTGCAGCAACACCTGAACAAATACAACCTTCATGGTAGAGTCAACAGAAGAAGAACTTTCCTGTGTCCTGGCCACAAAATTCAACACCTGAAGTTTTCAAATGAGCATCTAAACAAGCCTGACACATTTTGTAAAGAAGTCCTTGGACTGATAAAGTCAAAGTAGAACTTTTTGGCTATAATGTGCAAAGGTATGTTTGGAGATAAAAAAGGTGCAGAATTCTAGGAAAAGAGTACGGGGGTGGATCAATCATACTTTGGGCTTTGCAGCCAGTGGCACAGGGAACATGTCATTGGTACAGGGATGGGATCTTGTTCCAAAAGTTGACGCCATCAGTATATACCAGGGTTCAACTTTAAGATTAGGTACCTAATCTAAATTTTAAGATTAGGGACCCTGGTGTACTTGGCCTTACCCCCACAAAGCTTAAGTTCAGGGTTTGTACTAGAGGCTTTTGGCGTCCGCTTTTTGAACAAGACCCAAGGGAAGAATGGATTCAAGCAAATACCAGAAAATACTGGAAGCAAACATCACACCATCTGTACAAAAACTGAAGTTATCGCGAGAAGCGCAAGATGGTGGTTTTCCCATGGCCCACACAGTCCCCCAACCTAAATATCATTGAAAATCTGTGGATAGATCTCAAAAGAGCAGTGCCTGACAGCCCAATAATTTTGCAGAATCAGAAGACTTTTGCAAGGATGAACTGGGGAAAATATCCCAAGTAAGAAATGGAAAAACTCTTAGTTGGCTACAAAAAACATTTAGCAGCTGTGATACTTGCCAAAGAATGTCTTACTAAGTACTGACCATGTCGGGTGCCTAAATATTTGCTTCAGGCCCTTTTCATTTTTTGTTTGGTATTTTGTACCTGTGAATGATGGAAATAAATATGTAATTAATCTTGCTTAAAATATTAAAGAAATGTGTCATCTTTATGCCTTTTGGTGATCAGTTCATCTTCTGCTCACTTAACTTTTCACAGTAACAAACATTTTAAGTAAGATTGCCCAAACTTTTGCATACCTCTGGTGAAAGGTTTGATATGGAAACCACAAGTTGGTCTTTGTTTTGGTAAGTACCAAAATGTGTAAAAAATCAAGAGTAAATTCAATTTGGTGCATACTACGTTCTCATGTGGTATTTAGTTGCTGAGTAATAGATTTTTGAAAGTGTTCAAATCTTTTTGAAGCAACCTGTGTTATTCACGTAAATTGAGGCTTCTAGGTTAGGGTCTAATGGTTTAATCCATGCAGATAACTTACATCATGACTAAACCCAAATATACATAATGGGTGAAGTAATTGTACTATATTAACTGTGTTTTGTTTTCACACAAAAATAGCAAGACTTTATGAAGCAATTTTATTGGAAAGATGCAATACTGTGTGTTGAACATACATCAGGGGGATTTGAAAGTAATTATTTACCTCTAACAAATATATTGATCTTTAGGTTGTGCATTCTATAAGGATTTTATTTTCCTTAGAAAAACTGAAATTAGTTTTGTTTGTTTTATTTTACATGGGAGCTTTTCCTGTCTGGCTTTGATGAAAATAGGCAGCATTTAATCATTGTTAAACTGGGCAATAGACCCAATTTAACACTGAGATTTTTTATGCATTTCAACACTGTTTACCACAGTGGTTAATTATTGTAAAGTTTACATAATTATCTTGAATTCTAAAAGCTGTTACTTGAATGTCATATTTTTTGCCTTTGGAATTCATAAGTAGTACTCAAAAAGTATTAATGTAAAGTTCACTTTAGGTAAACTAAAATAGGAGACATAATACAAATGTAAAAAAGGTCTTCATTTTCTGCATAATATCACAGTGCACTCATAGGTTTTTCCCAAATGAGAAATACACATATTGACTGAATATCAGTTATAATTTTACCATGTAAAATGTGTGCTGTGTGTGGTAACAGAAACCTGGACACTGAGATGCTTGGTAATGCAGAATACATTTACTTGTACATTCTGTCTGCTCAGCTACTTTTGCTTATTTTTATTAAAGGAATAGTTCACAAAATATACAATTTTTTGCCTTTCTCTGTCTATGGTTGTTTAGGCCTTCATTATTTTGTACATGAGACTGAAGGTTGTTGCAATCAAATTTGGTGTGGCCCATAAAACATTAGAATAGTTTTGAGAAGAAAATACGATTCAGCCCAACAAATTTTGTCAGTCCTATCCACATAATTTCTCTAAAATAAGCACAACTAGCATCTTAAAGGCCACTAAAGTTCTATTCTTTACCACACTACTTGGATAATAACATTTATGCAAAATTAACCGTTTTCATTCAAGTCCCTGTGTACTTTTTGTTGAACTGATTTTAAAGTAAAAATGCAGATTCACTGTACTGATTACTTTCATTATTTTAAAATCCTCATTTATGTTACCTTGCATTCTTCATTTGCCTAAAATGAAAAACACCTAAACTCTTACATTGTCTTCTCATAACTCATACCCTCTAGTCCTGGAATCAGCCAAGTGTACTTCATTGGATTTTTTCTAGAGCTGCTATGTCTTTTTTGTAGTCCGGAGATCAGAACTGCATGCAGTACCCCAGGTGATGCTTCATCAGTGCATTTTATAGTGTAGGCCTGCTCTCTTTTGACGTGTAGTCTACAGATCATGGTATGTAACCTAACAGTCTGTTAGCATTCTTAGTGGCTTCAAAGCCAAGTCGTACATGAAGGTAAACCTGAACAAAGCTACGTATATACCAAATGTTAATGGTGGTGTCATTTAGGAAGTATTGCTTTTTCATTTCTAAAGAACACCATTTAGAACTCAAGATTACTTGAATGCTAATGAAATTACTTAGCAGAATTATTAGACCTTAATGCAGCATCTGATTGGAGCATGCACTCGTATACTGTATAAACAAAGTAGCATCTAGCTATTTTGCTGTGCAAAACTGTTTTCATTTGCACCTAAATATGCAGGGAAACACACAAGTCATTTGCTCAAACTTCTAGTTAATCGCCATTATGTTACTTGCGACTACACTGGATATATTGGAGAACAAAGTTATACCAGTGAGTTTTCAGGCAGCTATAGATTACATGTTTTATATAACATAGCAATGTGGTATCAGGTAGAACTGAATTTTTAAAAAATCTGAATAAGCATTTTGAGCTTGTCTTCGGTTTAGAGCACAATATAAGATTTAATTTAAATTAACAGTGATTTTGCTTTGTGAGTTGTTATCTCTATACTCTGATTAGTATGATTTACATTAACACATAAATAATCATAACCATTCCTAGACTTAATGTATACATTTAGTTATTGTTTTACAGGCTTTCAGCTTAATTACTATTAATTATTTTATGACTGGTATTATAAAACTTTACCTGTGAAGGAAGAACTGGGACTCCCCTTTACCCTTTGTCATGAATAACATCTGCCTGTGATGCCTCCCATCACATCTGTTGTTATGTAATGCTTATTCCATGATGGTTACATTATGGATTAGAATGGTTCATAAAATGGGGAATCTTGGTTATTTCTCTTGTTCAGGCATTGTTTGTAAGCTTCTAAACCTCTAAACAAAAAGGAGCTGTGAATGGGCATTAACAAATATACATAATGTTTTGATCGAGCGAAAGTAATGTTCAAGATCCTGCAATACATGACTGCTGTAGAATATTCATTGTATAACAACACACATGAAAATGAGGGAGCATGGATAAAGTTTGGAACTTCAACCCATTCCTGACACTACTGAACTCTTTAGGTCTGTTATCAAGTAAAATATTTTTGTCTCCTATTTAGTTTTCTCCCACATCCTTAAAGATGCGTGTTAGATTAATTGGCAGTTCTGCATGTGAGTATTAGTGTGTACATGAGTGAGCACTTTCATGTTTTCCTGCCTAAGCTTGCCTCCCACATTACACCTGATGTTGCCACCATTTGCTCTGGCCTGCTGCAACTCTGACATGGAAAAGTGGATTTGAGAATGTTCTGCTAATAAGAAAAAAATCAACAGACTTTTATATTTTATTCCATACCTTCCTTTCCTAACCAACTTATTACCAGCACAGCAATTCCAGTCCCTTGCCGAATACACTCGCACACACATAGCCAGTGTAGAATAGTTTAGTGCACCTAACTTTATGATTTTAGACTATTGAGAGACATTGGGATTCATAGAAGTAACCAAAATAAACAAGTGAACATGAAATAAATAAATAAGGGGCCCCTGAGGCTGGACTTGAATCAGGGTCTAAGCACATTTTAGCAGCACTGCTATACAAAATATTATACCTAGAACTACAGTATTAATGCCTTTAAATCAAAGACAATATGTTTAGTATAAGTAGGACTTAGCTGCATATTCTTTGACTCCATAAGCAATGTCACTGCATCTGCTTCTGCCTGGAAATAACAGGCCTCATGTATTTGTGGTTTGATGATTAACATTTACTGAGTGCTATTTAATGAGAGTAAATTGTTCTTTCATTTGTGTAAGATTTATTTAAGAAAGTGTTTTCAAGAGCCTAATGCTTTAAACATTGCATTACCATGTGGATTTCATTTTACCTGATGCATCTTCTTGTTAATCAGGTTTTTATAAGTAAGTACAGTATTCTCAAACCAACAAATTTTAATTTCATTATATGGCCGAGCAAGTCAAGTCAAGTTGGGGAGCATGCACTGGTAAAGTGCGTTGCCGCACCCACTACACAGCGAAACAACTCGGGATTCCAGTTTGCACCCCCCCAGGCAGACCTGCAGTCCAATCCCACCCTCCGGTAATTACCCTCTATCTGCCACAGCCAGGTGTTATGTGGACGACCCCTTGGCCTAGTCCAGCCACTCGAGTCCCCAACAATGAGGATCTTACAAGCTGGATCACCCATAGTGCCGTAACTGATGCTCCCTCACAATGCAGGTAATGTGCCTCATTCGGGACTCCATAAGCAACCGCTCATTCAACACAAATTCAAACCAACGGTACCCAAGGATTTTCCGAAGAGACACAGTGCCAAAGGAGTCCAGTCTTCGTCTCAGGTCACTGGATAGTGTCCATGTCTCGCAACCAAATAGCAAGACAGGAAGCACCAGGACTCTAAAGACTTGGACCTTTGTCCTTTTACATAGATATCGTGAGCTTCGTCTCAGGTCACTGGATAGCGTCCATGTCTCGCAACCATATAGCAAGACAGGAAGCACCAGGATTTTAAAGACTTGAACCTTCGTCCTTTTGCATAGATATCACGAGCGCCACACACCCCTTTCCAGCGACCTCATTACCCCCCATGCTCTCCCAATCCGTCTACTGACTTCACAGGAAGAGTCACCAGAGACATGAATGTCACTGCCAAGGTAAGTAAACCTCTCAACAAAGTCAACACTCTCTCCACAAAGAGACACACTGCTGATGGCAGTTCCCAAGAGGTCTTTAAAGGCCTGTATGTTGGTTTTTATCCAGAACACTCGCAAGCCGAGACACTCAGACTCCTCACTCAGTCTCTCGAGCGTCCTTATCAGAGCCTCCATTGACTCCGCAAAGATCACAGCATCGTCAGCAAAGTCAAGATTTGTGAATATTTCTTCTCTAACAGATGCCCCACAGCCCCTGGACCCCACGACCTTGCCCAACACCCAGTCCATACAAGCATTGAACACAGTAGGAGCATGAACACACCTCTGACAAACCCCAGAATCAACTGGGAAAAACGCAGAGGGTCTGCTTCCACTGCACAGCACTTACAGTACCAGTGTACAGGCCAGCCATGATATCCAGCAACCTTGAGGGGATCCCGTGAACCCTCAGGATATTCCACAGGGCAGCTTGATCAACTGAGTCGAACGCTTTGTGAAAATCAACAAAGGCTGCAAAGAAACTCTGCCAAGATTCACATTTACGCTCCACGAGAACCCTTAGTGCCAGGATGCGGTCAATGGTAGACTTCTTAGGCGTAAAACCAGACTGTTCCGGTTGCTGGTAGGTGAGCAAGTGATCAGGATCCTATTGAGGGTGACCCTAGCAAGGACCTTGCCCGGCACCGAGAGCAGTGTTATCTCCCTGTAGTTACTGCAATCCAGGTGATCACCCTTCCCTTTCCAGATAGGGACGACGAGTCCCGTTTTCCAGTCAGTTAGGATGATGCCAGTCTCGCAAATGGAAGCAAAGATTGCTTGCAATGCCAGGAGGACAGCCTTACCACCAGCCTGGAGAAGTTCACACCGGATTCCACAGATCCCTGCAGCCTTTCCCCCCTCAGCTGGTTCACCACCTGTGCAATCTCAGTGAGACTGGGTGGTTCACAGCTAATTGGAGGATCAGCCTTAAGAACCGTGGACCCAGAGATATCCAGCGTCCTAGCCGGAGGATCAGCTTTGAACAGCTGCTCAAAGTAGCCAGCCCAGCGGGTTACAACTGCAGTGTCATCCGTAAGGACCGTTCCATCAGCTGCCCTGACTGCGATTCTCTGAGGAACAGATTCAGATGTGCGTAATGCTTCGATTCCTCTGTAAGCAGGCGTTTGTTAGAGGAATCTGTGAGCAAGTGACACACCATCTATGGTCTAGCAACCCACGTCCTGCTTACAGAGGAATCAAAGCATTATGCACATTTATGGCCGAGCTCTGATTAAAATTATTTACTGTAGGGCTTCAGATTGCTAAGAAAAGTATAATAAAGTTAATACTTCAGGCTGTTTAAAAGTATTCCCTATAGATTGCTTGTACCTTTTCTTGGATTGCTAAATACAACTCCACTGTATACTAAAAATAACCAACAACAATAACCATTAGATGGAAATACATTACTGAAAATCTTTTTAGAAATTTGATAGGATTTTAAATTTACTTATGGAGAATATGAATCTAGTCCATGAAGCAATAATTCCTAACACTTAAAATTATACAGGTTTGTAAAATTCAACATTGTTTTTATTTAGCTGTTCTTGGAATATAACATTTTCTCATTTCCATATTTCTATACAACAATGCTACTTTATTCATGGAAGACTGCAGGCTTTCATTGTAACCTGTCTTATATTAAAACTAACTTATTGATTGTAATTATACTCCCTTACTTCCATTTATTGTTTAGGCAGCTGATCTGTGAATTTAGAGTTAGCCATAGGTTTGAAGTCTAGCAAAGCTTTGTAGGGCTCATTACATGATGTCATCATTAACTTTTAGGATTTGAGTGTCCTGAGTTTAAATTAAATGCTTGAAACAAATTTAGATTTACCAAATATTATAGGACAATTATTCTTTTTGATTTCCTAAAGAGAAAGAAAGAAGTTTAGTTAACAGCAGGTTCAGAAAGACAAACACATAAGCCTCTTATTTAGAGAAGGTGTTTGCTGCGGCCTTTCATATGTTAAGTTTAGTTGTCATGTAGTTCTAAATAAACCAATAGGTCCTGTAAGTACCAATCATGACTAGGTTAATTCTAATTAATGTCTTCCCAATTGAGAAATTTATTTTATTGTTTAAAGTTTTTATAAGGTAAACTGGATTCTGTAGTGAATTGTATAAAAACACATCATTGATTCTTTGGAGATATTAAAGTATATCTAATTATGAATGTTTCTATAAACAAATTCAATATGTGGTTATAATGAATTAACTTACTTATCATTGATAACTGTACTTGCCTTCTATAGAAGATATCTGAGTTGACTTTTAGTCAACTGGAAACACCCTGTTATTTTTATACCATTGGAATATTAGATTGCTTGTGCAATAAATTTTAGTGTCCCTATGTGCAGCATGTATGGCACATTGATATAGTCTGTCTTCTGATATGGTCATGTTTCTAAACAGGGAACCAACCGTCCAAGTTACGCAAGACAAAATTTGATCTTTACTTATACAGCTAGGAAGAAACCTGACCAGTTATACTTACAATGCTTGCTCTTACATATGGTCCTACTACTGTCAAAGCTTTTGTACATAATTTAAATTGGTTTACAAGGCTCACTGTTTAATGATATGCATACTATTTAAAATATATTGAGGTATTGTTTTCTTACAAAGCCATTCACTATATTACAGTTGATGCAGAGAACACTATCTTGTTTTAAATTGAAACTTTTCAGTTTAAAAGATCCAAAATTAATCTCTGCATTTTCTAGGCCACATTAATGCAGTGGTTAAAAATGCTACCTCACAGCTCCTGGGTTGGATATCTGACCCAAGCGCTACCTGTATGGAGTTTGCATATTCTCTTCATGCCTGCTTAAGTTTTTCTTTCACATCCCACAACCAAACATGCATGGCAAGTTGATTTATTATTCTGAATTAGCATAGTATGAATGAGTGAAAATATGTGTGTGAGCATGATGGAGTGAAGCCTTTTTCGGTTTTGGCTCCTCACTTGTGTTGAGGGAATAGTGCCCACTCCATTGAACATAGACTGGACTGGCAGGCTAGAAAATAAGTTAAACTGGAAAAATGGGTGGATAAATAGTACCTACCTTCCACTGCAGGATAACGGGGGCCTTAACTAGTTCAAAAGTAGGTACAGGAGTAAAAAACAACAGTCTGTTCTGGATGAGCATAGATTGTAGGAAGAAACTAACACGAAAGAGGAAACCTACTTTATATAAGATTTTGTTAGCTTTAGTGTTCTAAAAATGAATATAAATGATAATATTATTATGATTTATTCAAAGGTTTAAAGAAAATCAGTAAATTGGCTTTTTGGCCCTTGTTAAGTAAGATCCAGCTGTGAGATAATTCAAAATGGTGCAAAGCATATTTCAAAATGGCTGAAGGATAGATTGTTTAAAATATATCTAAAAACTATTTTTGACAAAAATAAAAGTCAGAAAAATGATCTGTAAAATATATATATTTGGGTGAGTCTGCATGTGCATAAAAAAACAAAATGGTGTATGAAACTTGAGAGACATCCAGTGCTAACATATCCTTAATATTATATAAATACAGAGCTTCCCAATTTTCTATATATTGTGTTTTCAGACTATGTATGATCCAGAATGTAATTAGCTATAAAAATAAGTGTTTTATATCATATGAATATGGAGGAATTTGATTAGAAGTGAAAGTCTAATACCGCAATCTTGGGATTTTTTCCTCTCTCATAATAGCTTTTGTAATAGGTCTTTGTAGTGAAGAATGTAAATAATGCATTTCCCAAGTTATTTTTCTAAAAATATCTCTCTAAATTAAACTGATTGAGAGTGAACTTTAAATCAAGAAAATGTCATGTACAGTTACTGTATAATTTTGAAAATCAGAGCAAAAATGAATGTCATGTCAGCAATGACTTTAGAACTTTAAATGTATGTTCAACCTAGCATTTGTATTAATGTACTGGTATTATACTAAATATGCATACAAGTTGAAATTAATTATTAGGATTTTGTCTGATGAATTATGCTTAGTTCTCTACACATAGTCCTGCACTGTATAAGATGTTCAATGACCATTATAGTTTTGTACAATGAAATTAATCACTGTCAGCTGGAAAAGAGAATAATGTTTATGTCTGCAGTGCTTATTTCTTCTGCTGTATGTGAGGAAATTATAGCAAGTGCCATTTATATAGCAAAAGTCATTAGCTTATTTGAGGTTATTTTTAGTTTACTGTTGAAGGTCACTAATGGACCATTAAGCAGTGCACTTACACTCTGTGATGACACACCAAAGAAAGAAGATAAAACCGCAATAAAGAAGATAAAATTGGCAATTTACTGCTTCTTTATTTTCAGTATTATGTTTAACTGAAGAATCCTAGAAGTGGTTTGTAAAAAGTAAAAAAGCAAGGCGTATAAACCCTGTAACTGTTGTTAAATACCTGAAATATAGTGTGGTTTTGTATCCCTTTTTAATTCACATAGCAGGTATTTTAGCATTTCAGTATGATTAAGATTTAGGATTACAACTATATCATAATAACAGGTGAACATATCCTAGAAGTCTCCCGCTCCATGAATAATATCAGGGCGCTCATAAATTATTCTGAAAAATGACTTTTTCAGTAAAATACACATGAGCTGTGAGTACAGGGAAAGTACAGTGTTTTAGTCTAAAAAGATAGAAATTAAAGCCTAATTGAACCACTGGGTTGTCCTTCTACACAGGTCTTTAAAAGTGTCTTATAGCTATATAGTTGCATCTGCCTTAAGTGAGATGTATCTTATGCTGATAGAAATTCTCCTGGTCTTAACAGACCATATGCCTTATTGCTTGCTCTGATGACTAACTCTGTGTTCTAAAAATCCACCAGTTTCTTGGTGTTGCTTCTTTGTATCCTCCTTTTAACATATAAAACATTAAAAAGCCAAAGCTTTGCTTACTTATCATTTTATATTTATTTTAATTGTATTTTGAAGACAGTAACATTTCATATGATCAAGTCCAACTTACACAACAAAGAAAATGACTTTACATACAATGAAGTCGAAGTTACAAAAACAGAATTCAATCCCCACCTGTGAGAAAAATAGAAGAGCCAATAGCAAGAGCAAATCTACTTATCTGAACTTATGATGACTTAAAAACCAGAGCGTAATTTAAGATCTCAAGATGCCTGTCCACTTATGATTCTAAGGATTAATAAAATATCACTGGAAGGTTTGTGCTTTTGAATGGTCTACTATAAGAGGTACCCCTTCAGTCTCAGCTTTTATATCTGGGTTGAAGACTTACTACTTCAGTTTAGCATACCCCGAATACAGGTGCTGCTTAGCTGTGCATACTGCATCTCACTTGTTAGTCATTAGTACTAAAATATCTAAAATATAAGTAATATGAGATTTATAAACTGTTACTAACCCTCAATTATTCTGTTTCTTATTCTCATGTGGCACTTAGTGCATCTGCTCTGCTGCCAAGTTGTTTGCCTACCTATGGAAAATCCATCTCAAATAAAGGAGCACTGGAATCATGAGGTAGAAGGGTCCTTTCATCAGAATGGCTCACTCAGCTTTGACTCATGTACTGTATGTGCTGTTTCTTAAACTAAGACCAGTTCACATAGGAAAAGAAAAAACAGAACTCCAGTCTATACTGTGTACTGTAGATCCTACAGATGAGATAAGGTCTGTCACTGGTGGTACTTACGCTTCCCCTTCACTTCACTACAGCCTAAGGCAACGATGCATAATTTAGTCATTGCAGGAGAAATATAAATACCATAGCCGGACAGAAAAAAGAAAGTGGAACAGCTTTAGTGACAGACAGTGAATTCCACAGTTATTAGAAGAAATATGATCAGTTTGACCAGCCATTCTGCGTAAGATGTTTGACAAGTGAGGAGAAAGCATTCATTCAGCCTTTTTGATTACAGTGTGTTAAAGTAATAGATCTTCAGTCTTGATTTATATACTTTAAATATTAAGGCATGTCTTAAATTCTGTGGCTAGTTTGGACATGCATGTGAATACCTAATGCGTAGGATTTACATGCAAGTACTATCCAGTATGGAATGATCAGAGATGTTATCAGATATGTGTGCTAATTTCATGCGCCTCATAGACGTTTGTTCTGAGTATGTGTTTCAGTAATGTATCACTTGATCTCAGCCATCTTAATCCAATGTTTTCTAAACCCAAAAAAGCGGTATGAGAAACAAGGTGTAGTTTAACTAAACTTCATTTAGGCAAAGCTCCTCAAGTTTCTAAACTAAGAATACAGCAAACATGTACAAGATGGTCTGTCCACTATCTAAATGTTTTTTGTTTTATCTTACAAAAATTTGACATAATGTTAAGGCAGAAAATGATTGATTAAGAAACGGGTTGCAACAAAAAGCACTGCCAAAATTATCTTTCTGTGTTTGTAGAACCAAACCTAAGATTGCTTAGAGAAATGAAAAAGTTCAATTATCCTTGAGATTATTTTAATATAAAATTTAATATTTATGACTGAAAAGTGTCTTGCTTCCTTCATAGGAACTTTGCAGTAAAATTAAGAGTTTTTCACCTCATTGTTCAGAAGGATAAAGACCCAGGCATTTTTCACACAGAGACAAATTTTGGTCTGCTCAGAAAACTTTCTTACTTATTGTTTTTTTCTTATTTTAACAGTACATAACAGTTATTCCATTACTGGTAACTTGTCAGGATGTATGTCATGCCATCTTAGGAATGTAACAGATTTAAAGTAAATTATTGATAATAATGAGAAATTGCACATTTGAAAAATGAGAAATTAAACAATGAAGGGAAAGAAAAAAGAAAGATGAATGTCTATTTAAAATTAACATATTAAAATAACAGAAAAAATTCAGTCTAGGCAAATTTTATGTGGTAGAATTAGCCTTGTGTGAGATGTGCTGCAGGTTGACCAGAGTATCTTTCAGAGGTTGTGAGACATTTTTCATATTACTTGGCAAATTAGCCAACATCCTCCTGTGCCTCCAGGCTAATCCCCAAAATCAGATCCAGCCTTTTTACCTTCTTAATTTTGTTGGCAAATGTAGCTTTCATACTGCAGATCCAAAAATACCTGTGTGTAAAGGAACACACTTGGAACCCCCAAAAAGACTATTTTCAGAAATGTTCCACCCAGGCTAAAGGGTCCTAGTCTGCTCATGAAATATAGTTTAACCTAGCACTTTCGGTGTATGACTTAATTGTCCTGAGCCTTTTATACTGACCTTTCTACTTCAGCGTTTGCTCTCCAGATAGAGTGTACAGTCCTGGAAAACTTACCCTTCTTTCACCAGCTCCTTGTTTTTGCTAACATTGTGCTGTAGATGGTTGAATATATATGCCTCTTAATGAAGTCAACTACCAGGCTTGTTGCTGTCCACCACTTACATACCCCTTTGCAAAGTCATTTGAAAATTTCTGCAGGAGGCATGGCTGAGACGTGCATCTGAAGCATGCCATGCATAGTGTGAACTTGAAGTTATCTAGGACAGTACCTTAGGAGGATCCATTGTTGCTGTACAATTATTATGAAACACACCTTTGTCACCTCACAAACTATGATCTTTCTATCTATTAGTTGGCCTCCACTTTATTTACCTTATATACAAAGTTGGTGTGGACCTCATTTACTGCACATATCTCGCATTAGTAAGGGCTGTGTTTTAAGGGCACTAGAGAAGTCAAAAAATGTGACCTTGACATACTCTAGCTGTCTGCTCTGTCCAGATGAGAATAGCAGCTTCGTAGAGGATAGATGATTACATTGTTCTTCCCCATGTAAAGTACGTTTCACAGAAATACTAAAGGTGTCTATTTCTGTTTTCATCTAGGACAGGGTTAGTCAGGTCTGATCCTGGTGGTCCGCACTGGGTGTAGGTTTTCATTATAACCAGTTTTATAA
Source organism: Polypterus bichir lapradei (assembly GCA_026402145.1). Taxonomy (NCBI): domain Eukaryota; kingdom Metazoa; phylum Chordata; class Cladistia; order Polypteriformes; family Polypteridae; genus Polypterus; species Polypterus bichir. The sequence continues at coordinate 80,082,927 of JANRMT010062837.1, read as the reverse complement.
TTGGACACCAATCCTATTAGATAATGAAGCTTCATATTTAATTATATGGCTTGGTAGTGCTTTCACTCTTCCATGACAAATCTCTATCACATTGTAGATTTTTCATTTTCAGAGAACATTATCCATATTTTTTGTGGACTGGAACAGGTTTTTATCTCTTGATCTTTCCCTTCTCTCTCATTTATTTGAAAACATTTTATTAACACATATACTTCATGATGCATATACCCAAGTTTAAATGGAAGCAATATTTGCTGGTGAGCTGGTAGTTCCTTTTGTAATTTTCACCTCATTATTAACAGCTGGCTAATTAATAAAACAGGAAACAATTAAAACCTTAATATAGCTGTTTAAAACTAAAATAGGCATTTAAGGATTCTGAATTGTTTTAAACAAGTTAACCAAAACTAAGCCCAAAAACATATTGCTTTAGTAGTAAATAAATAGTTTCTCATCACAAATTTGGTTAAAGCAAAAACCTGCAGGCACTGCAAACCTTCAGGACTGGAGTTGAGTACCCTTGATATGTTAATGATACAATACTGTAGTGATTCTGTTTACTGTGGTCACCATTCTTTTCCTGGTAATTTCTGGTAACCAATGGTACATGTTATTGTAAAAATAGCCATTTTGAGAGTATCTGACTAGACTGAAAAGCCTGCTGAACAATATTACATACATTTAATGTGAAAAGTTAGAAACTTTTTTATTTTAATATTGTTTTTCTACCCCTGTGGACTGGGATTAGAATCCCTCATGCATGTATTTAACAGTGACATAAGGAAAAAATTAGCACAAGGAAGGGCATCTGGCCTTAAAAAGTTCTAGTCTAATACCACCTTAATGATATTGAAATGAGAGTTACACAGTATGGACGAGGTACAACTACTTAGTTACCCATAACATCCTGGCCTGTTATGTCAGACAGAAAGTTGCAGGAACCTGGATGAACCACCCACAGGGGAATCCAAATTTATGGTGATCCTAGACCCACAGAGCATCACATCCAGTTTGGTGACAGGAAAGATGAAGCAAGGTAGTGAGTAAGAGGTGTGAAGGAGAGAGTATAAGTATTTTAACTTGGTATATTGTGTATATGTTTGAAAATCAGGTGAACTGGTGGAAGTGCTGAAAAGAGGGAAAGCAGATGTGTGCTACATGCAGGAGATGAGGTGGAAAGGTGAAGGTCAGAAAGTAGTTGGCAGGAATGGTGGAAGGTAAAAGTTTTTCTGGAAGGTAGGAAGTGATAGGCGTGATGGAGTTGATGTATTTGTGTCTGAAAAATGGACCGACAGAGTGGAGGAGGTGAAGAGGGTAGTTAGCAGACTGTAATTGTTAGGTGATTGTTAGTCAGCATATTGTCTGTAGGTTGGCTGAAGCTATCAAGGTAAAACATGAGATTTTGGACAGGGTGACTGGGGGTGACGTTTGGGGATAACGATTGAAATGGGTGATATCTTGTACGAGTCAGTGTTGATGGTTATGAGGGAGCTCATCTTTGGTACCAGGAATATTGAGGTTGAGAGGATTCTGGAGTTTTGTGATGCAGGAAGTGGTTGTGTGTAACACTATGTTTAATAAAGAAGAAAGCTTGTTGTTGAAACTGTATCTATAAATGGAAAATAATAGATGAAACTGGAGAATAATAGACAATTTGATGGTGAGAAAGGTTAATCAGAACATTGTAAAAATTGTAAAGGTGGTCCCTGGCCAAATGTTGTGTATTACTTGGTTTTAGGAGATCTTTTCATTATAGGCATGAATAAAAGTAAGAGAAAGTATGTCCTCAGGCAGAAAGGCTGGAAATTAAAGGAGGAACGTGTGAGAAGTACATTTGTTGAAAAAATGGTAGGATGAACAACAGAGTTTTCAAAATCATCATGCATGAATGGCAAGTGGGAAGCAATGAATAATGTCTGATTGAAAAAACAGAAGTCCATAGTTGCACAATGAAACACAAGGAAATATAATATAGTGCTGAGGTCAAGATGCCAATTGAGGAAAAGAAGAGGTGCTATAAAATGTGCCAGAAAGCAAAAGGAGATGGTGGCAATGCAGTCTGAAAGGAAATGCTAGAAAATCCTTTGAGATAGTGTAAGAAGCTAACAAATGGGAGGCTGTAAGTAGTGCTGCAAATAAGGGAGGAAAGATAAATGTGTTATAAATTGCAAATCAGATGGCAAAATAAAGAGGATATAGTAGGTATGAAATGAAAAATGGTAAAGGGAACATCATGATCAGTATTACTATGATTAAGCAAATTAGTATATAGAGATGAGATGCTGAATGAGGAAAACAAATGGGATAGGGAAGTTCAATGTGAGAAATTAGAAAGACTGACGTGTAAGTTGTTTAAAGAAAAGGTAAAATTCTGATGCATTACCTGTAAATTTAGATATTGGCAATGGAGATGTTTTGGAGCTGTCATGTTGAATGCAAACAAAAGTGAAAGGTGCACAAACAAAATTATGGAAACTATCCCTAATTTTGACTTCTAAAAGTGTCTCTCTGGCATTGAAGGGTAACATTTATGAAAGCTGTGTGAGGAGTAGAATGCTTTAGGAGACTGAGACAAAGTCAGTGAAAGTGGAACATGAAACAAAGTAGGAAAGAGCAGAGATGAGAATGATTAGGTGGGTGTATGGAATGGAATGAAGTGAGACGAGGATGAATGCCAAGTTAAGAGAAAGACATGCTGTGGGGGTGATGCGTGTTCCCCGTCATGCTCTGGGGGTGATGGGTGTTCTGATGAGAAGAAACAGACTTAAGTAGTTTGTGTATAAGGAGTATACTTGGAGGGGATATTGGGTGATATGAAAGGAATGGGTGTTGCTCTAAAAGATGTCCAGTTTAGTAGTGGTTGAAACATTTGGGGCTAAACTGCTAACCTGGGTAAACCTGGAAAATGGATGAAACTGTAATGATTTATATTTCTTTTAAAATCTGAAGTCTGTTTTGCTAATTGTATTGACTGTAGAGGGGATTGTGTGATTGTCAATCCATTAGTGCAGCAGTGACAGTTTTCCAGATATTGTAGTAGAATGTTGCATTAAGTAGGGGCTTAGTCTTTGGACAAAGCTTTCATTTTATTGATCAATCTAAATCTCTAACCTCACCTATAACCATGATGTCTTCGTAGCAACTGAAATGATTTGATAGGGAGTAAGTAGCTTAAATGAGGCTCTCATGCAGGGTTGTTTTGCTTATTCTCAATCATAGGATGACAATCCTGACATTACAGAACATTGGAATAGAAATTACTGCTTCATAATTAAGAGGCATGCAACTTGAGGTTGTTTGGCAGTTTGGTGCACAGTATATAGATACTCCATCTTGGTAGCTCTCACTGGGGATATAAATCTTTTTTTCTGGTCTAGACCTTTCCCAGGAGTAGATGGAACATGTTGATGAGTCTAAGGTTGTCTGGTTTGTATAGTCTGACATATTTTCACTATGCTTGCCTCTAGGGTAAACTGATAGAAAGTTAGTGTGTTTATTTGACTGTAAAGCTGAATCAGCCAATACGAGAGCTCAGTAACCCACTCTGGAAATTCCATCCAGCTGTTCAGATGTTTTACCGCATGAACATATGGTCCTACCTTTTAATTTCATCCACCTGCCAACATGTCTGTTTTATGCATAATCTCCTCTTAGAGAAGAATCTTAAAGCATGCCTAACAAGCCCAGCACACATTTCCTCACAAAGCAATTATCAAATTTTGTTTTTTTCCAGGCTAGCACAATATTGATTTATATTGAATAATGCTTAGGACATAAGAGTGGTTACTAAATTTGCATACAGTTTCCCCCAAAATAGCCCTAATAACTCTTTTTGCATGAACTCCTGCCTGAAAAGAAAATAGTTTCTTGAAATTAGACAATAATACTCAAGGGTATGTCAAATGTACTGCCTCTGTTCTTAAAACAATTAGTAATTTGTATCTAGGAACCTCTTTTATGCTTGTAAATAGCTTTGACCTTCAATGATTACACTGCATATGAAAGGTGCTTTAAATATAGATTGTGTTATATGTTTGTATGTTGGTATATAGGGTTTTTATTATCAATATGGACAAAAAACAGTGGAATTCTTACTTAATCATTACAAAGCAGTTTCATGTTTTATTTAAATTCTTAATTCTGTTTAAATAAACTATTTTTTTATATTTATTATTTGTAGGACTAGGATCAGAAAATGGTTTCTTGTCAGACACATGTGATGCTTAAGTGGCAGGAGCACTTGAACAGCTCCTGGGCTGCAGAAAATAGTGAGCAAACAGCAACACGAGAAGCGGCTGATGCTCTTTATAAAAAACTTTTAAACAACAAAGAAGTTGTGGGGCTTGCACAGCCAGTCCAAGACCTGATTGGACCCCGACTTCCAGACTTTGAATTTGATGTTAGTGCAGTCACAGAAAGGAAAGAATATCTTGCTGCTCTTCTTCAAAGTCAGTTTTGCCTAGCTCAGCGCTGCCTAGCAAGTACACCTTTTTCAGTAGCATTGCACCACAGGTTGGTGGTCCTGCAGCGTATATTTTATGCACTTTATAGCAAATATCATGACCAGTTTCATATTGGATCCCGGGATGCAACAGCAGATGTTCGTGAGGACAGAGCCCTGGAGCAGGCATCCAGCACTTGGGGACATGGTCATCGGATTAAATCAGGAACGGATGCCTTGATAGAGATGGGTGTGAGAACAGGCCTCACACTCTTTTTCTCCTTGTTGCAGCAGAACTGGTTACAATCTAAACAAGACCCCAGCTTGGCTCTTTGTAATGATGTGCTAGCTACAGCTTGCTCGGTGCTCTCTTCACTACCTCCACTTTCCTTGGCTAATGAAAACAAGATTTCGCCTGTGGGACTGGACTGCCTTTCACAAGTTACAGTGTTTCTGAAGAAAACCTCAGTTCCAAGCTCAGGTGTAGATAGTGTAGGAAGAAAACTTACTCTAGAGCTCTTACTTGGGCTAGCAGTTCAAAGGGGCTCATTGCGATTCCTTTTGGAGTGGATAGAAGTGGCATTAACAGCATCTGTACCCACTGCTGGAACATCAGATGTTACGCCTGAAGAACAAACACCCGTAATAGGACATGACTGCATTGTCCGAACTTTGACTCAGATGAGACAGTATTCGGTAAGTGTGAAGCTTTATGTTGTAATCACACAGGTTCCTAAAGCATATTAAAAGCTTTAAAATATATGTGCCACAATTTTTAAACATGTTTCTAACCCTGCAAACCTAAATTAGAATGGGAAGATTTGAGAATGTTATTTTTTTAATTGTATATTATAACATGGTGCTTTGTGTTTTAACACTGTTTCTGAATCTGCTGGTGTGAGTGGCAATGGTCCTGTACCATTTATCAGAAGGCAGGAGTGTAGGAGTTAGAAAAATGACTGCATGGATGGCTGAGGTCCTTAATTATACAGTACTGTTTGCCTTTCTAAAGCAGCGAGTGTTGCATATATCCTAAATAGAAGGCAGCTGAGTGCTGCTAATATTCTGTGCTGCCTTCCTGGCCCACTGCAAGGCCTTACGATCTTGACATCAGCAGATGCCATATCAGGGCATGATGTAACCAGTGAAAGTGAACTCTGCTGGGCACTTGCAGAAGTTGATGAAAATAAATAGAGAGGGTTGAGCTGTCCTCAGACAGCTGAGGAAGCAGAGTTGCTGGTGAGACATTTTTTACGAGAGCTGAAATATGCTGTGTCCAGTACAGTGGCCACTGCAAGAAATTTAAATTGAAGAAACTTAAATATGCCTTTGCATCACTGGGCATCAAGAAGGAAACAGCCTTGGACAGAATGCCAGTCCATTGCACACGCCCAAGAACTAGGACTTACAGTATATTTCTTGTTTGACAGTAAGGGAGAATTCCCTTCAAAATAACAACGGTTGGAGGTATTTTTCTTAGTTAAGGTTTCAATTAGAGTATATAAAGAATGATATGATCATCATGTACCGCCTGATTTCTTTTTTACCTGTGCACACAGTAAATTTTTATACTGACATTTTCTCTCCATCGTCTGAAAAATAAATACTGCTTAAAATCAATACTAAAAATAAAACATAATTATATCATTGTTCCATGAACTACTGAATATGAAGATAATTCAGGATGTTTTATTTGCACAAATTATTTTGTAACAATACAGCTTTCATGCAAAATTCATAAAAAATTATTTGTCAGGTTTGTGACATGGTGTGGTGAGATTTAAGTTTGCATTAGTATAATGAAACAATAGATCATTAACATCACTATATTTAATGAGCGAGTCAAATTAATTTATATTTCAAACATTACACAGCAAATGCTTTAGTTTTCCAAATCTTTATGTCCTTTTTTTAGATTTCTCCTAGAATCCTTTTAGATTTTAAGACTACCTTTGTAATATCAAATTTGTCAATTTAAATTATTAGAATTATTAATTTAGTTTGACTTGCTGTAAATACAGAAAAGGTCATAACTGGAGAGTGCATCTGATTCATGCTCAAATATGTGTTGTATGTGCTTGTGGTGTTATGGGTCCACAACTCTCTCTCATCAGAGGCCAGTTTTATTAAATAAATAATCACCGCGCTTGCGGCTTAGTGAGGGGGTGTTGTGGCTGTAGTGGATCTCAGGGCAATCTGCGCTGTGGGCATTTCTCACCTAAGTGCACAGGTGAGAGACTGCCTACATCAGTGATTGTTCCTGGGGTTGTTAATGTCCTGCAGCTGCTATGGCCCCTCTCAATATATAGAAGCGCGAGTCGGCTGAAAGGGGAGAGAACAAAAAGGAATGAATGGAAAAAGAGAGGAAAGAAAGACGGAGGTAGCTAGAGAGCACAGAGCAGGAGAAAGACCGAGAGAGTGAAAAGGCGAGCGAGAGATCAGGCTCAAGGGCAGCTGGATGGTGGGCCCTAGCGAGGTGTTTAGCTAGCACCTAGGGCAGTTGACTGTTGTTGCTCCCGCTGAGCATTTGGAGAAGAGCGGGAGTGACTAGCAAGGAGGTGCAGGCCCAAACGGGAGAAGCAGATGAGACGCTAGAGTAAAAGAAGCACCAGGCTTATTGTGTTAAAGGACTGTTTCCAGCAACGTTTCAACCTCCTCGTCATTTTAAAGGATTGTTTTTGTATATTTTTTAACTTCCACCATTGTCACTGTTTTATGGATTATTTATTTAATGAAGATCTTTTTGAACTTGGGAATCACTGCACTTTAATTGAACACTTTGTTTTTGTTTGTTGACTATTTTAAATAAAAGCACTTTGCACTTTTTACATCATCCCCTTGCTCCATTATTGTTGCCTCACTGTCTAGCTCATCTCGGTTATAACTATCGACGGTGTTGGGTTCAAGGGCTCCCAAACAGCCCATGAAAGCATGAAGCTGAACCTGCAACGTCACAGTGCTTTAGTCACGTTTTTGTTGCTATACTAATAAATCTTACTTTCATTTTAAAAAACCCAACAAACAACACAATCTGAATGTTTGCTGATTCACTTTCAGTAATTAAGTTTCCGTTGCTCAGCTGATTGACTGCCTCTCATGCTACGTCTATACAACTATTTTTTAAACATTCAAACATTTCATATTTCTTCTGCACTACCCTGCCGTTTTTTTCCCTGAAAACGATGACCCTTGAAAATTTTTCCAGAGCTGTATAGTTCTGAAAATATCAGTGTTGCAGTACTTTTTTTCATATTTGCCATTTTGTATGTTCAGGTTTCTAGATTATATATAACACCTTTGTGCACTAATTAGTAAAAATCTTACTAGAGAGTCAGGACATTTTTGTTATCTTTAATGTTGATTTTTGATTAGTGATTTGACTCAGATGGTGTTCCTGGCTTGTTCATTTATTTGACTTTATGAACTCTCATCTGCTGGGGCCTCATGCATAACGCCGTGCGTAGAATTCACACTAAAACATGGCGTAAGAACAAAAGTGGAAATGTGCGTACGCACGAAAAATCCAAATGCATAAATCTGTGCCAACTTCCACATTCTTCCGCTCCATAAACACATAACGCACGTGCATGCGCCTGCTGCCACTTCCCAAACTCCTCCCAGAATTATGCCTCTTTGAATATGCAAGTCAATATAAATAGCCCTTAAGTGCAGCGTTCTGTGAAAAGGCAATGACAAAAGCACGGGGGAAATAGCAGAATTTCAGCAAATACCAAGTGAAGGCAAGGAAAAACGTACTATTTGTTGGTTTAAAGAGTGGTATAAACAACAAAAGGAAGTTGATCGAGTGACATAGACTGTCGGAGAAACTTGAAAGCTCAAGTTCACAAAGTCGCACAGTGCCCAAAACAAAAAAGAAGTTGTCAGATATCAAAGTCGCCATGAAAAGGCGAGTCGTAGCCCACCGTCTGAGTGTCATATGAAAGCTTATTAGGGTACAGAGAAAAAAAATTAGGGACACAGAGGGAAAACAGATTGAAATGTCAACTTCAGTCTCAATTTCCACTTTAATCATAGTTTATTTTGTCATTAAAGTAGAACATCATAAACTTCATCTTAAAATCATTTAATTTACTAGTTTCTCAAATCCCATCGTAACTAAAGTAGCACGTTAAATGCTTTTTTTGTATGTGTTCTTCTATGTGCTCTGTGTGTGTGAATTACAAAGTGCTTCTTAAACGGGCTTTCTCTTCCTCCGACAGGACACAGAATCCATTACATTCATGATATTTCAGCTCTCTGAATAATTTAAATACTCAGATGTATACTTGATATCATTTTCATGATGATAGGAATTAAAGTATGTATTAAACAAGGGAACACGGTGGTGCAGTGATTGTTCATGCCTCACGCAAGATGCTTGCTGTGCTGTGCGCGACCTTCGATGAAATAATTTATTGCAGCAGTACTGTCTCTTTCAAACAAACTAACCAATTCCTGTCCTTCCTTTTCTTACTCCAAATACCCAATCGCCACACAATCAGCTCTGTAATAGACGTTAAGCCATCTTTAAGCTGGCTGTAAATGAAGTTAAAGTTTTATCTGTATAATATAATAAACATATTTTGCTGCATTTCATCCTAAAAATGATATCATCATCATATGTAAATACGCGTTTTATAAAGTGACTCAGGTTGTGCAATATTGTAACTGTATCGTAAGTTTACAGTGAGGTAATTGTACTTATAAGTACAAACAGTTCTACAAGGAGCACTTGATGGACTGATTGAGTGCATTTATAGTTCTTGGGATGAAACTGTTTCTGAACTGCGAGGTCCGTACAGGAAAGGCTGTGAAGCGTTTGCCGTATGAGAGCAGTTCAAACAGGCAGCATGGCTGAGGCAGCGTGTGCTAGATGCTGTATACCGATAATTCTCTTTCCTATCAGCTGTTGTAGAGCTGTGATTCCACACTCAGCTACAGTGATATAAATACTCCGAGTGGTGCAGTGAGAGTAATAAGGAAAAAGATGATCCACTGTGGCAACCCCTAACAGTAGCAGCTGAAAGAAGAAGAAGAAGAAGGTGCAGTGAGAGTAACAATGCTAAAGCTTTGTAAAGACCACAACTGACACGTTAAATATGTGATTGATACAGAAAGGCTGGACATAAATACTTATTTACCCAGTAAAACTGTTGTGTAAAGGAATAGATGGTGGCAGAACAAGTGCATTTTCCAATGTAGCCAAACATGTATGGCATTTCTTTGGTATAAAGGTCTACAGTACTATACAATACAATACAATTTATTTTTGTATAGCCCAAAATCACACAGGAAGTGCCACAATGGGTTTTAACAGGCCCTGCCTCTTGACAGCCCCCCAGCCTTGACTCTCTGAGAAGACAAGGAAAAACTCCCAAAAAAACCTTGTAGGGAAAAAATGGAAGAAGCCTTGGGAAAGGCAGTTCAAAGAGAGACCCCTTTCCAGGTAGATTAGGCGTGCAATGGGTGTCAAAAAAAGGGGGTCAATACAATACAATACACAGAACAGAACAAATCCTTAATATAGCATAAAAATAAAAATTTTAGAAGTAAGGAGCAGAATTTAACAGTAGATGATATCACATAATAAGATTTGGATATTTTTAGAGTCCTGGAGACCTCATCCATCAAGCTGCCTCCCCCATTTGGCCATTCCACGGCTAAAACAGTGCTGGGCCAGCCAATCCGATGAAAGGACCCCTCTTTCCCATGATTCCTGCGATCCTCCATCAGGGATGACTTTACCATAGGCAGGCAAACAACTTGGCAAGTGGGTCGTGGCACCAATTGCCACATTTGAGTACCGAGAACAGAAACAGAATAGGTGAGGGTTAGTATTCAATTATAACTATCATATTACTTATGTTTTAGTGCTAATGACTAACAGAAATGCAGCCTGTACAGTTAATCAGCAGCTCTAGTCAGGATATGCTAAACTGAAGTAGTGAGTCTTCAGCCGAGATTTAAAGCTTGCGACCGAAGGGGCATCTCTTATAGAAGCGGGAAGACCATTCCACAGTTTAGGGGCCCTGTAACTAAAAGCTCGACCTCCCACCGTTATTTTATTAATCCTTGGAATCATAAGCAGACCGGCAACTTGAGATCTTAATGTGCGCTCAGGTTTGTAAGTCATGATAAGTTCAGACAAGTAAGTCGGACCTTGGCCATTTAATGCTTTATATGTTAAAAGGAGGATTTTTAAATCTGCCCTAAACTTAACCGGGAGCCAGTGTAAGGATTTAAGAACTGGAGTTATGTGTTCATATTTTCTTGTTCTTGTAATAATTCTTGCAGCCGCATTTTGGATTAACTGGAGGCTGTATAGAGAATAGTTTAAACAGTCAGTGAACACCGCATTGCAGTAGTCAATCCTACTAGAGATAAATGCATGAATTAATTTCTCAGAATCCTGTTTATTTAGAAAGCGCCTTTATTTCCTAACATTTTTAAGATGGAAGAAACATGTTTTGGACAACTTTGTAATATGTGCTTTAAATGACATGTTACAATCAAAGATAACTCCTAGATTGCGGGCTGATTCAGTAAAATTAATTGGGATTCCAACTGAGTTAAATGATGACAAAATATTGTTGTGATCCGCGTCATTCCCTCCAACAATTAACATTTCTGTTTTATCTGTATTTAAAGACAAGTAGTTATCATTCATCCACTCCTTTAATTCGCTAACACAACTAATTAAAGACAACATCGGAGAAACTTCATTTGATTTAAATGAAAGGTATAACTGGGTGTCATCTGCATACGAGTGAAAATTAACATTATGTTTCCTAATGAGAGATCCCAGTGGAAGCATATAAAGTGAAAACAGTAAAGGTCCCAGTACTGAGCCCTGCGGGACACCATATTGAACTTCTGTGTATAATGATGGAGTACTGTCAGCACATTTCTGTACATATTGGAATCGATTTGATAAATAAGAACTAAACCAAGCGAGCACGGGGCCTGTAAGCCCAACATCGTTTTCTAGCCTGTGCAGTAAAATAGAATGGTCAATGGTGTCAAATGCTGCACTTAAGTCTAACAACATAATTACAGTGGAGTTTCCTTCATCAGAGGATATCAGAATGTAATTTACAACCCGTGTTAGTGCCGTTTCTGTACTATGACCAGTGCGAAAACCAGACTGGAATTTCTCAAATAAATTGTAATGCGTAAGGTGTGACTGAAGCTGACTGGCAACTACTTTTTCTAGTATTTTAGAGAGAAACGGTAAATTTGAAATAGGCCTATAATTATTTAGTATGTGTGGGTGTAGGTCTGACTTTTTAAGTAAAGGTTTAATGACTGACACTTTTAGTGCATCAGGTACTGTGCCATGCAGTAATGAACTATTGATAATGGTTAGAATAGGCGCCGCAAGAACATCCATGGCACTTTTTACTAGTTTTGTTGGCACTGGATCTAGGGAACAAGTAGTGGACTTCATTTTAGTAATTAAAGTTAAGACTTCCTGCTCAGTTACAGGATTAAAATTATTAAAGTGCTGAATGCAATGTGAGACAGGGTCTGCTAAGCTAGTATGTGGTTTGTACTGTGATGCAGAGATCTGGGATCTTATATTTTTAATTTTCTCATTGAAGAAGTTTATAAAGTCTGTACTGCTACTATCTGTTGGTATTTTGCACTGTTGATCTGAATTCCCATTTGTTAATTTAGCCACTGTACTAAACAGTACCCGAGGATTTTTATTATTGCTATCTATTAATGTAGAATAGTATTCTGAGCGAGCTTTAAAGAGGGCTTTTTTATATTTATTAACACTCTCTGTCCATGCAATTTAAAAGACATGTAGCTTTGTTGTTCTCCATCTGCGCTCCAGTTTTCTACACTCTAATTGAAGAGCGCGAGTGTTTTCATTAAACCAGGGAAAGTTTCTATGTGCTTTGATCACTTTTGTTTTAAGGGGAGCCACTGTGTCCAGAGCATCTCTCAAGGTCACATTATAATGTGACGTTAGCTGTTCTAAATTGTATTCCACGTTTACATTTGATGTTAACTGATCTAAATGGTTTTCCACAATTACACTCGACTTACTCAAGGTATCTATAAATTTTGAAGCAGAATTACAATCTAGATGTCGCACTGTCTTTGTTTTAATCTGTGACTGCATTGGCAAGGGCAGGACTAAATCAAATGTAATTAAGAAGTGATCGGAAATAACTTCATTTAATGGAGTAATATTTAAATTTTGAATTTCAACTTTGTAAGTTATAATTAAATCTAATGTGTGGTTATGATTATGAGTTGGACCTTTGACATTCTGACAAAATCCTACTGAATTTAACAAATAAGTAAAACATTTGCTAAAAGTGTCAGTTTCCACATCAATAACCAGGTTTCCATCCAAGGAGTTTTTGCGAAAAAATATTTAGCGCTTCAAATTTAAGCTGATGGAAATGCTAATTATCGATAAAATGTTGTACATGTCGACATAATATTTTTCCGTTTAACTTTAGCGCATAAATTCCATATCGATACTTCAGATGTCGCAAAAACTACATTGGAAACACTTTTTGTCGGAAAAAAAGGGCTTTAATGCAAATAAATGTGTCACATGATACATTTTCATCACGTGCAATCAAAATGAGAATTGCGGAGCGGTTCGCATGGTCTGATGAACAGACTCGTTATTTCTCGTGATGAGCCAATGCAGTAGCGGATAGGCTGGGTCTCCTGCTACTAAAAGGGGTACCTGAACTCCCTCCACATCAACTGTAGCCTGTGGGTGTCTCTCAGGATGTCTAAATAATACAAAAACCGCAAAAGTAATTTACTGTGCCAGTCAAAATATTTAATAAACCGTTTGTTTCATTATCTAAACATGTTTTTCTTATTATTAAATGGCAGATGTTTTGGCATATATGAGAAATTTTCTCGTTAATATTAACTTTAGTTTTTTTTGATTAAACGTCGTTATTTTGTATTACATGTAATTCAAATTTCAGTTTTAATTAAAAACCTTAAGGGAAGCAGGTTACAGTACTAATTCAGTTGTTATCACACTGAGAAGGGATGTTGAAAGGTGGGCTCACCTGTACAGATCCGATGCTGCAAACACAGCTGCATCATGGGCACTTCCAGGAGTGCCAACGCAAATGTCTCGTATCATGCACCTGTCATCAACAAGGGCCTGGAGAACAATAGATGGCCACCCTTTGCGATTAATGTAATCGCGGTAGCCTTCCGTCGGGGGAAGAATAGGCACATGCGTGCCATCCAGCGCTCCGTAAATCTGTGGCACAAGATGCACCAAGGAATTGCGGTATGCAATTTCATTGGCCTCCGCTACAGTCGGAAGTCTGATATAACGCCGCATTCATTTTTCTTTAATAGCGGTGCACACAGCATATACACATCGATGGACGGTAGTTTTACTAACCCCGAAAGTTTCTCCAACTACTCTATACTCAGCGCAGGTTGCCAGCTTGTAAAGGGCGATGGCAATCTGCTTTTGGGTTGGAACAGGTGGTCTGTGGCAACCTGTGATGGGCGCAACATCAGGACTGATGAATCCACACAACATCTCAAAAGTCGGCCGTGTCATTCTAAAATGTTGCAGCCAGAGATTTTCTGTGAAGTGTCTCTCCACCACCTCCTCCCAGAAGGTCTTATTCCGTCGTCCCTCGCATACCCGTGGGTTCCGTCACACTGGGGTACTTTCTTCGAGCTCTAGGGCTATCAGACAAGCAACTGATTAATTCTGCTGTCATCTTCGGATATTATGTACAATTCCAATTATTTGTGTAACTGAAATAACAGTAAGCTGGCAAATTTCAAAAAACTGTCTAAATAATCTCTCCATTTCTTTGTTTCTTTGTTTAGTGGAGGGGGTGAAACGTGGAAAACAAAAGGTAGATAATTTGCGACATACACAAAATTATGTATGGAAACGGCTCAAGGGCAGATTTTTTTCGCGATACAACAAAACTTATGCGACAGTTCGTTTTGGGGGGGATGACATCATCACACACACCAGTTTATCGATAAAAAGCCAGTTGGATGGAAACAGGCTGGAGACAGCAAATTTCGCACATTTTTTTTACGTATATTCTGTTTGTCGATAACAAAACGTCGCAAAAAACTGGATGGAAACTTGGCTAATGTGTACATTAAAATCCCCCATCAGTACTACGTGATCATAATTTATAGCCAAATCAGATAAAAGGTTGCTAAATTCAGTCATGAACAATGAATATGGCCCTGGTGGTCTGTAGACTAGAACTTTAATTGTGTTGGAATTTGTTTTAATATTTAAAATGAATGCCTCAAAGGATGTAAAGTTGCCTAAATTTTTAGAAGTGATTTGCATTTTGTTACAATGAATTATTCCAAGGCCTCCTCCTCGACCAGAATCTCTAGACTTATGAAGGAATGAGTATTCATCTGGTGACGCCTCAGCTAGGGGAACAGTGTCATATTTACTAAGCCAGGTTTCAGTGAGAAGACACAGATCAGATTTTATACTTAATATAATATAATTTACCAAAACAGCTTTAGTGCCAAGAGAGCGAATGTTCAATAAACAGCATTTAAAACTGCATGGTTCTTTCTGAACTGGTGATATATTTTTTGTTTTAATTTGAAGTAAATTTCTATTACAGATGCCCCTGGTGGAGGGTCTGGTTTTATCCCTTGGTCTAATTATACAGCTTATTTTTTGGTTATCAATTAATTTAAGGTTTGTATCAAGACTAAATTTACTGGATGCCCCACAAGGGTTTTGGGTAACAGCATCAGGAAAATAACAGGTGGGATAAACAACAGCCTGTGATTTAAGATCACATGACTGCAGCCTGGATGGTGCTCTAATCAGTCAACCAGGAAGTTTTGCTGCCATATTTTGGGATAATACATAAGATCCCCTCCAGTTAGGATGAAGGCCATCTCTTCTGAAAAATCCAGGCCTTTCCCAAAAATCATCCCAATTGTTCACAAACGCTATGCTTTTATTTGCACACCAGGTTTCTAGCCAGCAGTGAAGGGAATGCAATCTGCTATAAATCACATCCCCTCTATATAATCTTGGTAAGGGACCAGATACAATTAAATTCCGACATTTTCTTTTAGCTTTGGTGCATAGAGAGATGAAGTTCCGCTTTAATACCTCAGATTGCTGTAAATAAATATCATTAGTGCCGACATGCAGCAATAAGGTAGATACTTCATCGTCGGCGACACGGTCCAATGCGGCCTCTATGCCAGAAATCTTGGCCCCTGCGAGGCACTTAACATTAACTGCTGGTTTAACATAGTTTGGAATTCTAACATTCCGCACTATGGAATCGCCAATTATGAGCACTTTATTATTCTCAGTTTCCACAGGCACGCTGCGGAGAGCTGAGAATCTGTTCTGGGTCCGAATTGGTGACCTGGGTGCCGGGGGACTACATTTTGGATTCTTAGACCCCCGTCTTACTTTTACCCACTCGCCCTGTGGCTGAATTGGTGCTGCTGATTTCGGCCGCGCACTGACTACAGTGGGACCTGGAGAGACTGAATCCGAATCAGAAGTAGCCGAATTGTCTAAACAAACCGAGTCAATCCAATTTTCAGTTTGCCTAATGGCTATCAGATTCCTAACGCGGTCCTCCAATTCGCGTATTTTCCCGACCAACTCTAAATTAACTAAACACTTTTGGCAGGTGAAGCTATCTACACTGTCGGCCGGAAAACCTGAACTGTACATACTGCAGGACACACAGCATATAAAAGTGCCCTCGACGGTCAGAGAGCAGATAGAACTTACGTTAAGTGTTGAAGTCATCTTTGCCGTTTTTGCAGCTGCTTCGGCGCTTTCCGCGTTCAGCTGAATCACTAAGAGACCGTCGGCTTTAAGTTTCCACCACCCGCTGAGCGATCGACTTTAATTTCTCACTTCCGGTTATTTCTACTGGTCAGCTGCCGGCTTTACCTCAGGTGAACTTGCTAGGGTGCTTGCGAAGGGCTACGTGCCTGTGGGAGACTCCGCTGCTCTGTGCTTCCGCTTGCTGATCCGCTGCTCACATTTGTGATGTATATGTTGAACTGAAAATGTAATGCATTTTATTAGTTCATGCATTTCACCAGATAGCAGATCATAAAAATAAGCACTGCTATACACGACTTTATAACCACCCTGAATGCACACAGTGTCATCTGATCTTGGAAGGTAAACAGGATTGGGCAAGGTTAGTACTTGAATACAAGACAACCTGAGTATTTTTTTTTTTTTTGTTCTTTATTTTGGCTTATACAATTTCTTGTATTAGGAATTTGTTAGTTTTTGCATACCCCTTGGGATCAGAGCACAGGGTCAGCCATTGTACAGCGCCCCTGGAGCAATTGAAGGTCAAGAGCCCAGCAGAGTAGGATCTCTTTTGGCAGTGACAGGGATTTGAACCAGCAACCTTCGGGATACCAGCGCAGATCCTTAGCCTCAGAGCCACCACTCCGCCATACTAAATGCTGTAAGTTTTTTCAATGAAGGGGTATTTCCCTAATGTCTTACTTTAGTTGATTTCATAAGCAAGACATAAAAGAGGAATTCTAAAGTAACATTCAATAGCATTAGGGGCCAGTGGTAGATTTATAGGTCACAGGATGCGCAGATCTTGCCAGGGCTCTATTCTTTTACTAAAAAACAAAATTGATTTTGGCAGACTCAGTAAGGACATTACATCTTGCACAGCTTACATTTAATATAGTACCATATTTCACCGTAATTCAGTAGTTAAATGGCTGGCAACTGAGCTATCAATCATTCATCTGTCAATAAGTGGTCAGAATCATAGACCAGTGTGCTGTTTATGTCAATAAATGAACTCTGTAAACAATTAATGAAATCTAGTGTTAATGAGGTACAATTTTATTTCAGTTAAAGTTGAGCATTTGGCCAAGCTACTTAAACTGCTTATTAGCCATTAAATGTAACTAAATATAGTTACTAAATATCACAATTTATAACATTGTCATTTTATTTGAAGATTGATTCATTATAATTATTGATGTTTGCTGTGAATTTGGTGAAAGCATGGAAATGTCTGTGAGCTTTGCTGAACTTGGCCAAAATCCACAAAATGCATTGAAGTCAATACGGAAGGAGGAACTGAACTAGTTTTAAGTGAATCATAATGGTAAAATTATAAAAGGGACTCTCTGGACTAGGGAAGTTTTTTTTCAACTAGGCTGGACCGATTTATTGTAGCCAAAAATATGATCTGAGCTGTGAGATAGCAGTACTAACCACTGCGCCACCATTCCTTTAACAACAAAAGATGCAGACGGAATGAATGCACAAACAAAATACAACAAATGGCAACAAAATAGGAATAAGTAAAAAAAAATCACTGTGCTCACAGTGTTTCAATCTTGGGGCACACACCAGCCATGCCACAAAGTGTTCCATTGTTTGAAGTCGAGCACAGTTTCCCGTGTACCTGTGGAGATGCTATGCACAAATTTCTTCCTTAAAGGTTTGCTTTGTGATCGTAGATGGGCACATGCATAGCAATACTTGCAAATTAGCCATGCGGTGCTGTACTTCCACTATATAGGGATCAGTGTTGTATATCTGGTGGCAATACTCATTATATTCTAATTATGGTCAGTCTAATGCAGTATTTTTCTTAACATTTATGGTCCCATTACCCAGTTTTTCCTTTTTTGAATGTCCCTTTTTTTTTCCAAGGAGAGCTAGTGTAGCCAAGTTACCCAAGGAAGACAAAATCATATTGGTACAAGAAAGCCAGTATCATCTACTCAGTCTCAACTGCAGTATCTGCTGAAAAATTTGAGCACACATTTTGGGAGAAAATTGATCATGTCAAGTTACTCTCATTCTCTGCCAATCAGACAGGTTTCTGAGATTATTTTCAGCACCAATTCCAGGGTGTTGAACACAACGTAGGAATTGTAAAGATGCACAGGATTATTTTATTCATAGACCAATTTGTGCATTAATGTAAGTATTTTTGTAGTATGTTGGTGAGATGTGCTGAAGTACAAAAAAGGACTTAACAACATCAAAACAAAGCAAAATAGCAGTGGACCACAGTTGGCATCACTTACTTCTTATTTATGTCAAATTTGTTAAATTGAAGAACTCATAAAAAAACAATGCTGCTTAAACAATACTAGTGTTGATCTGCAAAATTCAGCGAAGTGCTTTTGTAGCAAATATGCTGTGTTCTCCAGCGACCTTGTTCACCAAATATTTTCCTGGAGATTCACAGAGTGAATTGCTTAGATTAGATTAACTTTTTTTGGCAATTTTTCAGCTGTGAACATTGGCAAATGTAATATTAGCGGCATATACAGAAACAAAGGGTCATTTCATGTCAAATCAACCGATTTTCCAGAAATCGCACACACTTTGGTCTCAACAAATTCTAAAAAAAAATACCAAGTGTACCCATGTTATCCAGGAGACACCCTGTAAAATTATTTTGATGTAAGATTAATACTTTCCAAGATAGAGCCAATTTTGTGAGGGGAGAATGGTGTCAAATTTGACATGGCTTTATTTTTTCATAATTTTTACAAGAGCGTACCTCAAAAACTAAACCACCTAGCAGGTTCAATACAGTACTTGGACTTGGAACTGTCATATTTGCTGTTTAGGTTGGAATGCTATTGTGAAATACAGTAAGTGCTGTATCAGATGATTAAATTAAACAAGCCTATCTTGCCTTTTTCTTTTGCTTGCCTCAATTCCTTGTTTCAGTGTTTATGGTGGCTAAATTGCAGTGTGGATGTAATATAGTTAAAACACATACCGTATAGGAAAAGCCAGCAGATTTATAATTTACGCTTGCACTATAGAGACACATATACTACCTATGTGATGCTCTTGCATTTTAGTCATTTGCTAAGAGTACTTTGTGGCCTATGGATAGCATTCTTGAGTTTTCACCTAAACCAAATAACGACCAGAAATGGACAATAAGCATAGCTTTATTGCACAATTACACAAAGGGAGAGAATGATAAGCAACAAGTAACAGAACACAATTGAGGAAATAAAAACATTTGTTTATGAAATAGCTATATATAAAGCTATTAAAAAGATAAAAAAAACTTTCTTTACATTTATACTTTGTTTTTGTTATTTTTTTTTTGTTATCTAAATCCAGGCCTTTTTACCAGTGGCCTTAAACTTGACTATTAGAGTAACTAGGAAGCTACTTGTTACACTTAAGGCAAAATTTTGTCACACTTTACTGTAAATACACAGTACACATTTTGCAAACGCCACTTTGCAGAATTTTGGTTAACCTGGGCTTGTTTATGTAGTAACATAACTAGTAAAAGGACAGCAGAGACATCATTAATATAGTAAGTACTAAAGACTCAGTTTAAGAAAAGAGAATGCAAGGGATGTATAACATAGAAAAAGTAATTGAGTTCAGTTATCTTGTTGTGCCCTTATTAGAACTGTGCAGTGTAGACTGTCATAGTCTTTGCTCATTGTAAAAAGAAAACAAAATCCATTTTAATTTTGAAAAATCTTCCTAATAATCTTTCTCTTTCTGGTCAGAATATAATCTATGAAAGCACTATGTAATATTTTGATTGATTGATAGAGTGGGAAATTGTATTTATACAGGCACAATCTTCTTGAGGCTTTTGACAGCAAAAATTTGTCTGTCTACACTCTCTCTATCACACTCTCTTAAACCCTATGCCTTCTTCTTGTATGTCTGTTTTTGGTATCTTCCATTACTCTGACTTGAGGTGACTTTAAACTTTTGAAGGGGTTAATTTAAGGCCAAGCACTGGAATTACTTAAAGTTTTACTAAAGTGAAAAAAAAAATTTGGCTGTATGGCCTCCAGAATATAGATCCCCCTTGATGCCCTATATTGACCCTACATCCCTGAAATCTAAATAGGCAACATGGCCCTAATTCTGCAAGTCAGGGATCTTTTGCTGCACCCTGGCAAATGGACAAGAGAGTATTAGTCTCTTGCCAGTCCTTGTTAATGTCCTCTATGTGCTGCCATTTGTCAGCTAGGAGGTCAGATTTCTCAGTTGTAACTCCCTGTATTACATGTATGTGTTTGCCTGCATCACATCTGGAGCACAATGCCATGAGAAGATCTGTTGATCTACTTATGAACTCCACCTTCCCACAGTGATATTCTGAGTTGCTCTTCTACTGCAATTGTTGTTTTTTTTATTTTTTAGCTTTTGTAGGTAATTAGTCCATTGCTACCCTAGTAACCTGTGTTAGGAATGCTGGCTCTGGGGTAACTCTGTATTAAACTCACTAAACTTTAACCTCATTAAAATGAAATGTATGCCTATAACATTTGTTCAGTTAGTGTCCCTAGATTGCAAGCTACATGCTATGTTCTTCTCTCCCTCCTCCATACAATGCCTTGTTTCTTTCCTTGTTTCTTTTCTCACCCAGTGCTGCTCTGATAATTACTGGCTCCCCTGTGACTCTAATCTGTGTGGATTGAATTTACCCCTCAACATAGGCAGAATTAAATGTATACCTATGACTTTTATTCACTTTTTGTCACTTGATTACACATTCACATTCTTAATCTATCCCTTGCCCTCACAGGCAATATCTTTTGCGTAATAACACAATATATATAGCATCAGGAATAAGCTTCTGTAAGAACTTACTGTTTAAAAAAAAGTCAAGAGGGTAATATTTTTTTAATCAAATTTTATTTTTCATCAAATTGTCAATGCTGAAATTCCATTCTGTCCATTGTAAATTTGTTTTTTATAAAATTATATCTGTTCCGCAAAAGTAGGTTTGAAGTTAAAAAATGAAACCCTGTCAAGTAAAGTATAGTAGCATAGTTATGATCTGGAAGCTGATACACAGTGACCTAGTTTATAGTTTTAGGAGAAACTGAAAATTTTAAACCTAATTTAGAAGGTAATTTAGAAAGCCTACCCAAGCACATATGTTTAACAAGAATAGGTAGAAACCAAACCTTAATTTACAATGCTTTTTAAACCAACTAAATCTTCAAATACAACAATGTTTCAATAATCCATGTTAAGCAGTTTTAATTGTACTTATTATTTTGTTATTATTAGAGGACTAATCCAATGTAACTGAGCTCCTCTGTAACTACAATATCATTTATTTCTGTAGAACATTTTCATACAAAAGATTTAGCTTAAAGAGTTTTACAACATGTCAAAGAAAAAGTTACAAGAAAGGAAAATAAAAGTAGAAATAAATAAAACATTAGAACAATCTAGATGAGAACAGGACATTCAACCCAGCAAAGCTTGCCAGTCCTATCCACTTAATTTTTCTAAAATAATGTCATGTTTATACCAATACCAAAAAAATAGATAAGAATAAATCAATACATGCTTAAATAATACAGATATACAATTATTAGAACAAAAACTACTAACAAAGTCTATTTTGTATGGTCAAAACCAGATTTTTCTTTTTCTTCTCTCCCTCACAGGGCTTCCGTGGAGAATATACTTGTGATCTAGATGTTAAGAAATCTGCCAACGGATTGTGGACGCTTCCTAATGCAGCTCTTTGTCTTTTTGAGGAGGTTTGCCATAATTCATTTTGCTATACCATATATTCCTATTCTTTTTACTTTATTTAAAGATGCTTGAAGGTTAATTTTAAATATATAATAATTTTTCATCAGTAATATCTAATATGTAATATTAATGTGTATTTAATTTTTAATCTGACATGTTTTAATTAAACTTAATTTCAAAGTGCAATATATTTTTCATTTGCTTTTTTAGTGACACATTTGGAGCAAAGGAAAGTTTAGCTTGCTGCTTACAGTCAAAGCGAGTTTAGTTTTTATGATTGAACTTTTTTTTTTTTACTTTTATGATTGAATTCTTTCAGGAGTACGCCGTTGTCTGAATATTGTTTAGTAGTTTCATTGAGGATACCTTATTGTTATATGTACAGTACAACTCAATTCTTACAGGAATACATTTATACAGTTTTTAACCATGAAGTCAGATTAAGTGGTTTACTACATTTATAATGTCATAAACATGGCAAAACTCTGACACCAACAATGTTTTATCTCAAATATTTCCTTGCTAGTAATATTTAGATTTCTTTTTACCTTTTACTTTTAATATAAAAGGTACATTGTAGCAGCTACAAATTTGAGTGGTGAATCTTGTCTCCTGGTTATGTCTTTCTTGAATAGTCAGTTGTTTTATCACTAAAAAGTAAATTAATTTAAGCTACAATAGAATAAAGTGTATACAGATATGCCAAAAATAAGATAATACATAATTTTTTAAAATGTTATTATGAATATTTTTGATTATTTTGTTATTATTAATGTTAAACATTAAATTTGTAATATGTATTTCAATGTTTTTTAGATATGTTCAATGGCTACAAGTTGCTTATGTTCTTGTAATAATGGCTCTAACACTCAAGAAAAAGAAAACAAAGCAGTTGCTGTCTATGTCTGGGGTAGTAACAGCAGTCACCAGCTAGCAGAAGGCACTCTGGAGAAGATCTTGCAACCCAAATTGGCTCAAGGGTTCAGTAACCCAGAAATGGTATACATATTTATGAATCTTAAAATAATGCATGGTTTAATTCTTTTGCTTAATCACAGTTTTAGATTTTTTTGTGTGTATGCATGCAGAAAAGGGAAACAGTGCCCTGGCCTGAAGCCAGGCTTTGAGGAATGGGGGGTGTGGCTTGTTGTTGAGCTCCTGATGGGTGAGCTTTTGCCCTTGGGACCTGGCTTGGCACAGCCCAAAAGCGCTACATGGGTCCATAATATCGTGGGCCCACCGCCTGCAGGAGGAATCATAAGGGTATGGTGCATTGTGGCTTGGGTGTTTGTCAAAGGCTGTTGCCTTGGCAGACTGATCCCCAGTTACCGAAGGTGATTCTAGGGATATGGAAGTGGTGCGAGAGTGGGACCCAGTAAATGTACATTGGATTTTACCCCAGTGGATGAGAGGGTCGGGTGCTGTGAATTGGGTCAGAGCATTCATCCTTCTTGGAGACCTTGGGGGGAGTGCTGAAAGGTACTCCCACTGGGAACTTAATTGTTCTGCTGAGGGATTTAAAGCTTCCTATGACAGTGAAACTTGGAAGGGTTTAATTGGGAGAAACAACCTACCTGATCTGAACCAGAGCAGTGTTCTGTGCTTTAAACTTGTGTGTCAATTCAAATTTTGTCCATAATAAACACCATGTTTGTGCATAAGGGTGTTCATAAGTGCAATTGGTGCACTCAGCTTATCACTACCTGGTTGTGAGTTGATTCAGATGGCAGGGGACGATGCTTAGACAGACCTGGCAAGCTCAAAGGTTGGTAGTGAGGGTGTGCTGGGAATGTTTGGCAGATGCACCTGTCTTGAAGATCTTCAGCTAGCTCCTCTGGACAAATTTCTCTTGCATTCCAAGGGAGGTGGGGGACATTAAGCCTGAATGTTTTGTGACTCCATTGCTGAGGTGACTTTACAGAGCTGCAGACATAAGGTCATTGGTACTTGTCATTGCGGTATTCCCTGAATGCAGTAGTAGTGACCCTGTCATCCACTGGTGTAAACTCCAGTGTACATTCACTGAGCCAAGGGGCTATAAATAGTAGCTTATTTCCTTCAAAAGGATCCTGGAGGGTTCATAAGAGTATGTCCGACCAGTCTACAAATGTTCTGTGTACATGTTCTGTGGGCCATACATATCATATCCCTCAGACTGTCAGTGTGGGCTATCAGGCCAGCTGTTGCTGGCTATTCTGTCCTTTTATAACCAAAGCAAAAGCTTGGTTTGCATTGCCGGCAGTAAGTCAGACTCATTTCCAGTGGGTGTAGCACTATACTACAACTACATTTTGTCACTGATTCTGCTCATAATAAAGGAGTACAGGGAATGCAGTTCAGGTGGCCTCGGGATCACATCTCTTATTTATGCAGATGATTTGGTCCTGTTAACTTCATTGGGCTGTAACCTTAGAAATGCACTGGAATGGTTTGCAGCGGAGTGTGAAGCGGCCCGGATGAGGATCAGCAACTCAAAGTCTATGCTCGTGCTTTTCATCTGGAACAGGGTGATTTGCCCTCTCCAGGTTGGGATTGAGGTGCTGCCTCAAGCAGAAGAGTTTAGGTATCTTGGCATCTTGTTTATGATTTATGAATAAAGAGAGAGGGAGAATGACAGGTGGATTGGAGCAGTATCTGCATTAATAGCGACTTTATATCAGTTAGTCGTGAGAAAAAGGGAGCTGAACCAAAATGCCAAGCTCTTCATTTACCATTTTATTTACATTCCTTCCCAGACCTATGACCAAAAGAACTAGATTATATATGCTGCAGAGAGATAGGTTGAGAAGCATAGACATTTGGGAGGAGCTCAAAGTATGGCCACTGCTCCTCTGCATTGAAAGAAGCTAGTTGAGGTGGTTAGGGCATCTGATAAGGATGCCTCCTTGATGTTCTCTAGGAGGTGTTTTGGGCATATTTAACTGGAAAGCAATTTCAGGGAAGACCAAAGGAAACTCTGGAGAGATTGTATCTCTCGGTTGGCCTGGAAACTCCTCTGTATTCCCATGAAGGAGGCAGTAGGTAAGAGCGATGTTTGGACATCATTACTTAGACTGCTGGCCCTGCAACCTGAATCTGGATAAGTGGCAGAAAATGGATGGATGGTGTATGCATATACATCTTGGATGTATAAAAATATCTCTTAATTTAATTTTTCTTTTTAATTAGTCATGTTTATGTTGTTTATTGCAAGGATGATCACAAACAATTTACTGAACAGATAAAATAATTTAGATGGATAGGTACTTTATTAATCCCAAGGGGAAAATGACAATTCAATTCACAAAATTTATAACATTTCCATGTGTTAACTCTATCTGGCATCCAAAACAAAATGCTACCACAAAATCCAAAATTAAGTGCTTTTCATTAAACAAGATACAGTACAGTGTAAAATAAAGGCACTATATTGCGCCTGACCCGGCACAGACTGACCCAGAGGCACGTGTAAAAGCACAAAGACTCTTATTTTTCTTCACCTGTGGGGCACGTCTTCCCCGTGAACCCTGTAGGCAACACACAGTCCTACAAGCACTTAACTCCACACAACGCAATCCTCTGCCGCCACCGCCACCGCCACCGCCACCGCCACCGCCCCCGCCCCTACTCCTACTCCTACTCCTACTCCTACTCCTACTCCTACTCCTACTCCTACTCCTACTCCCCCTCCCCATTCTGGCTCATGAGTAGTGGCTGCAGGCTCTTTTTGTAGCCCTCCCAGAAGTGCTGCAGGTGGTAATTGGCCTAATTAAGCTGCAATTCCGGGTGTGGCTGCATTCCAGCCCACAGAGGCTCGTTAAGCCATGCAGCTCCTCTGGGTGGTGGCCATGGAGCCCAACAGGTCTGAGTCTTGAAGTTCCACACCTGTGGCCCCGATGTAACCCAGGAGGGCTGCCACCAAACGTTCCGGGGGACATAGAGTGCATCCCATGGCTGCTCCCCCGGATCCTGTGTTGAAGAGGCGTCCCGGCCAGGCACAACAGAAATTGACTCCCTTTGTTTTAAATGAATCTTCCTACAGAGATACTACTTGTAGAAAGATATCATTCTCCAAAACATTGTGAGAAGTCCTGTTATATATCATCTCCTTTAATCAGTTATGCAATTAATTAGTTAGCTGTCTGGAAAGTATGATGAAAAGCCTTTTTTCTTCTGTTCAGCATTTGTTATTGTGTTATGTTGGTCCTTGAATTCTGTATCCACAAGGTTAGCATTCATTCACTATAAATACTAGTAATAGTGTTGTACTTTTTTTCTTTGTGTTTTCCAGTCTAGCTCTGAAGTATGATTTTCCTCTCCATTTTTGTATTAAATATCTAAGGCACTGTACTTTGACCTTGAAAATTTGGTTAAATGTCTTTGCTATAACAAAAGCAATACAGTAACTTGCTTTTGTTAAACTGTTTTCTGTGTCTTCTAGCCTCGGTGCTCATATCATAACATTCATAACAGCAGGCCTTACAGCTTTAAAATGAATATCATTAAACAATTGTTAATGACCTAGTTTTAGTAAACATTTAGTGTAGTGGCCCTTAACTAAATCCTCCAACTCAAATAAGGTGGGCAGCCTGGTTACCACTGTTTTCTCATTTCAAGTAAGACTATAAAAGATGTTCTACTTGTATATCTATAATGTGTAACATAGGCAATGGACAATTACGAACTTACTCACATGGAAGATATAGAGGTAATTACATAGGTGCTCATTAGTTATTTTTTTCTTTTTTTCTGCTTTTAATAATATTTTTAGTTTCTGCTTTTTTAGCACTGATTTACACTGTACAACATGCTATTCTTATACCAGTCTGTAATGTTACAATAATTTTAATAAAGGTGTCTTCATTGACATGGAGCAGGAACCAAGCAAAGTATGAACATTTATGGATGGTTTCAGGAATCTTCAGAAAATTAAAATTAAACAGCTTATGGTTCACTAGTCAGGACACATTCAATTATACAGATCTAGTGTATCTAATAGGTGTTTCTATGGGATGTGGAAGAAAATCAGAATACCCAATCAGAAATCCAAATATACATGAGGAGACTTTCTAAGCTGCAACAGAAATTGTGTAGGCCAGCATACAAACCTATGACTCTGAAGTTGTAAAGAAGCAGCAGCTCTTTGTGCTTTGATCTTTATATACTATCTGTCACATCAAAACCCCTTTGTGAATAGCCTTCTATCCAGTTTTGACCTTAGTTTTAATGCTAACTTACTGTTATAAGTTTTGGCTTTTTTGCCATTGAACCTTTTAAAATTTCTTATTATTTTTATTTGGCTTTAGTCAAAAAATGAAAATAAATTGTTTTGGTTGGTCACTATACAGAGAAAGTGTTGCAATGGAGAAAATGTGAATTGATGTACTGAAGATTCTTCTCTGTTTTTTACCAGTATTGGAGCCAAGCGTGATGTCTGGATAATATAAAGCAGATGATTTAGCATCTGACAATAAAATTACATGTTAACTAGATTAAACTACCATTTACAAAAAGTCAGACATTTTATCGAATTAAGGTCTTGCCACAGTGAAAATCATTTTGATTTTGAGTTGATATATCATTGAAACAACCAAATCTGTTTTTTATACCTGTAAAGCAGTTGCATTATACTTTTTCATTCTAGATTGAAGCAGGACAATACTGCACATTTTCAGTGTCTGCAGATGGCTCGGTCCAGGCTTGTGGAAAAGGAAGTTACGGAAGACTAGGACTGGGGGATTCTAATAATCAATCCATTCCTAAGAAGCTGGTACTGGATCCACCACGAAATATTAAAAAAGTTTCATCTTCAAAAGGCTCTGATGGACATACACTGGCAGTCACTAGTGAGGGAGAGGTGTTCAGCTGGGGAGATGGTGATTATGGCAAACTTGGACATGGAAACAGTGCAACACAGAAGTACCCCAAGCTAATTCAAGGGCCACTACTTGGAAAGGTAATTTGGTGCATGCTCAAGTGCAATTCAAAATTATAAAAACTTTCACCCTCCCCATAAAACCAGTTAAATTTCGTACTGAATTTATGCCGCAGAACCTAACAGAAGTACAATATTTTTTCTTTTTTGTTTAATTATGTATTATGTAACATTAAAGCAGTTTTAATAAATACAGACCATTCAACCTAACCAAGCTTGTCAATCATATTCTCCTAAATTCTCCAAAATAACACCAAGTCATATTAGCATGTCCCCAAAGTACTACTATCTTTCACGCTGGTTTGTACTGTATATGTGCTCATTGACCTCTTTAACTACCCCAGGATATGTATCATCTAGTCCTGGCTATTTGTTTGATTTCATCATTTTTTACTCAAAACAGGTTTTTTATCCCTCTTTAAATTCCAAACCATGAATTACCCACTTAATAGCCTCTGTAATTACAGGGAGGTTAAAGACTTCTTTACACATGCAATTCCTATGCAATTATTCATTTATTATGTAAATACCCTTGAATTAATGTTGAAAATCTACTCTAAGAGCTTGTATTTTTTTTTCAATCCCAACGTGCCTGGATAGAGAGCCATACTAATACAGTTGGGTCACCATCAAATAGCTATGGACTATACTGTATTTTTTATAAATGTCAATATCTATTCCTTTATGTGACGCTATATGTCTGGCATGTCCTAAACTCTCTTGTACCTGTTTGGAAAGGTTGTATTTCTTAAGATAGTAAAAACAAAACATTCAATGTTAAGGTTTTTTTGATAGAGAAGTTATGTTTTCATCCCATTTTAGAGTGCAAGTGGTAGTGTTCAGAAATTTAAACTACTCCACATTTAAGTCAACCAGGGACCTATTGGGGATCTATATCCAGCCATGCCTGAGGGGATGTCTCCTGAAATGCACATCCATTTTGACCATTTTCATCTAATTAAGATTCATATTGAAAAGGGCACATCAAATCAACACCTGATTTTTTTTTAAGTATTTTCAATTATCAAATAGACTAACATGGTTTATTTTAGCAGTTGTAAAAACTAGCCGTGTTAGATAAAATAAACAGAGTTGGGGTGTCATCTCGGCAAAACCCCATCTAATGATGAAAAAAGAAAAAGGGTAGAAAAGTAGAAACTACAAGGTGCCAAAAGTTCCACCATTGCCAATTAAACAAATACACAAAAGAGAGCTTGTGGTCAGGAGCTCTGTCTCTCTCAGATACGGGTCCAAAATGACTGCTCTCTTTTGGTTGTCCTCTCACTTTTTTAATGTCCCAGAAGGGATAGGGCTTCTTAGGCTTGTGTGGAATTGATGTCAGTCACCTTCCAGTCGTCATTCCTTTGAACTGCTCAAGAGAAGGAAGATTGAATTAACCAGAGTGCCCCCCTCTCTACTCGGGTGGTTTTGCTTACATTGTGTGACCATGAAGATGTCCCCTACTCACATGTTCTTGATACAGTGTACCCTTAATGTTTACTGAAATCTAGGAACTATATTTTAGTCATTGGCTGCAGTTGTGAGAAGGGACTTAATAAGTGTAAAAATGTTATATTTGATTTGTCAAAGAAACTTACGAACCAAATAGAAACTTCATCTCAGAATGAAAAATATATTTTTTTTTTACTCCTTTAACGGAGAAATGGTGATTAATGGAATTTTTTTTTTGTGCAGATTGTGGTGTGTGTGTCTGCTGGTTACAGACATAGTGCTGCAGTAACTAATGATGGAGAGTTGTATACCTGGGGAGAAGGTGATTTTGGCAGACTTGGTGAGCAGCATCTTTTTTTCTTACTCTCTTCTGTCGCTGTAATAATTTTAGTAATTTTAAATAATGATAATACATTTTAGGAACTTAAGTTACCTCTAAGTTAATAAATGGACTTTAAAATGTTCTAAATTACTGTTTTGTTAAAAACACTTCTTTTTTTATTCAGGAATTTTTCTGTTGTTTATGCCTTCTTCCCAGGGCACAGTGACAGTCACAGCCGCAATGTACCAACACTAGTAAAGGATATTAGTGGAGTTGGTCAAGTGACCTGTGGCAGCTCACATACCATTGCAGTAGCACAAGATGGACGAGCTGTTTGGTCTTTCGGTGGAGGGGATAATGGTAAACATTTAGTAACTTAATGGTCCAAGTAAACCTATTTAACCCATATAACATAGCTGGTGTCACTACCATTTTGTAGACCTTCCTTTTCACTCTTGCTGGTACCCATCTGTCACAGATCACTCCTGACACTCTTCTCCACCCACTCCACCCTGCCTACACTCTCTTCTTCACCTCTCTTCCACACTCCCCATAACTCTGTACTGTTTATCCCAAGTATTTAAACTCCTTCACCTTTGCCAACTGTGGACGAAGTCGAGACAACAGCAGGCAGACACCTGTTCAAATAAGCAGAATTCTTTTATTTCTTTATTCTTGGTGAGTAGAGGGTCTTTGCCTTATAGAGACTAAGTGCAAAAAGCCCCCCATAGGGGAAAGTTGCATTTTTGTATAACAGAGATCTTCAAAGAAGCGGTTAGAAAAAAATAAGCTCAGTTTCATCCAAAGGTCACAGAACATTCTTACACAATTTGTTGATTACAAAGGAAAGCAGAAATTCTTGTCTTTTCTTATATTTTTAAGTAAGCTTATCAGAAAATTTGTCATACGTTTGGCATCTTAATTGGACGATAACCTAGACACTGCTGGGGCAAGCTGGGAAGTAGCCAAAAACTGTATTCAATCACTGGAAGCCCTACTCTGTGTAAGCACACTTACTTATCTGTTATAATAATACCTAGCCATACAGAGAATATGCAGATTTTCATACAGAAGCTAGCAATAGATTTTAACTTCCATTCCACACAACTCTAATCCTTGCATCCTCACAATGCAACTCCTTCTGGCCTTCTCTGTATGTCTCCATAAACACCCTCAGAGCAAACATTGCATATGTGGTGTTCTTTTCCAGCATGAAACTGTACTGCTGCTTACTAACCATCACCTCCCTTCCTAACCTAACTTCCACTACTCTTTCCCATAACTTAATGCTGTGGCTCATCATTTTTATCCCTCTGTAGTAACTATAGCTCTGCATGTCCCCTTTATTCTTAAAAATCGGTACCAGTACACTTCTTCTCCACTTCTCATGCATCCTCTCACTTTCCAAGATTGCATGAAACAATTTAGTTCAATCCTCCACTGTCATCTCTCCTTAACACCTCAATTCTTCCATGGGTATGTCATCTGGAACAGCAGCCTTTCCATTCTTCATCCTCTTCATAGCTGTCCTTACTTCCTCCTGGATAATCTGTTGCCCTTCCTGATTCACTATCTCCCCATTATCCAATCTTCCCTCTCTCTCATTCTCTTCATTCATCTGCCTCACAAAGTACATTTTCCATCTGCTCAACACACTCTCCTTGCTTGTGAGTACGTTTACATCTTTATCTTTAATCACCCTAACCTGCTGTACATCTTTCCCAGCTTGGTCCCTCTGTCTAGCCAATCAGTACAGGTCATTTTCTCTCTCCTTAGTATCCAACCTCTCATACAACTCATCATATGCCTTTTCTTTAGCCTTCGCCACCTTTTTTTTCACCTTATGCCTTATCTTTTTGTACTCTTGTCTACTTTCTGTATTTCCCTGAATATCCCATTTATTCTTCGGCAAACTCTTCCTTTGTATACTCTGCTGTATTTGCCTATTCCACCACCAGGTTTCCTTTTCCTTCTTCCGCTGTCCAGATGTTACAGCAAGCACCCTTCTAACTGTCACCCTTACTACTACTGCTTTAATTACCAAGCTAGCTGGTTAACTCTACTCTGCCATCCACTGCCTATCTCATTTTCTCCCTGAACTCAACCTTACAGCCTTTTCTTTTTCTGCTCCCATCATTTGATCCTGGGCTCTGTTCTCACTCTCCTCCTGTTCTTGATATCCATTGTCATCCTACAGGCCACCATCCTATGCTGGCTAACTACGCTTTTGCCTGCCACCACTTTTCAGTCTCCAATCTCCTTCAGACTGACCGTCCTGCATAGAATATAATCTACCTGTGTGCATCTTCCTTCACTCTTGCACATCATCCTGTGTTTCTCCCTCTTCTTACAATATGTATTCACCATAACAATGTCCATCCTTTTTGCAAAATCCACTACCATCTGACCTTCTGCATTCCTCTCCTTGACACCATACCTACCAATCACCTCCTCATCTCCTCTGTTCCCTTCACCAATGTGTCCATTGAAATCTGCTCCAGTCACCACCTTCTCTCTCTTGGGTACACTCTTCACCACTTCATCCAATTCACTCCAGAAATCTTCTTTCACATCCATTGCACACTTAACTTGCAGGACATATGCACTAACAGCATTCATCATCACACATTAAATTTCCAGCTTCATAATCATCTCTCTGTCTGACATTCCTTTAACCTACAATACACTCTTGACATACTGTACTTTCAGGATAACTACCCTACCCCATTTCTCCTCCCATCCATACCATGAAAGAACAATTTGAACCTGCCTCCAATACCTGGCCTTTCTCCCCTTCCATCTGGTCTCTTGCACGCACAATATATCAGCCTTCCTTGTTTCCATCATATCAGCTAACTCTCTCCCCTTTCTAGTCATACTGCCAACATTCAAAGTTCCTACCCTCAATTCCACTCTCTTTACCTTCCTCTTCTCCCTCTGCCTCTGGACAAACCTTCCCCCTCTTCTTCTCCTTCTTCAGCCAACTGTAGCCCAATTTCGGCCTGCACCCTGTTGGCTAGCAGTAATGGTGAATCTCAATGTTACTGAGAAATATACTTCCATCTTATATATTTATTTTAATCATGAATAGGTAAACTTGGCCATGGTGACACTAACAGAGTTTACAGACCCAAATTAATTGAAGCTCTGCACGGTCTCAGTATCAGGAAAGTGTGTGCTGGCAGTCAGTCATCACTTGCTCTTACATCTGCTGGTCAGGTAAGAACTGAGTCAATTTTTAACAGCATCTAGATAATTATCTGGGGCTCATCTTTAATTTCTCTGTATCATATCCAGTAATCAAGTACTGTATTTGTTAATTTAAAAGATAATTAGATGGAAATGTCTTTTTAGTATTGTCTTTTAAATATTCTTTTATCAAAGCTTTCATGTATTTAAACAGGTCTTTTCGTGGGGATGTGGCTCTTGCCTAGGATGTGGCTCTTCAGAAATGACATCCCTAAAGCCTAAATTAATTGAAGAGTTGAGTGTGACAAAAATTATTGATATATCATGTGGTGAAAGCCATTGCTTGGCCTTGTCTCATGGTGAGTAGTCTTATTGTAGTTTAGTTTACTCAACAGCATTTATTGATTTAGCATTATTGGATTAGAAAGAAAGAAAGAAAGAAAGATATGCTTACTTAATATGCATTACAGACGACCCCTGAAATTCACGGGGTTGTGAAAAACCGTGAATTTTGGATGTGGTCAAAAAAATGCCTATTTTTATAGTTTAAACCCTAAATATGCCTCCAAAACACTTTAATTTCATTTCAGACTCAACTTAATACATTACACTAAAAAAAAATGTAAAGGTAACCTGTAAAATGTACAGTACTGTACTTCTATGTCTCCTGCAGTGCTAGAATGTAAAATACCGATGTTACCCCTATATTTACTGTAACTTATGCAAGCGCGTTTTCTTTGGTATTCACTGTCATTTTCTTTAGTATAAGTAGGGTAAATACATAATAATTAAATTTAATTTAATTTAATAAAATAAAAATACAGTAAAATGTATGGGTACTCACCAATAATGAATGATATTGATTGAAGATGATAATGAATTAGCTGTGCAGTATGTTAGAGGTATGTAATGAAGATAATGACTCCACAGCAAAGCAGAGGATTTACAGCTCCTTGGGTGGTTACTGCGGCATAACATTTTAGTTCCCAGAGCAAATCCAGTAGTTCAACCTTCTCCTGGAGTCTCTTAAACTTCTTCTGGTTTAAGAGGCTCCAGATTGCCAGAAGCCTTAGAAGGTGCAGGGCGTTTGGGTGGCATCTTAGGGCTTTAAAAAGAACAAAACGAAAAACACAACAACACTCGGCGAAACACTTGAGATAGCTACACATGGTAAACTGTTATGATGCGGGAATGCTAGGCTGCATCTGACAGAGATGCGTCATAGGGAACCAGCTGAGTATTGTGGCATTACTTAATCTTTCAAATTTTTTTTAGCAACTTCATCAGTTTTTGCCATCATAGAGTATACAATTAATTCTCAAACTGCTATAAAATAAGCAGTTGAAGTATATTGGTTATGAACATCATAGTTCAAAATGCATCTAGATAATGTTACATTTTGTGACTATATTCAATAAAGCTATACGTAGTGCAGTCCCGGGCAAAGTTCAAACAAAAGTGGCCAATCTAAAGCTACCCAAACATTGAAGAAGATGAATCAATAGAGATGGTAGTACAACTAAAGCATGTGGGACAAAAATATGACAGCAAAATGAATGATGACAAATGAACTAATAAACCACTTCTAATAAACCTGGTAATAATTTCTGCACTACATATACAGTACACATATAAATATTATTTCAGTTATCTTATTTATAAATGTCTATGCGTGGAAGTGTGTGTGCCTGTCCGTCCCAGAAGTGAGAGGTGGAGTCGGGGTAAGGGCCACACCTCTGAGGATACACAAACGAGGCCAGCATGTTGGCAAAACGAAACCTCCAAAGAAAGAGTCACTCGCTTAGCGGCTAATACAGAAGTGAGGCGAGCACATAAGCAAAACTGTATCCCTTTTACTTTTCCTCCAGCTGCTAATACACAAGCGAGGCAAGCATGTCGGCAAAACAAAAACCTCCGAAGAAAGACAGTTACTTAGCCGCTAATACGCAAACAATGCAAGCACGTCTGCAAAACAAAACCTCCTAGGAGAGCGATACCCAGAGTAGTTCCTTTCAATTACCTGACATCTATACATTTCAATTTTTTTTCTGACGATTTCAATAGTTTGGCTTATACAGCTAATTTTATATAAACCTCTTGTGAATTGTTATTTTACTACTGGAAAGATAAATAGCATTTCTGCTAACATTACAATAAAGTGTTTTTTAAAAGTTTTTTTAATCTTTGAGGAACTATCTCTGTTTGGAGTGCAAAAATCATTTATGGCTCTGTTTAAATCATATATGCAGGAGGACTGATACATGGATTTGTTTCACATATGTGATCAATGTAAACAAAAATGTTTATTATTAAAGAAAACATATACGTTTGTGTATCATCTCTGGTTCTGCGTATGGTGCATTTCTGGTAAATCCAAGCTGTTCTATTAAGCTTTTCTATACATTCTAATGTGGAGGCAGTGAAGAAACTTGGCCCCCACCTCACAGCTATGATGAGTTTTATCAGTCTATATAATAAACCTGCTTAATCCAATTTGTATTCTCTGTGAAATGTATTGATGGGTGATTTGTGCATGATTCCTTCTAGTTGAGTGATTTTTTTTACTGTATCATGGGAATCGATTTGCGAGTATGAATGAATGATTCTGAACAGCTCAATGAGAGTGCTAAAGCGCATGTTCCGTCTGCCTCCTTCGTTTAAATGTTTAAAGTGTATGTGCAAGTACAGCCTGATGTGTGATTCTTATTCACACTGCTTCTTTTAGTTAGAACTTAAATCATTATTGGCGAACGGGAACTCTCTCATTGATCACTCTCTAGTTCACCTTAGAAGTACAATACAGTAATAACACATTTATATTAGAATGTTTTGTTTGTTTGCAGACCCCCGTGACCCTGTAGTTAGGATGTAGCGGGTTGGATAATGGATGGATGGATGGATGTTTTGTTTGTTTTGTACAATTCATTATAGGAACTATTTTAAGAGAAATATATACAGTAAACATAGTATTAAACTAATACATTTATGTCCCTTTGTACATTGAACAATTTAGTCACCACAAACCTGAACTTTATAAAAATATTATTCTAATTTTTAACATTTTTTTGCCTTCAACTTTAGTATAGCATACACTTTTTATGGCACATTGAATGCACCAGGTATATATTATTCACAGATTTTTTGAAGTTCGAACTGAGTCATTGTTCAAGAATGAGTCACACAAGTCTCTTTCATTTGATTTGCAAATGAATCAGATGATTCTCATTCATTTGGTTCATGAACTGAATTACTACCCGAGAACGAGTCACATAATTCTCGTTCATTTGATTTTTAATTTAATCATATGATTTTCATTCATTTGATTCATGAATGGAATCATTACCCATGAAAGAGAAATCATATGATTCTTTTTCATTTAATTTGCAAAGTGAATCACTCAATTATTACCTAAAAATTGTTTCACACAATTCTTGTTCACTTATGATTCTCAAGCGTAGTTTCTTATTTAAATTATTATACAATATGAAATACCAGCATGTTTAATACATAATTTAACAAATATAAATATTATATTATAATTAAATACATAATTAATTTGGGAATCATTTCGGGAGGCAGCTCCTGAAATTTTTTTTTTAATTTTGGAATCAAACAAATAAAATGATTCATTTAATTGCATTGTTCAAAAGAATTGAATCAGTAAAGTGAATTGAAATTCCTATCAGTAAAATCGTTCTCTCCAAGTAAAGTACAGTATATAAAACATGTTTATTTATATTCTTGTGGATGTTAATAAAGTTAATCAAGATTCAATTTTCTGTGATACTGAGACGCATGCTTTTCAATGTGGGAGTAGAGCTGCACTCACAAGTAAATAGTAGAGTCTGCAGAGATGTGATATTAATTCATTTGTGCTTTCTCATTCTCTCAGAATTGCAAATACAAAAAAGGGTGTTTCATTTATAACTAGCTATCATGTATAATGCCATTGTGTAGTTAAAATAAACAAATATTGTAAGTAGCAAGAGCTCATAGTACATGCTTTAGTTACCATAAGTTAAAACTTTGAAACGTAAGATACAATTGTGTCTTGTGATCAATTTTTTAATGCTCAGAATTGTTAGTAATGCTGTTAGTACTGCAAAAATTGAATCAGCCCCTACAGTGTTGCTTGCTTTTATTATAACAATTTTACTAATTTGTCAATTTTTCACTTTATTGTTTTCTTAATTACCAAGTGAAGGCTGAAAGTGGATTTTGAAAGTGAAGTCTATATAGGACAAAGAGAAAACACATTTACGCCGTGAATATGCTTTGAACATAAAGAAGGAAGAATACTATCACATTACACATAACATTTTTGATATTTTATTGTTTTGATCCTATAACAATGAAATCTGCCTTCTAAAGTATTGTATTACGACCCTGTTTTCAAGTCTATTCTCGTATATATTTCTGAAGAGTTTTAGAATAATATGTGTTCAGTGTTTTATGTTTTAATTTTTCATGTTGGTAAAATTACTTTTTATTCTTTCTGGCAGAGAATGAAGTGTACGCCTGGGGTAATAATGCCATGGGTCAGTGTGGACAAGGACACACATCCACCCCTATTACAAAGCCCAAGAAGGTTATAGGTTTGGAGGGAACTGCTGTTCAGCAAATAACTGCGGGCACGTCACATAGCTTAGCTTGGACAGCGGTGCCTACAGACAGGTAACAAAATTATTATTATTTTTTTTTTACTAAAGTGTTTAATTGCATTTATTTTAATAAGAAGATTTATGATTAAGGAGAAAAAAATAAAGAGTTGAAGTCAAACATCTCTAATACTCAATAAGTATAACCATTTCATAATCTCATAGTGTCAATAAAGAAAGAGAAACATGGAATATTCATATTCAGAAAATAGGGAAATAGCTCACAATTTATTGTCTTTTATACAGTTTCCTTTTTCTAACAAATACATCAAGAACCTTTAAATATGACCGAAAAGTGCTTAGAGGCTATGCCTTAAGAAATAACATAAACAAATGCATAAAAATGAATACAGTATACATGGAGATAAAGCATACAGTTCTAATTGCAAAGATTGTTTGTCACAGACTAAATTTTTCACAAGATTATTACTGTGAAGCTTTATTGGGAATCTTTTGGCTTTCATTTTAATTAATCTAGACAACTGGTGGCTTGGCATCGACCATTCTGCATTGATTTAGAGGAGAGTACTTTTACATACCTCCGTCACTTCCTAGAACAGTATTGTGAAAGGATCGACTCTGATGTGCCACCACACCCATTCACATCTCAAAGGTGCGGTATCCTCATTCCTTATTGCCAAATTATACATTAATAAATATGAACTGTAAAATGATATTCATTTATGTAATTTTAACTTTTTTGGTAAGTTACATTTTTTGTTATTGGTCACTAGAAAGTTATTCTCATAAAAATTTGCTCTTGTTACTGTGAGAGTTTTATACATCATTAACTAAAGATGCCTTTGAGAATAAGATGATCACCTCACTATACGTTTATTTTTGGAATATTAAAGTAATGTTTGGGTTGGACAGGAACTCTAAATGGTGATACTGGGATTTTTTTTTCATAGTCACATTCATGTGCACTGTGCAACATGTGCCAGTATGTCAAATTGTTTAGTGTTTATATTTGGTTAAGGGGATGGATGGGCAAGTTGTTCCCTGATAGTTCAAGAGGCATAATCCAACAGAGAACATTTTTCCTCAAGCTCATTTTATATTATTTTGTATTACTACCTAATAGTGGTAAACATTCAGGAAAAACTATTTTGCTCTTGGGCAGTGTTTTGCAAATTAACTGTTCTTTTTAGTTTTCTTCATTATAATGCCTGTAAAAAACCTTACCATCTAATCATCAACATTTCAATGGGTACAGTTCCTCATTTAACAGGAGGGCAAAACAGTCTTTCAGTCATTGCACATGATGTACTTGAATGAGCCCTAAGAGCATAAAAATCTTACATTCATTTCGGGGATATGAGTATCTTCCTGTAGCTGTTTTCTAGTGAAAGGCAAACAAAAGCATTTGTATTTGTCTACTCACAGGGTAGCCACCCAGTGCATGCTTATTGTAAACTCATAGTCTGGTTTATCTGATATTGCAGTTTGCTATGTGACAATCTATAAGAGCATGTGCAACACAGAAAAAGACTTTGTAATTTTTCCTGTAATAGTTTTCATATGTGAGAAGCAATTTCACTAAATATTATTCATACCCAGTAATTAATTAACAGCTTGTGAATTTCATTTTTATTCTTAAAGGGAATATCAGCAGTTTATTCTTCTGTGTCTCAAATTGCTTTCCACTCATCTGTCATTGGCACAAGCTGGTGGAACTGGATCAACTGTACTTGGTGTTCAAGGAAGACCCCTCAGGCATCTGCTCTTTAGACTCATTGACTCGAATGTACCTGATTCCATTCAGCAGGTTTTGTGTCTCTTTAAAAGTGACAATTTTTTTATAACAGTTTATTATAATAAATGAAAATTAACCATAAATTTTTATTTTTAAATGTTTTCCATATTTTCAGCCATATAAAATTTTAGACATGGTAATACAGCTCTTATACTCTTAATTACTGGAATTGCATATATTTTATGGTGAACATTTTTTAATAGAAACATTTTAAATTACTAAACAGTCATGCCAGACACTTCAGACCTTTAATTTTCTTTATTTTAAATTTGACAATGTCATAGGGTGTCTTTAATGTTGTATCATAGTTTTATGCTGTATATTATGATAGGCATTTTAGGCATTACAGTATTTGTTCATGTTGCCCGTTTTTGTGTTTATTATAGTATATTGTATTTTTAAATAGTTAAGTGATTGAATAAGCACTAGTATATTATAGTCTAATTGTGACATACTATATGAGAAACGTGAAGCTGAAATTTGACCATGGCAATATTTACAGAGATATGTTGTGTATTTAAATGATTTTATGAGCATCAGTTCTATTCTTTGCAGGCACTGATGATTACACTTTCTGCTGGTGCTTCACTGCTGCTGCCTCCACTCAGGGAGCGAACTGAGCTTTTGCACTCACTTCTACCTCAGGGTCCAGAGAGCTGGGATAGCCTTTCCAGGGGGCAGGTAGGAATTTTATTTGTTTACACACAAAGGGTAGTTATTTCTCCTTGATATTTGTTTTGCTATTGTGTCTTTAAAAGTCCTCTGTATCATTGATATTAAATACAATATACAAGATACAATATGCAAGTAACACTTTCCTTATAGACAAATACTACTTAAGATAAACAAATGCATTAAATGACTGAAAAAATAG
The DNA here is from genome assembly GCA_026402145.1 of Polypterus bichir lapradei. Classification (NCBI taxonomy): domain Eukaryota; kingdom Metazoa; phylum Chordata; class Cladistia; order Polypteriformes; family Polypteridae; genus Polypterus; species Polypterus bichir. The sequence goes on along the minus strand of JANRMT010062837.1, from coordinate 80,042,785 downwards.
TAAACATTTAAATAGATATTGAAAAATTTAATAATCTTTTCAATGCAAAAAAAAACCAGAAGCATTTTTGTGAGCCAGATTTTGCTTGCTTCATTTTTTGTAGAGAATGCAGCTCGACATGGTCCTAAACAGTCTGCAGGAGCAGTCCCATGTTGCGTCTTTACTTGGATACAGTTCGCCATCAGAATCAACGTCCGGTGCTTCTCATGCTTCTTCAGTGGATCAGCCTTTTGATTGCTCAGGGATCAATAACCACTTTTACTTGTCAGAAGTACTTCTGAAGACTCTTCTGTTAAATATTGGCTTTTACACTGTAAATATTCAAATCCTGCTGTTTTTCTTTTTGCAAAAAGTGTTTAATTTCCTACAGTATGTTACTGTAGAAATTGATACATCCTTCTATAAAGAATTGGATTTTGAGCTTTTCTGGATAATAACTTTAATTTATTGGCAACACTAAACATTTTATAGTTTAGATTGAGAAATATTAATTGTGCTGAATACAGACATCTGAAAGTCTCCTGTTAATAGTGTTATTATATACAATTTTAAGGAATTAAAAAATTATTGTTATGGATTAATGTACCTTACAAAAAGCTGTCAGTTTGTTTTAAACTTTGTGATCAGCAATATGGTTTGTGCATGGAGCATTGCAGCTTGATATGATTAGGTCTTGGTCTAACTTTCAGGGGAATCTCCACCATAGCTCCACAACAACAACAACATTTATTTATATAGCACATTGTCATACAAAACGTAGCTCAAAGTGCTTTACATAATGAAGAAAAGAAAAATAAAAGACAAAATAAGAAATTAAAATAAGACAACATTAGTTAACATAGAAAAGGAGTAAGGTTCGATGGCTAGGGTGGACAGAAAAAACAAAAAAAAAAACTCTTAGCATTGTGGCTTCATTTTTGTTGCATTTCCTAGAATATTCTGGTGCATGTATTTTATTTTTTAATTTGTATAACTAAATTCTCTTTAAATTACTCATGTGACAGGATCGTGCATTTGGTGAGCTAGAGAAGAACAGTGACAAACAGCAAAATAGCATAGTGCCTACCCAAAGTGATCCACCCACTCACTTTCATCGTCTGCTGTCTGCCATGCATAGACATCTGCTAGCCCACTGCTACATGAGTTCTGATGCAAAAGTGAGTTACCCTTGCTGTGGTGAATAATGTTTTAATTCAAGAGCAATGAAAATATCTTGCTAAGTTTTTGCTCTTTGTTGTGTAGGATCATGGCAGTGTAATGCTACTTCATAAACACCTCTTTCTGTTACTACCTTATGCTGCTGAAACATTTAAGAGGGCAACAATACTGTTAGAGGAGAGTACAACAGATAAGCATGTCATCAAAAAGCTTCATGGTAAGTAATTGAGTTTGTTATACATGTTAGGGGTGACACAAAAATTCCTGTCATTTAAAAAAAAATTATACAGGTTACAGCAATTCCCGTTTAGTCAATGACAGAATACTTACCTTCAGATGCAATACACTTGTCCCTGTGCTTCTTTCATTCCTGGAAACATTTTCTGTACTCATCTTGTGTTACCATGTGTAGAGCTTTCTGAGATTTTTTTATTCCTGGATGTCTAACACAGCAGCAAATTGTCTTCTTCTGTCTCAGGAATTTCAGGAATAAAAAGAGTTATGAGGAGCAAGATCTAGAGAATATGGGATGTGTGAAAAACAACCACATTGTTTTTGGTCAAAAACTCTTTGACTGACAATGCAGTGCGTGCAGTGTTGCACAGCTTCACTGGATGTTTGTTTTTTCTGGATACTTTCCTGCAGATGCCTCAGCAGTTCAGTGTATTGTTGCTTATTAACAGACCAGTCTATTCATAATGAAACTCTTTTATTAACAAGTCTGTTAATGGCAAAAATGCAATCGTCATTGACTTGGTGTTCAGTATGACCTGGTGTGATTTTTCTGGCCAAAGTCACATGCATGGTTGTAAAATAAATGTCAGAAATAAGGACATGTTTAGCTCGGCACAATGTCACTTGACAGACTGATTAACAAGACTATAGGCATATGATATCTAGTGGCATAGTTGATAACTACATCCTACTCTCATGCTATTGACTTAAAGTCATTTTTTCAAATGTTAATCTTGGGCTTTGCTGTCTAAATGTAGGTGGATATGCATTTTTAGACGGACGCAGCAGTTTGTTTTTCACTCTACGTTCAGATTATAGTTTTTTCTTGGGCTCATACAGAAAGATATTTTAGAGAGATTTACGTAATTGGACTCAATTTAAGGACATTATTATCCTGAGTTACACAACTCTAATTCTGGATCATATGATCTTGATAATGTATTTAAAAATCCTGGCAATAGTTCAGAAATACACTGTAGGTTTTCTGTTATGTTTATTGGTCTACTATACTGATACTGATAAATGTAATGTTGAAGAGTACATTTTCCCTAATCTTCTATTTATTTATTTTTTTAGCTGTACTGTTTAGCTCTGCAGCAGGAAGCATTTTGTGCCAGATAATATATTCTCTCTTGCTGCTGTCACCAAGCATTACAAGACCATTGCTGCCTCACCTTCTTTCTCTACTGGAACATATTAATGAGCTAAGCTGTTTTTTACCTGATATGGGACTACTAGAAGAGTCTGAACTGGGGCAGACACCTCTGGGTATGGTAAAAGGGATTTCTCATTCTTACTTCTTTAGTAGTGGATGCACATTTATTTAATATAGTCTTTTTAGTTAGTGAGTAAATCTTTTGGTTTTCAGCACAACTTTTCAGTTTTCAGTCTGCTGTAATGTTAGTAGAATTAATTTTTGATATTTGTTGAAAATGCATAGGTCCCATTCAAGTTTTTTACAAATGCTTAAGTCACATTTATTTTTATGTAACTGTACATATTTTGTAGCATATTTGATTTAACTACACTTGAGTATCTGCTTGTTTATATTTATAGAATCTTCTGGTATCTCTGACACACTAAATGGATTGCTGCCTGTGTCTGAGACATGGCATTGGTTGCTTGATTTGGAAAGATCAGTTGCACTTTTAGTTGGACGTTGTTTAGGAGGAATGCTACAAGGTCCTCCACTTTCAGAACAAGAAAAAGCAACAGAGGTCTGGCTGAATAACCCACTTTTACAAAATGGCCTGGAAATGGATGGAGAACAGCTGGGTAGGCAAATACAAGGGTGTTTCAAAGAACATGCATAAAATATTAATTTAATATTTTTGTTGCTAAGATGTTTCCCTCATTAGAGCATAAGCTTCTTTTATTCTTTATATAACGGCGTAATCTATTTAACATGCATTAAATCTGTGGACCACTTCCTCTGAAGTTTCACTGGATTAAATTCTTTCTAGGCTCCTTGATGACAAGGCTGATTGAAAAAACACTATCAAATGGTGCTGAATCAAAGCCAGTGGATGAGAGTTTGTCTGAGGAAATCTGTGTTCTGGTTGATATAGCACTAGGAATCCATAGGGAACCAGCACATGGGATCTGGAGGAAGATAAAGGACTATGCTATTAGCAGAGGTATTTTAATAAATAACATTTACTTAAGTAGTCATACAAGATATGTGTTTAAGCCTTTCTTCAAACTTTTAGAATTACTCAGTCATTAGGAGGATTAAAGCGCAGGTTTGTTCCAGAGACAGAAAGTCTCACATAGTGTGTTGCCTTCCGTGTGCACAGAATGTGAGAAGATCCAGTTGTCATTGTCCATGTTGGAACAAATGACATACATAAGGGCAGGCTGTCAGTTCTGCAATTCAAATTTAAAGAATTAGGTGCCAGGCTCAGAAGCAGAACTGGTAGTCTTCTTTGAAGTTCTGCCTGTGCAAGCATCAGTCCAGGCAAAACTGAGGAGGTTAGAATGCATAACATGAGGCTCACATCTTGGTGTAGGATATAAATATATACATGTATTGGGCAATATATACATTTATTATGCATTAGGACTCCTTTTGGAACAAATGGGTCTTGTACTGCCATGAAGGGTTACATTTGAACTGCAGGGGCACCAATGTGTTGGGGAGGCATATAAGCAAGTTATTTGAGGATTGTTTAAACTAGGGAATTGTCAAGCAGAAAGTTTAAGACAGGACAGTTTTAGACTTGCACACGAAGCAACAAACAATAGTGTAAAAGCAAATATGCATAGTAGCATGAATTCTAACCCAAAATATAAATATAGAAGTAATATAAGTAACATTAAAAATATCTTGACTTAATGCTTAAAATATCAAATATAAAACAACTAAGTATTTAGCTCAATGAAATTATGTTTATATAGCAATATTAAAGATGGGGATGAGTATAATATAGATGGGTATGCGTTTTTTACAAAGGATAGACAGGCAAGAAAAGTAGACGGGGTTGCTGTTTTAAAACAAAATTTAAAACAGATGCAGTAAAGTCTAAAAGGGATAAATTGGGTTCAGCTTTGAAGTGTAGAAACAGTTAAGGAGTAGTGGAACAGGTTTAAAAATGTTTTACATATATCACAGTTACATTCTAAACTTTGAAATTAGTAGGGAATTAAAGAAAACTCTGCAGTGGGTTTATAAGGAATTGAAAAAAAAATGCTGCAAAGGAAAAAAAAAACCAGCTGTGAGAACTCTTAATGAGTCGTGGGGCCTGTGACAGCATGAGGGCAACCATTAAGAAGGATATTAGTGAAGCAAAGAGGCAGTTAGAGATGACTATTGTAGATAGGGTGAAGGATGACCCAGAGAGATTTTTTCAGTATTTAAATAGTAAAAGGACACTCAAAGAGGAGGTGGAGTGATCAGGGTTATTAAAAAGGAATTAAAATATGCAGACATTGAAATAGTAAATGCTTTAAACTTGGCATTTTTCTTAAGTTTTCACAAGTCAGGAAGTGGATAACCTCCCAGCAGTAACAGAAACCACTATGGAGGTACTGAGGAATTTGGAAATTGTGTAGGGTGAAGTACTGCTCAAATAAAATAGTCTGAAATTAAACAGATCACCAGGATCAAATAATATTTACCCTTGAATTCTTAAGTAGATTAATTAATGCATATATAAACCCTTCATGCATATTTTTAGGAATTCACTACGCACTGGGGAAATTCTGAAGGACTGGAAAATGGCAAATTTTATCCTGTTATATAAAAAGAGTGATCTGGCAGATCCAAGTAAATACAGGCCAGTAAGCTCAAAGCTCACCACAGGTAAATTAATCAAAGGAATTATAAGGATAAGGTTGAGCAACACATGGCAAGAACAGGAGTTTTACTGAACATTTTTTACTGAAGTGTTCAATCATATCACCTGTCCAACAATGGATGTTACTTTAAATTGACTTCAAAAAAAAAAAAACAGGGGCGCAGTTGGAAATTTGTTAAGGATAAATTTCTTACAAACATTAGAAAGTTTTTCTTCAATCAGAGAACCACAGACACATGGAATAAGTTACCAAATAATGTGGTAGATGGCAAAACTTTAGGGACCTTCAAAACTTGATGTTATTTTGGAGGAATTAAGTAGATTGAACTGGCAAGCTTTGTTGGGCTGAATGGCCTGTTTTTGATTACATTTTTTTAATGTTCTAGTGTAATATTGTAAATTAAAATGCTTCAATAACTATTACTGTGCTCAGTTAACAAGGAACATTTAGACTTAAATATTCTGAATTTTTCTATAGTCACATTTTTACAAAAAAAAATGTTTTTTCTTCTGTGTGATGCGATTCCAACTTTTTAATTTATTTTTTCTTGAGAATGGGAGATTGGAAGTGATGTTAGAGATGTCCAACTGGATTCAGTCACCAGATTTGTGTTAGCTGCTTTGTTGAAACATTCTGGTTTTCATAAGGAAGCCTACTGGGAAGAAAGGTAAATGCTGATTTGTCTTTTTTATGTATTTGCATTACAGAAATCCACCTTTAATTTTTTAATTTTAAAGTTCCTAATTATTCATTAAATAGTGCTCAGAACAAATGTGTAATGTTCTTGCTTCTGCTTCATCTTTCCTGGTTACTTTAAATGCTCATAAAATGCTTTCTGTAAATTACAGCAGCTTTTCAGTTTCAAATCAAATTCCAAAAGGCAGATGTATAATATTTAAGTAGCTTTCAGGCTTTTATGTGCAAATATTTTTAAATGTGAGTAATAGACTTCAGATATGTGGTCGACATTCTGGCATTTCAGCAGATGATTCAGTCACAACACACACCTTATAGATTATTTATATACACTATATTTTTTAATGAATGATTTGTGAATGAATAAAATGCCTCTTATTAAAGTTCAAGCTACTTGTGTCATCTTACACATCATTGATTATGCCAGATATTTAAGTAAGGCATACATCACTAAATAAAGCTTATATAATTAGTTTTGTTTCATTGTCTATATTAGATCAAGTTTCTAGTATTCTGCTATCCATTTTTTGATACATGTATGCCATTATAGGTTTTCATGAAGATTGAATCCTCATAGTGGCAAGTTTTGGTTTATGGAAAAGCAGTGTAGTTTTTTGTAGTGCTATTGTTTCCACATTTAAAGGCTGCAGAATATAAAACAGCTTTTTTTCTTTTACTTGTGCAAAATCTTAACTATACAGCATGAATGAGCTTCTGACAAGTTTAAATCACAAGTGTCCAATGCAAATACAAATACTACACTTGAAGGGTAAATACAAAACATTTGGCAAAAGTCAAACTGAAGTGTCAGATATCAAATATAAATAACATATATTAAGATTAAAAAATGTAATATAAATGGAAAGTGTCAGGCTTAAGTGCCAGTTGTCAGATTTGAATGGAAACATTCAAACTTCATGTGTGCTGCAGTAAGTCTTAGATAGTTTTGAAAAGAATTTCCCATTCATGTTGATGACATCAATTTAACTGCTGTTGACATAAAAAATTACTCTGACTCTATCATTCAACTCTTTATAGATTTTTTTTTGTAAAAGATGTACATTTTTTTCATTACTTAAATTGTGCCCAACATATAACTAGCAAATGTCTAAAAATGTATGATCATTCAATACACTCTACATATGTCAAATTTGAACAATATGTTCCTGTTCAGAGCAACCAGTTGCATGCATTGGTAAGTCATGCTATTTGTAAGATGTGTTGCATGTGTAATTATGTTTTTTTCTGTCTGTTTGTTACAGACAATATTGCCTGGCTTGCATTTGTTGTTTTCTTAGAATGACAGAAAATAACATTCAGTTACCCAATTTGGCAATAGAGAGCAATGACTGGCATTTGATGCCTGAAGTATGATTCACAGTTTGTTTAGCTTTCTTTACTGCTCAAAGTGTGGTGATGAGGTGTCAACTAACTGCTGTCTATCATGTAAAACCAAACAATCCACAGTAGTTGACCTTGTCAACATCTAGAAACAGTTTCAACCTTCTAACTCCTCATAGTGACTTTTGTCAATACCAGTGTCGGAAGAGTTAAGATTCAATCAAATTGTAGGTACCATATTTAACACATATACCTGATATCTCCAATTTATATCATATGGTAGATACAATGGGTATTTGTCATTTAAGCTTGACTTTTGCCATTTACATATGACATTTGTCATTTAAATGTGACATTTACAATTTCACTTTAGTGTGTAACATTTAAACTTGATCATTTCCCCTTGGCATTTGTAGTAAAAAAGATATTTTACTGTTTGCTACTTTTAAATGTATAAAAAAGGTAAAAAAATCACATTGTTTTGCAAATTATATTCTTTAGAAAGTATGCCTCTGTAGGATACTATTCCATTTCAAGCAACACATACTGTACATCTACAGTAATGCAGGGCAAGTTTAGATTTACCAATTAATCTAATTAATCTAATTATACAGTACATTGTAGCTTAAACATTTCTGATAGTTTTGAGGCTCTTTCCAATAGGTCTGAACCATCAGAGAAACTCCGTGAGGTCTATCAGATTGTGTACAATGTCCGTACTGCCTTGTTGTCCATTAAAAGCTCAGAAGAAAGCAGCACTGATGTACAGACAGTGTCCCAGCCTGCTCAGGTAACCAAGTATATATTTTTTTGACAATATAGAGTCTTCATTTTCTTTACTGACTTTCTTAGAAACCAATAAAGTTTTTTTGAATCCACTGATACAAACATTTGCTATTTTTTGGTGAACACAGCAAATGGGTCTTTAGGGCTGCCGTCCAAACCCAAAATAGGCAAAGTAACTCCAGTGTAAAACTTAAAATTTATGAAAGCTGTACTGTATAATGTGATTTTCCCTTGTGATTAATAAAGTATCTATCTAATGTGCTTTGCATTTTTCTCAAACTGCATGCTTTGCTTATTTAATTAAAATACTTTTTAAAACTAAGAAAGGTAAAATAAAACACATTAGTAGAGTACCTTTCTCAACGAAAAGTTTCATTAATTTCTAATGAATTTATTAGCTTTGATAATGAAAACGTGTATGATGTTCTGTTGTGAGTTTTAAATGTGTAATCAATAGCTGTAAAAGTTATTTTGTTCTTAATCATAAAATGGGATTTTACAAACCACTTTAAGCCTGAGAGCGGTTATGGGTAGGGAATGTTTGAGTTTATGGTTTATTTTTTTCTTTTTATAATTTTCTTAATATTTATGGAAGCAATAAATGTATAAATGAAGAGAACAAAGCCCTGACAATTCAACTCAGAATAAGAGGAAAGGATATTTTACTGGGAGCTGATTTTCTGGAACATGTGAACGCTTAACCAACAGTTAACAAGCAAGTAGTCAAGTACTCATACTCTGTTGTTCAGTCACAGAGGGTAACTGCAGGGCATATCTCCAACTAGCAAATCTTTGTTTTTAAATACAGTAAATAACTTGGTACACATTTAAATTGCATTTTCTTTCTATACTGTGCTATATCTGAAGCATTTAGGATAAAAATAGAATCAAACAAAATTTTGTGTGACTTGAGATTAGTGAATAAAGTGAATCCAGATATGATTCAATAGCTAGCTAGCCAGGCTACTTTCAGAACCTAATAGGATAAGGAGCAAAAGTGATAAAGCTCAAATCCTGGAAATGCCATACTAACTTTATCTTTAGGACACATAAGAGCACCATGCCTTAAATGAGGGTCACCTGCCATCCCAGATAAATTTGGATATAATTGACATACCAGCTGTAGACCATTAATTGGAAGAGAGGTGGAAGGGAATTCAGCTATTGAACTTGAAGCAGTAGTTCAACAGAAGACCATTCATTTAGGCTTTATTTAACTTCAGAAAGCACCCTCTGGTAACTGTTTAGTGCAATAGAAGACATAAGGAGATATCAGTTCTAAGATATCCAAACTATGATGGTACTTTAGTACAGTATTACAAGGAGAGTAAGTAGAAACAGTGTAGATTTGGCCCAGTTAATCTCAAACCAAAGCAATGTCCATACCTCATACATAATTCAAAAACTTATAAATTAATCATATGGTTGCTTACGATAATAGAATATAGTTTAAATGTAACAAAAAAACAAAAGATTTCATAAACATTGTTTGGGGTTTTTTGGACTGAACTGCAATGACGAGAGGTTTCAAAGATGACCCACACAAATAGCCAGTGGGAAAGGCCTAGAGCCTTTCAGAAAAATGTGTGAAAGAGGAGACTTCACTGAGTTATCTCAGATGACTATGAAGGGATTAGTGTAGAGTGCTGTAATAAAATGAACAAAACCTTGCCATTTAATTATTCTGTTGACATTTGCTTAAAATATTCCTGCTGCAGTACAGGGAGTGAGTATATTAAATTACATAAATTACATGAACACATGAACATAATAAAGTTGAATCTGTGCAGTGATGACATATAAAGTGTAATAAGGAAACATTTATATGCACAAAGTAGACATGGATAAACCAAAGAAATATTTTCATTTTATCCATTTGACCTGTTGTATATGTTGGGCACACTGGTTGGGCACAAATTGTTATAGTATCTGGTGACATGTCTGTAACAAGATTATATTTTATTGAGGCTGTAGAAGATAAACAACATTGATACTGTATGTTCATACTGTTTTCTGGTTTGTAAAACAGTTTTTTTGTCTTATGATACATAGTAAATGTAAATAAATGAGATTACAATTAAAAAAAATTGGCACAGAGATTCAGTGTAAATTTAAACTTTTGTTTGTTATTTGAAAATTCTAAATTGGACATTCAGTTTTCTTGCGAAGTGGACGAGGATGGAAGTAAGGGGATATCTTCTGAAAATGCAGACAGAGTGGTAAAAGAACAAGATCATCATCCCCACAGCAATATTGAGACTGCAGAACACAATCAAGAGGAAGAAGCCCCCAGCATCAGTAGTATGTTGACGCTTAATATATTAAAAATGAATGTATTAATCTTTCTAAGGTTTAGTGTTTAATCTGTGATTTTGGAATTTGTTTTACAATGTCAAACTTCTGCATATTCAAGTAGATCTCCGTTAATTTGCAGTAACCTGTTAGTAGTAGTTCACCAGTGTATGAAAAAGTTATACTATTCTTCTGTATATCAGTGGTCCCAAAAATTCCTAAAATTGTTTTTAAAAAAACTTTATTATACAACTTACTGCAGTTCCCTTTAGGTCACTGTCAGAATATTCCCCTTAAGATGCAATAAACTTGTCCCAGCAATTCTTCCATTCCTAAAAAGCATTTCCTGTACTCATAATATGTTAGCTTGTCTAGAGCCTCCTGCAATGACTTTTAATTTCGGGAACAAAAAAGTAACAGGGTGGGAGAGGTATGAAGCAACGACCACATTATTTTTGGTCAAAACTCTTTGACTGATAACACAATGTGTGCAAGGTACACTATCATGGAGCAGTGGTGTGTAAAGGTGCACTGGTACACTGGTATATTGTATAATGCAGTTTTGCGTGCACCACTGTTCTGGAGATTTTTTCTTGAGGCTTTCCCCCAGATGTCTCAGTACAGCTCAATGTAACGTTGCTGATTTATGGGGAAACTCTTTATTAACAACATTTTTATTGTGAAAAAACTTGATCATTGTTGTTTTTGATGGTCATTATGACCCAACACGGTTATTTCAGCATGTACAGTGGGTACGGAAAGTATTCAGACCCCCTTCAATTTTTCACTCTTTGTTATATTGCAGCCATTTGCTAAAATCATTTAAATTATTTTTTTTTTTACCTCATTAATGTACACACAGCACCCCATATTGACAGACAAAAAAAATAATTTTTGAAATTGTTGCAGATTTATTAAAAAAGAAAAACTGAAATATCACATGGTCCTAAGTATTCAGACCCTTTGCTCAGTATTTAGTAGAAGCACCCTTTTGAGCTAATACAGCCATGAGTCTTCTTGGGAAAGATGCAACAAGTTTTTCACACCTGGATTTGGGGATCCTCTGCCATTCCTCCTTGCAGGTCCTCTCCAGTTCTGTCAGGTTGGATGGTAAACGTTGGTGGACAGCCATTTTTAGGTCTCTCCAGAGATGCTCAATTGGGTTTAAGTCAGGGCTCTGGCTGGGCCATTCAAGAACAGTCACAGAGTTGTTGTGAAGCCACTCCTTCGTTATTTTAGCTGTGTGCTTAGGGTCATTGTCTTGTTGGAAGGTAAACCTTCGACCCAGTCTGAGGTCCTTAGCACACTGGAGAAGGTTTTTGTCCAGGATATCCCTGTACTTGGCCGCATTCATCTTTCCCTCGATTGCAACCAGTCGTCCTGTCCCTGCAGCTGAAAAACACCCCCACAGCATGATGCTGCCACCGCCATACTTCACTGTGGGGACTGTATTGGACAAGTGATGAGCAGTGCCTGGTTGTCTCCACACATACTGCTTAGAATTAAGGCCAACCAAGATAGAACTTTTTGAGTGAAAGAGTGAAAAATTGAAGGGGGTCTGAATACTTTCCATACCCACTGTAGATATCAAAAACATACTTTTTTGGTGTTCAGTATGACCCAAAATGTTTTTTTTCCATTTGTAGATAAAAATTCGGCAAAGTCACATGCACTGTACAATAAATGTCAGAAATGCACATCTTGATCAACACAGTACATTGACACTTGCCAGCATGATTAACAAGACTGTGCTCATGTGACACCTAACAACATAATTGATAACTACACCCTCCTCCTGTGCTGTCCAGTTCCAGAAATTTTTGGGTCCCCCCTACACATTATATTTTTTATTAATGTGTTTCCAGTTTCCTGCAGTCTAGGATTAGTTTCTGCTTCTGCATTTCTTCATTACAGAGTCGTGCTGTGGTTAGTGTTGCATTCCCTGGCTCTAGGAGGCTGAGTTCAGATTTCCCTGTGTTTGAATTTTTTTCTGTCGAGTTCACCACTTTTTGTCCCACATCCCAAGTACATATATTTTGGATTAATTTTGCCTATGTAATGAAACAGTGCTCCATCTAGTGGTGGTTTTTGCCTTTGCCAATCCAAGAGTACATTAAATGAATAGATATTGTTAGTACTAGAAAAGAAGCTGATAAACTGCAATGTTTGATTGAAACTCAGGTGTTAAAATGTAATTTTCAGATAGGAACATATGCTCTTCATTTTAAACTATGTGGATTTTATTTGATAATCATGTTTATTCAATGTTTTGCTTTGTATTTTAAGAGCACAGAGTGTTTTTCGATTTAGCTTTTCAGTTTACAGAAACAATTGCTAAAATGATTATAAAGTTAACCACACAGATAGTGATTACTTCTTTTAACATTCCTGTATACAACTAAGCTTGGAGTGAATATTACCATAAATCTTCTGTTTTAATAAATTGTAATCATCTGAGATTCCACTTTAAAACCTAAGTGTTCTAAGCTTTTGCATTAGATGCAAATCTGCAATCAAATAGATATTATGTGTTTTTTATTGTGTGAATTTATGTTTTTTCATACATATGAATAATTAAGGTGCTACTATTTGTATAATGTAATTGTATGTTTTTTTATATATACTATCAGTCAAAAGTTTTAGAACACCTCAGTTTTTTTTTTTTTTCAGTTTTTATGGCAATGCACGCAGTTTAATGTCTTAATGTTTCATGAAATCAAGGCATAGAAGAAATTAACAATGACAAATAAAAGAAACTAAGTCAAGGAATCATTAGGTGTACACAATTTTATTGAATTTTTTGATTAATCAAAATAGCCCCCTTTTGCTTATATAATAGCCAAACTGTGTCAGCCAAACTCGACGGCATACAAACACCCTATGTGATGAACCAAAGATTTAAAATTTTGATCTGATTTTTCATCAGTCTATAAGAATTTCTTTCAGTCTGCAGTAGTCCACAGATAGTATTTCAAGGCCCTATTTTGTCCTTTAAGGAATGGCTTCCTTACTGCCACTAGCCCTGTCAAATCTGCAGTACAAATTCTCATCTTCACAAAAGAAACTGAGACTTGCTTTTTTCAACAACGTTTAGGGTGTCCTTAAGCTGTTGTGCTGTGAGGTGTCTATAACACAAGTTGGTGACTCTCAAAAACCTATCTTCTGATTGGTCTGTGACTTTGGATACACCAGAACTCTTCCTATCTGAGTTTCTTCCAGTTTCTAATTGCCTTTGGATTGTGTAGGGTACTGTACTCACTGACACTTTGATTTTTTTTACAGTTACTTTAAATGAACGGTCTACACTTGTAAGGGTAGTGATGCTCTGTCTCATTTCATTTGTTAATTTCTGTGTTCTTGCCATTATCATTAGAATATTGTCCAAGTAGTGCTTCAGAAGGTGTAGTAACACAGTATGTTCCAACTCTGCTTTTAAGACAGGCAGAGGGTTTTTAAGTAATCAACAGAAGTTGGGACACCTGTGCAAGCTGTTTGCTTCTGCTTGCAAGGCTTAATTTAATTGATGCAGAACATTTGCAGGTTGTAACCAATTAGTCATTATCTGAAGAAGATCCATTTGTAATATTCTGATATTTCATTTTTTTCTGTTTTTGCTAATCTAAACTTTAAATTTAAGCCTCTGTCAGTTTACTGCTTACCTTGTCACCATTTAGTGTCATTCATTTTAATTGATTAAATTTGAAGAAAAACTGGAAAAAACTGAGGTGTTCTAAAACTTTTGACCAGTAGTGTATTAGTATTAGGCATAGTCTCTATATTGCAATGTTTGTTTTTCAAAATTATTAGCCACCTAATAAATGCTTTTTCATGCAGAAGTTTTACAGTGCTTCCTGGCTACCCGTGAGGCTATGCATCTTCATGAGAATGAAACTGTGTATGAATCCTCAGGGACAAGCACCCATCCTAGCAGTAGTGAGACACCTAGTACTCCTGAGACTGAAGTAACCCCTCTTCAGGATTTGGCAAAACGACAAGTTTCAAATGATGGCCTTTGTTTTTCCTCTGCTTGCCACACCATCATTTCCCGCTGTGCCTTTCTCATATTGGGAGTAAGAGCAGCATGCCAAGAAAGAGAAGAGCATTTTAAAGTGAATGGAAAGAAATTTATGAAAAGGTACTGGCTATTTCAGATACTATTTATATTAGATACCTTTTATAATCAGTATTTTGTTTTGTTTGCTGATCAGAGAAATGTATCAGAATATGTTCTGTGAAACCTATTGGCCCACAATATAACATGTGCATCTAGAGCAGGGGGGTTTGCATCCTTTTTTTTTTTTTTTTTTTTTTTTTTGCTGCACTACCCACATGAATTAAAATGCTTCAAAGTGCCATTTTTATCTTAAATTTCTAAGTACTGAACTCTTACTAAGTAAAACTAAAGATATTTCTTTACCTACTTCTAAAAATATTGAATTTAGGGAATCTTAATAGGGCAATAAAGATTGTCTTTGCCATACCACCTGCAATTCAGTATATCCACCTGAAGCTAAACCTGTTTGGGCGCAACCAGTGCCTGGATGGGAGACCATCTAAAAAACACATGGGCTGGTGCTAGACGAGGTTTTAGTGAGGCCATCAGGGGGCACTTACACTGTGGACTGTGTGTTTATTCCAGTGCCCCAGTGTAGTGACAGGTACCGTATACAGTACTGTAAAAATTGATATTTTTATTTGCACAAATTCCAAGCTGTTTTTTAACATCACATTTTTCAAATCCGGTTTTCAAATACTATTGTGAGACTTTTGTGGAAGAATCATTAGTTGGTTAATAAGAGTAATATTTGATGGACAATTCAAATTAACTCAAATTTCAAATGTCACAAACTCATGATACTTTAATCTTCCAGATCTTTTCCTCCTTTATTAGACTTCACTTAAATTCATGGCTACCTTTGTCAATAACTAATAATTTTTAACTCAGATTTTGATAATTATTGTACAAAACATTTTTCTCTTGTTTTCAAGCTCCCTTACATATATGCCTATGTACTCATCCACTGAATTGGATAACCATAATTACTTATAACTGAAAGCTATATTCCTTCTCTCCCATACCATTAAAATATCTATCGTTTTGGCTTTCACTACATTTGTCATATTTAGTTGTTACAGTAATGAAAACT
>JANRMT010062837.1:80013441-80027323 GCA_026402145.1 Polypterus bichir lapradei | reverse complement strand
AGTAATGAAAACTAGTTTGATTTCAGAAACTCCATGAGTGACACAATTTGTTCTTTAAAGCAAACGATGAGAGAAAGGACGACTGACAGATCCAATCATACATATCACCAGTGATTGAGAGCCACAGTAATTGAGAATGTGTACACTCCATACAGTCAGTTGAAACTTTGAGCCATCATTGCTAAGGAATGTGCTACTGCAGCTAGCAGGATTAATAAGCAAGCCTACTTTTAACGAAAGCTACAAATTTGATCTTTCTAACTATTATCACTCCTATCCATCTAATTTTAGAAAATGATAAAAAAAATACCCATAAAACTCTCTTAGTGATAACAGATGGAAAAATTGTCCATATCCTTAACACAAATTATGGACTTGTGGAACAAAGCAGGCTCATAACAGGACATGTGTAAGTTTTTCAGCAACAGTAGCAGTAAGCCTCACTTTGCAGCAAAGACATTTGTCTTTGGCAGGCACTACTTTGCATTTTCTAGGTGTTCACCAACAACTGCCAGTTTTCCTGAGCCTCGCGGTAGCTTCAGGCTCTACATTTCCTCCTTCTTTGTCTCTAGTTCTCTGTATCTTTTTTTCTCTCATCTTCAGTCTGTTGCTTCTCCTCTAAAGTTTTATTTTTTGGCTCATACAGATTAGATTCATCAATGGTTAAACACTTTATTGTCAGACATATTTTATTTAAAGATAGAACTTATTCATCTCAATCTATAAAAAAATAAAATATAACTTTAAAAAAAGTCTAGAGTTAGCATTTGAATTTCATTCAACGTATGGTGTCAACAGCACCAATCACATTAAGAGCTACCAGATAATACTATCCCTGGGGGTAAATGCTTGCCATTTAGGGAGACAGAAAGTGACGTAAAGAGGACAGTCAGATGTCTTTAAATATGATTTAGTCTCAAAAAATAAAGTAATGTAATAATTTTTGTGAAAATAATATGGATATGCAGATATGTGTGCAACAGTCTCAACACATGAGTCAGTACTTTGCTTAAAAGTGGACTTATTCAGTAGAAGTTAAGGCTATTGTTTCATGTTTACTTTGATGCCCCATAGATCACTATTATAAGATTTAGGCTACCAATATTCTTTACATTTTATAAATAATGCTTCACATAAGAACACATTTCCTGTGACAAGTGAATCCATGCCTGGATTATGAAAACTGACTTTGCCTTGAAAAATACCAAATTTATCCTTTTCTGAGTGCAACAGAATTCAACTTCATGATTTTTTCCTACAGCATTATTGAAATCAAGCAATCATAACTATATGGTAAAACTATGATTTTTAAAGACCATGTGGTAAAGCCTACCACAATGTAAAAAAATAATCAGAAGAGTAATAAATCTGCTTCTCAACTGCTTTATTTTTAACATGATGTTCTTTTGCCATTTGGTGAGTTGGATTATTTCAGATACCATCAAAAAGCATTGTTCATTCTCACCACCTGTTTTCATCTTAACTTCTTTCTGTCATATAATGACTCTAGATGCATTACTGTCATCTTGAGGCAGCTTTAAACTTAACTTCTCAAGTCATTTTTGATCATAGCCCCAGAAAAACTTATGGGATTAAGGGTGGTTCTTGAGCCTCTTCCAAGCTAACTTGGTCTCTGTCTTTCAAAATAGCACATTGAAGTACTCCAATGTTATGCTTTCTCTACTTCATTGGTTTTCTACAGGGCTTGTTCTTGCTTTGCGCTGTGTTGATGGTGCTTATGCATTGGACCGTATTCTAATAGGTTTACCTGTTGGGTGAAATATTAATACCTGGTCCTATTTTTTTTATAATTGTGTAGATGTAACATTACTTTTACTATGAAAGTATGAACATTATTTAGAATATTGAAATGATTAGTTTTGTTTTTCTTTTCTAATACTATGTATATGTGTGTTTGTGTGTATGTACTGTATATTGAAGGAAACCAAGTCCAAAACTGGAACGAAGCTCTTCAGTTAATAAACCTGGATTACATCAGCATCATGATTATGGAAGTATATCACAGAAACAGGTAAGAAGCACAGTAATTCCACAGGCAAGATGTATAATTACAACAGAGTGATTTTGCTCTGAGTACAACAGAGCACTTTCTTAGTACTTATTATTACTGTACAATTAATGTTATTTTATGAAAAAAGATCCATATTAGTCACCCTTTTTGGACTCGCAACATATAAAATAGGTTGAATCCATTGTTTACATGATAAAATTATTTTATGTATTATCAATTGCATTTCTTGATTCCACAGTCCAAAATAAGGTTGTTCTGTCGTTTGGCTGTGCTGAATTGGCCATGTACAAAAATGACTGTGGATGTGTGCATGAGTATTTCCAATGATGGACAAGTATTTTGTTCAGGTTAGGTTCCTGTTTTGTGCACCTTGCTTTGGAGTTGGTTATTGCTCAACTGTATATCAGTACTAGAAAAATAACATTTAGAAAATGGGGGATTGGATAAAAATATAGATTTTTCATGATAATATGCAATAACAAAAGCCTTAAAACTTAATAAATATGTTCACTTTGAAACAGCAAAGGTTCAAAGAAGGAGCTATTTGTATCTATTGCATGCAGTGTTGTTATATTTTGCATAGTTTACATAGCCAAATCTCAAGTGGTAACAACATATGTGTTGGGCAAGTGTGCAAAGAAGAGTTTCATTGTGTTATATAAACTTGGCATTAAATCAGATTTGAAGTGATTATACTACATCACAATTATTTAACTGTATAGTGCATGTTCTAAGTCATGGTTGTTGAGAATATGTTAGAAAGGTAACAAATGAGGACATTTTGGAGTAAGTAAAAGTAATTAACATTGTTCACTGTTTTTTGTCAATAGACATTTGCTCAAACCCATAACATGATTAGGCAGTTTGGGACTTCATAGCATTACCAAAATTCACTGCTGGCTGTTTCTCATGTAATATGGAATTCTGCAGCAATCTGTATGTATCAACAGTTGCCCCTATGCTCCAGAAGGTTTCTGCGATTGATGACTGCAGTAATTGGACAGCCGACAGTTTTTCAGATTTGTCTATAATCTTCTTCATCACTCATAGTGAAAGATTGTAATTGATTGTAAAAGTAGCATTTTTGTTGATTATTGTTTAGTCTTCTACAGAATAGAGGCAGCAATTCACATCTGGGCAGCAACATTCAATAATTTCAATAACTGAGACAGTAGAGGACCTTTTGAGGTACAAAGGGTATGCTAGATGACATCATGTTCCTGTGGGTGAAAGCATGCTGCTGAAGTGAGACGATCACCCAGGTGAAGCATAGCCAGTCTTCTTTTAAAATAGCCATATCAAACCAAAATTTTGTTTATTAATTTTTTTTTGTAACATGGATTCACTGTTTTACAATATATGTGCAACAGGCGTAGTATTTTTTTTCAAATTTACGAAAAATGCTTACTTCAGGCCACAATTTTTATGTGGCCTATTATTATATTGTATAACATTACAGAGAAGAAATAATGTTAGCTTGAAAATGGCAAGTTTCCTCGTTTGTATTTTTTTACTTCCATGATTCATTTAATTTGCCTGGCATGACTTGAAACAGTAGGAGAAGTGAGTTGGTGTGGCAAAGGTTTGTGCAAGCCATTGTGTGTCAGTGTGTTCCCAGCCATGTGTGCAGCTCTACT
This sequence comes from Polypterus bichir lapradei, assembly GCA_026402145.1. Taxonomy (NCBI): domain Eukaryota; kingdom Metazoa; phylum Chordata; class Cladistia; order Polypteriformes; family Polypteridae; genus Polypterus; species Polypterus bichir. The sequence goes on along the minus strand of JANRMT010062837.1, from coordinate 80,023,654 downwards.
GGCATTTCAGTAACTTGTACAGATGTGTTTTGCCATCAGTAGAGAGTCTTACATTTATAAGAGAAAAATATACAAAATGTTCAAGATAAAAGGTGTTGTCTTAAGATAAAATTAGAACAATAAATTAATCAGCAATTGAAGTAGTACAGAATGTTTTATGACAGACAATTTAGAAAATTCTGCACTTTATGAGAATATTCCTTTAAATGAAAAAGTAGAAAATGTAAATATAATGTCAATACCAGTGGAGATAAGTAAATAAAAATTTTTTTTCCAGTTGATTTTATATAATTTAATTGTTTCTATGGTACAATAGCCTGGATGAGAGAAAGACAAAAAACAGCATAGAAACATTAGGAGCATCTATTAAAATACATATTGTAGAGTTTAGTGCCCAGACCTCACAGTGGATAGTGCCCACAGCCAAATAAATCATTATGTCATCTGTCCTCTCCATTCAAGAATTTTCCAGAAACACTGCCTCTGCAGGTCTTCCAACATTGTGAAGGATCTGCCTCACCCCTCCAGCGAGCACTTAGCCTGTCTGCCATCTGGTGGAAGGTGCTGGAGCACCAGACTTTTTAATAGCTCCTTTCCTTAGTCTGTCAGGTGTCTTGACACCAAATTATTTAGTTTGCACTAGTATATGTCCTATGAATTTTATAAACATCATTACGTTTGCCTTGCCTAATTGCCCTTGTGTAGTTTGTATTTAATCTTAAATTATGTTCTGGGGGAACGTAATTTCATGACACTGTATACCTGTGTGCAGATGGTACAACAGTATAGACTAACAACAATAAAATAGAATAAAAGTGATTTAAAAATAAAACTTACCTCTGCATTTTAGGAATGGTTGTCTCAATTAAGAATACGTTTTTTAATCTGATTTTAATATTTTTAGCCTAGTCTTTTAGTAACTATGTATAAATATACTGCACTATAGTTATAAAATAAGATGTATTTTCTTTAAAAACAAGTCAAGATTTATTTGATTTTAGCTATTAGAATATAATGTAAGCTAAAATATGTCTTACGATTATTGGACCATCTACTTGGATAAATCAGATTTTTTTAACTGTGCTACATTCACAGCTCAAAATGTTTACCAATAACATCTTCAACAACAAAAGTTGTTGCTTACAGTTTTTAAGAAAGTAAACAATCAATATTAATTTAACAGTTTATCATAATTATTAAAGTTTAAAAAAATATTTGAAACTCATTTTGTGGAAATTTAGTGGATTATGAACATGTGTCCTGGAATATTTAGTGGGTGTTCATTGTTAAATGTTACATCAAAGGAATGGGAATGAGAACTTTGAAACTTAGGCCAATGTTGTTTCTCAGTAAAAAGTCAGCTTATTGTATGGACTATCCAAATACGTGTTAATTTAAATTAGTACTTTAATTACTTATTCTCATCGGGATGAGCCATTTGATATTAATTTGATGTGTGGTGATGCCCTTAGCCACTTTCTCTTGGAGGATAACCGGAAATAGTTCTTTGGGAGTAGAGCAAGGCAGGACACAGTTCCACAGGCGGAGAAATTAACATCAGCCTCCTCCAGCTTTTTAGTTTACCTGTTCCTGGCTAAACATGTGGGCTAGAAAATAATGTATAGACGTACAATATAGTTTTACATCATTGTTTAATAATGTTTTTGACAAATATAGATTGTCAAGTGTAAAATGGTGTTTTATAGATGTGCTTTATTTTATTGGTAATATCTATTCAACTATTGCTTTGACAAAAGAAATTTTGTTTTCTAGCAGATGTGATTAAACTCAGTGTTGATTTCTAATCAATAGGAGTTTAACTTCAATTAGATATTGTTAATGCACTTGTGCAGTTAATTTTGTGTGTTGATCAAGAGGTCAGAAGTAATCTTGAGCTGGATGTTTAGCATTTGAAAAGAATTATTTACTGTGTGAAAAATAGGAACTTTTTAATTTTTGCTAAATAGTTACTATTTGTATATTTTTTAAATTTGGCAACTTTGCAGATTTGCACAGGACTATAATTAATGATGTGCTATTGTAGTAATTACAAAACATCTGATGGTACTTAAAGAGTTTGGAAGGAGACAGTTACAAAAATCTATATTTTTCTGTAAAATAGTATCAAGAGTTGGAACACACATGTACTTGAAAATGCCTCTCAATTATTTTTGTGTTTATTTCCAGTTTCAGATTTTGAGTGGTTGGTGATATACTCGACTTATAAATTTCATGCACATTGATTTATTTCCTTCAGCTTCTTATAATTTCTAGTTGCAAAAAGCCTATCCTCGTGTTAGTGAGTGAGAGGCAGGTGGGCAGTCCAATTTGCTTCAATGTGCTCATAAGGATGGATTTTCAGACTGACAATTCAGAGTAGTCAAAAACTGAACTTTACTAGTATTTATTAATCTTTGAAAAAACAGTTAAAGCAAAGCTTATAGGGATCAAAAGAAAATCTCACTGCTTTTAATTATCTTTACAAATTTTTTTCCTTATGTGAAGTTTTCAGAGACCAGAATTCAATCTAGATCTGCAAAACACAAACTTGGTAAGTTTTATATTGTTTTTGTGTGCATGTATGTCATTGTGAAAGCCTTAATAAGTTATTAAACTTATAAGGTTGCAAGTTCAGATAACATTTTAAGTTATTTAGTATGAGGGTAAATAAAAAATAAAAGCAACTTGAAAATTATATGGTAACTGCAATGGGTAGAAGCTGTCGAACTACAAGACATCCACGGTGGCTTATGGGTAACATGCACAGTGCAGCATTCTACCATTTTTATAGTTGAAGCCAAGGTCAAATGAACATGGATGCTCCACCGTGCGATTGCACCATTATTGAACCATGTGTTGTAGTGAGAATAATTTGGACAGAAGGACTGAAACCTGCTGAAATTCCATTTCAGTTACTATGTCATTTTCAAATGCCTTTACTTTTTGATCAACCTTTGCACCATTTATGCTAAAATAATTGAAGACATGTTTGCTGTAAAAGGACCAATGTAAAATAGATTACAAACTTATTCATCCTTTTGTACCATTTTAGAGCAGAGTAACAAATTAGGTATTAATGTTGTTGCTGAAATGTGGTGAACTAAACACTGGAATAGCTAATATTTTTATATAAGCAGAACCACCATTAAGGTAGGCTGCCTGCAGGAGATTTACTAGCTGAAATATGTGATTCCTTAATTGGTTAACAATGTGCATGTGCATTAAATATTACATGCAGTATATAGTACTTGACAGGAAGAGGCAGGTTTATGGGTAGAAGCGGAAGTTACCTCACAATTCATCTGTCCTGAGGATGAGAAGGAAAAAGCTTGAGAACAACTGTGCCAACCTTTGGCTGAGAGTGGAACTACCATTATTAAATGAGCTCTGAAACTGTTCCCTAAACAAGCATGTTATATTTTATATAGCTGTCACAAGTGAGCAATGCTTGATTTCTTAGTTAACAAAGTATAGATGTTTAAAAATTGCCTTTCAGGAGGAGTTAGACAAAATTAACCTTATACTAACTTCTCCACAATGAGAAGGTTGTTGAGGCTGTATGTGCATTCATTGAAAATACTCTTGAGCACATCTTGTAAGGAATGCATTGAGATGCAGTATATGCTACATAAAATGAATTTCTCATTGGCCTGGACCTATCTGGGAATTTCCTATGAAAAACTGTAGACTATTATAATTAGTTAAGTTGTCTAGATTGGCTAATTGAGCCTTTTGCCACCAGGAACAGCAGAACATTTGGATGGAAGGGGAACTTATGATTTTAAATTACAATTACTGTACTCCATGTATTTGCTATATCTATTTATATCTGTTATTTCTCATTCAGAATCTGTTTTTAATAATGTTTTATTTTCATGTTTTTTATTTTAAATTGTTACCAATTTATCTTGATAATAATGTGCTGTGCTATAATTATGTTTTTTTTTTTTATTGTTGAAATGAATTGAGTTTGTATTGTGACTCTAGCTTGGAAAAGGTACCTGATAAAATAATATTATCTGCAACAACTTCATGCTTGAGTTATCCTAGCCACATTAGACAACAAAGGAATCAGTTTTATTGGAATGTTGCTATGAATTCCCTTATGAGCATTACAGGTTTAGAATTGATTAAGTTGAGTATTTTTATATGTTAAGATGAAACTTTTGTGCAAAAAAGGACAGCTTTTAGCGTGCTAGTTTCTACAAAGCATTTACTGTATTTATGTATTTGATTTTAGCTTTCTAACATTTTATTTGTCTAAGGCAATTAAAGGAATGGTTTAACCAAAAATGTTACATTACCTCATGTGCTTTATAGTGATGACTAAGTAAAATGTTTAATGGCATATTTTCCTAGAGAACAGAGATACAAAAAATATTATTGAATAGGCTTCTATGGTGAAAAAACTGTATAAGGGCAAGTGATATCAAAAACGTCCATGGGACATTTGTAATGTTACTCCTGTACGATCATCCTTATGTCACTTGTCCAATCGTATATTCACAACATGCAAAATACAGGCATTTTCTGCTATTCTTGCATGCTGGATAACTGACATGTGCATTATGCAACACCAGTAACTTGTTTTTTTTTTTGTTCCATGAGAATTTTTGATGTTGTTAGCCATTGTGCAGCATTAGTCACCATAGACAACCTCATCAACATTTTTATCTCCACTCTCCATGAAAACATTAGATTAATAATTTTCATTGGCCATCTCAGCAAAACACATGGGGTAACTCATTAAAAAATAATTCATTCTTGGTGGAGTACCCCTTTATGTAAAGTCAGTGTGAAACTGCATACCACGTGAGTACTTTGGTTGTGCCGCTGTCTGAACATAAAGCTGTAATGTAATTTAAATGCCTGTAACAATTCAATGTAAAGTGAAAAATGTTGCAGGACCCTTACTGAAATTATATATTTAACTGAATATTAGTTTTCATGGCATTAATTGCAAAATGTTAAATATGGTGTGGGAAACGGTTATGGATTTTCATTCTTTATATAAATTTGTTGCAGCAGTGGTGGTAGAAAATTTTGTAGAGGTGGCCTGCTGTTAAATTTTCTATTTGTGGGAAACACTGAAAGATTTATATTACTTTTTATTCTCAAAAGTACTTTTAAGTAGAGCCTAATGTACAATTCATGTTTTTGCCATTATAATTGAATCACTTTACCCATCTTGTTATAATTACTTTTATTGTGAAACAATTTTCATTGCATTTCAAAAACAGCACACCTGTTAGTCATTTTAAAACTATCTCCCTGTTCCAGGTTTACCTTTATGTTCACTGGGAATTATGAAGGATGCTTGGGAAAGACTTCGACAGTGTATTCATCCTTCACCAAAACTCAGTGCAGAGTCTAGTTCCTCTGTACTTAGTCATATTTTCCAGTTCCTATGTGGAAGTATACTGAAAACATCAAACCCAGGCTTACTAGAGAAAGACCAAATTGATCCTAAAGCAATCATCTCTGCTATGATGCAGCAGCAACAGCGAGCTGAGGTACACATCTGTTTTATTTGTTTATGGGCCATACTTCTAGAATATATTTCAGAATAAATATACAGTAATTGAAATTAGGCTTTATATTCTGTTGTAAAATGTATAGAAATAGAAGAGGACTTCAACTGGACGTTTTCCTTTTGTGAACATAAAAAGATCTGATATGATAAGCTGCTTTATTTCAGGCTGCAAATAATTTACAAGTTAATACAAAATGGAACTGTTGTTTATGAACAACGTAAAGTAAGTGTATGAACTTGAAGATATCAAAAAAATGCCTTTTCCTATTAAAATCAGTCAAGATGCTATAATAATTAAGTTACATTTTCTGCTTGAAATTCATTTTAACCAAAGTCCAAAGACTTGGATTGTAGATACTAAGTTGGCCCTAGTGTGTGTATGTGTGTGCGAGCGTGCCTAATGGGATGGAACCCAGCTTCCCCACAACCCTGCTCAGTATAAGTACGTTTGGAAATGGATGGGTGGATGAATGTTTCTGGAGTAAGTTTTAAATATTCAAAGTTGCAACAATGCTGTTAACTCATAAAAAGTGATCATTCATTTTTTACATACAAAGCTAATTGTTATTAAAGATGACCCCTAGAACTTGTTTTCAGCATTTTTGGGAACATGGATGTGTGTGTTTTTCTTTGTATGTGTGTGTTGTTTTGTGTATAAATTTTTTTTTTACTAAATGGAACGATTCTTAGGAAGTTTTGTGCACAATTTGCACTCGTTAGTCTTAAGAGACAATTAGGTTTTGAGTGAATTCCTACTATTCCAGCTTTAAGCTTTTGAATTTCAAAATGTTTAAACCCAATACCAACAACAACCAAATCACTGCTCAGAAGTTCATAAGATTTCTCATTCTTATTTAGGACTTTGAAAGAAAGACTTTTGTGAATTTTGAGCTCAATCTAAAGCTTCAGCTTTGAAGTTAAAGTTCAAAATTTCCAAATATGGCAATCACAATAAAAAAAATGTGCCTGAAGGAAAAATGTTTGAGTTGAGCGGTGCTGTCATCAAGACAGTCCCAGCTGAAGTTGAAAGGTATAGGTTTCTACTCCTTCCCCTCCAATTTTAACATCTTAAAGAAAACTATCAGTAACTGAATTAATACAAAAATCACAGGTGAATAGATTAATTAAGGAATTGTTCAAATATAGACTTAAAAAACATAACTCCAAAAATTTATGATATGATCTGTTGTGGCGACCCCTAACAGAAGCAACCAAAACGAAGTAACATAAAAATAATTTTAACTTTTTTAAAAGAATTGCCATTAAAGTGGACTAAACTATCAAAAATACACTTAAATTGTATTGCATCCTGTCTATATTTTTGGCAGATTTACACTATGTACAGTACTCTTTCTAAATGTGGAGAAAGTCGTGTGCTGGCCATATAATTTTATTTTATTTTTTTTGCATTTTACAGTTCCGTTTAGAAGCACTCTGTCAAATCTCATCCTTCCTGTCAGAGGTGGAATACAAGACCTGCAACTCCCATGCACCTCCGAGGTTTCCAGGACTCCTACTGACTGCTCAACTTCAGTTTCTTTCTGGATGTTTTGGATTAGGAATTCCATTAACAGCTACCATGACTGGCAAGGAACAAAAAATGAAGCACTACACCGTGAGGCTAACATCTTAGTAATCATCAATTTTTATTTAGGCATATATCTCATCCAAATTGGTTATAAAGTATGGTATAGAGACAGCAAAGACATGGAATGTTTGTCAGTTTTACACATACTGCCTACAGCAAACCTCTCAGTCAATAAAGAACCATTTTATAAAAAGTCTGAATGTATCCAGCAATGCAAAAATGTTTGTTCTTCAGTGCCAATATTAATTGCATAATAGATAACGACAGATGGCATTGCTAAATATTTTAAAGGGTTTAGGTCAATTCGCGTTCTAGAAGCTATGGGTGCAGGTTTTGCCTTTTTACTTTATCATATATTTATATCATTAGTAAGAGTATTCTAGGGTTGCCTTTCATTTATACTTGTTCTGAGGCTTTTAAAAAAAGGTCAGTTCCATACTGTTTAAAATAGTGTGCAGCATGTCTTGTCTGACTTACTGTTATGAAAATATTACTGTTTTGTATATTTTACTCAAAAGTTCTCAGCTTTTGTGCAAGTTCATATATAATCTATGAGCAAATTAGGTACACTATACAGTACTGTGAAAGAAAACACCTTGACACAGGAAAAGATTTGGGGCAGCCACCCATATACTTGAATAAGGCTGCAAAGAACTGAAAATTGGTGGTACAGTTGTGTACAGGTTGAGTCCAAAACTGAACTGAGTTCACAAGATGAAGTTGACTGGTATTTAAGGCAGGTTAGCAGAAGTGACATCATTGGGACCGGAACAGGAAGCAACGTCATTGGGGCCGATGTTTACCCCGCCATCCCCCAGCTTGATGTGGAATTGTCTTCTTTTGGTCCTTTTAGCTGCCTCCCAAGTGCATGTGCGTGACAATACTAATACTGAATGCAGGATTGTATGCATTGTGCTATTGCCACATGATTGGCTGATTAGATAATAGCAGAGATAAGCAGGTGTTCAAATTGACTCAGTGAGTGTATGTTAAGTGGTATAATTTTATTTGTTGTGTCATTTGAGGGATATAGCAGGGTGAGTACCAGGGTATTGTTTAACTAATCAGACAAGGTAGTTGACAAAAAGGGAGTTCCTAATTGTTGAAAAAGTTTTAAATAGAGAAACTACTTGGAACTACTGCTGTTTTATTCACAAAGAAAAAGAAAGAAAGTTGTTTTTTTATCAATTTTAAATTTCAGCCCTATACAGTCCAGAAGTTATTCAGGCAGCAACAGGTGGACACATCCTAAACAAAATCCTGTGCATCACAGGGTATTATTATGCACACACCTTCAATTTTTTTTTATCCTTCTGCCATCTTTAAATTAAACTTTTCCATAACCACTGTCGCTATTTCAGCATATTATTTGACATTGTCTCTAATATGTGTCTGCTTTTTTTACATACTTTATAAATAATTTCTTAGCATACCTCCAGCTCTATCATTGGAGGTAGGAGAACGTATTTGCCATCAGTGTATTCCTGAGCTACATTAATATTTTATAAATTGTAGCACAGCTTCATCTGTCTCATGGGTACCAATAAACATTTTATAGTATGTTTTATAGTATGATGTTATTTTTTTCATATTGTCATTATTGTCAACATAGTCTGAATGCAAACAAAGCACTTCTAATGGTCTGTTTCATTGAAATTCAAGAATACTGATGTATTCATTTGCTTCTCCGGAAAATGCATAATGTATCATTTAGATAGTCAAGGTTCAAAGCATAAGATCTTTACTCTCTTATATTTTCAAAATGTAATATTATTTCTTAATCTCTTCTGCTGTTAATCCTGACCCATTCTGCCATTATGTCTTTCACAATTACCATTCCTTCTGCACTGATTCCATTATGGCCACCTTGTCTGCTGTTCTATCCATTTTCTATCTGTTTGTCATTGACACTCTTTCTCATCTTGTGTGACAAACGGGTCTGAAAACAAGTAACAGTTGTCCCAAGCTGCATGAAAGGAAAAATAGATAGATAGATAGATAGACAGATGTGATAAAAGATAGATAAAAGTGTGGCTGGGGAGTAAGCAATGCATGAGAGGACATGTTAAGTAAATTAACTGTGCACTAGTAGATGAAACATTTGAACAGCCTTGACCATAAAAGATTGCAGTTATTAATTTTATGTTAAACAGCTGAATGGACTATTTTTTCAAGATCTAGCATCCTATGAAACCATATAATTTTTGTAACATTTCTAAGGAGAGACAGTAGATTTTAGAAAGCAAAAATTTGATGACTAAATATTAAGTCCCTATGAAAGATGTTTTGATTATTGTCTTATTTTGCACAGAATAATCCCCAACATCTATTTTAAATATAAAAATATACATAGTAATTAGTACTCATCAAATTTCTACATTAGTAAAACATTTTAATTATTTATGTAACTGATCCATTATTTTAAATGATAAATACAGCTGAGTGTCATCAACATATGAATGAAAGTTGTCTGTTTCTGAATTGCTCCTCCTAATGGCAATATATGCAGTGGAAATAGAATTATGCATATATCAAAATGATCTGATAAAAATCATTTTAACCAACTAAGAACAGAGTCTAATTGATCAGCTAAAATTTCAAAAGCTGTGTAGAAGAATGCTGTGATTAACAGCATCAATAGCTGTGCATGAGTGTAAAACAATAATAATGGTGACATTTCTGGCACCAAAGAGATATCATTTTAGAATACTACTATATTTACACCACTCATTGAAGGCTGTTTCTGTGTTGTATCATGAATGATGGCCATACTTATATTTCTCAAATACTTTGTTTTTTAAGATAACATTTGAGTAATAAGATTAAAAATATATGTAGAAAGATGGTCTATAATTTAGTTAATATTTGGATCTGAATTTGATTGTGTTCAGACCAAAGTGTATATGTTTATTTATTCATATATTTATTAGTTTGTTTATTTATTTACTTACCTACTTATTTATGTGTTTGTTTGTTTATTTATTTATTTAAAGATCTTCTGTAAAAAGACAAATTTTCCCCTACGGAAAAAATATGTTCTATCTATCTATCTATCTATCTATCTATCTATCTATCTATCTATCTATCTATCT
>JANRMT010062837.1:79936263-80013431 GCA_026402145.1 Polypterus bichir lapradei | reverse complement strand
TCTATCTATCTATCTATCTATCTATCTATCTATCTATCTATCTATCTGTCAATGAGTACTTTAAAGGAATATATTAAATTAATGATTTCTTAATTATGTCTCATATGTCTCATGTCTCTGCAACTGAAGTTTTCATCAAACAAGTTTGAATAGGGTCAGGACAGGTAGTAGTTGTCAGTTTGTTAATCAAATGTCCTGTTTATGTAGGTGGTAAGTGGAAAGGTTGATATTTTGAGATATAGTATTACAGTATGTCTAGAGGCTGAGAGCTTAGTCTGTTATTTTAGGTTACCTAATTATCAAAGCGTATTATGTCAAAACATTTTTTACAAAGTAATATATATGACATGTAAAAGTTACCAGATTATTTATACATTTTATTCGTTATTTTACATTTTTCTTTATTATTCTTAAAAAAAGTTGTGGTAATATTGTACATGCAGATGACAGAAAATGTTGTTCTTGTCTATATATTCATACATCTTTTTAATTCTTTCCGCAGTGTGGCACAGGCTCTGCCCAAGTAGAAATACAAAATGAACTACAAGCTGCAGCACACACACTTTATCAACAATTGGTTGATGCTCTTGACAGGCGAATTCTGGCTGAGAGAGAGCTTTCAGGTTTGCTTACACTAAAGACGTGTGTTTTGTTCACTAGTCTGCAGTTTAAAATAAATGTAAAGTTTTTAGTATTTTCTCTTATTTAGCTTTTTAAAATTTTTTGTGGTGTCTTTTTTGTTCCACAGGATGTTCTCAGCTTCTACTGCTTGCCATACTATTTGCTTTGAATTTTCAATATCAGGCTTTGGACTTAATTGTTGTTATCAAGAGTGGCCTCTTGGAAATATTGTCCAAACTCACTGACAACTCCTGGGTCTCATTGCACTATTACTGGTTTCCTGCTACAGCTTCTGGTCCAGTGCAGCTTGATGCAGCTGTCAAAGTTGCTGCAGCAAGGTCACTTCAGATACTTGCCATTACATCTGGGTGAGTCACCTTAGTGGTGTGGTGGTTATCTTTTTGCCCTTCTGTCTTTTGTTCGTATTGCATGATGACAATGTAATTAGAATACTGTTATACTGTAACTGTTAAGCTATTAAAATATTTTTACTGATTCCACGCCTACTCCTGGGCTGACTGTTTATTAAATTGTAAATGTGAAATGCCAAACTAAAAATTTTGTAAAATCATGAAAGCCCAGATATATTCTTAACAAGCAAAAATAACAGTCTTACCTGCATTTTATGTGAATATTCATAGTTGTATCATTATTGTTTTTATAATAAATGATTTTACTGTATTTCTTGAAATGATCGTGCTTCAGTTGCCTTGATGTAAGTCTAACGAACTTAAGCCCCACATTCAGAAAGAGGTAAAAAAATAAAGTGGGAGCCTTAGCAAACTGTCTGACATAGAAGCCTTAGCAAACTGTCAAAATAATTATTGGCATCACAAACATCAAAACTGATCATTCATTGATTAACATTCTGCTTTTCTATAAAACTCTCTATCTTCAGTGTACTAATACTGTTGCTTATGTAATTTGAGTAGCTTGGAGGGCCACCTCTTACTTGATTAAGTTGTCATTTGTGCGAGCAGCATTTGGTGAATGATTTGGGTGTTTGCATTGTAATACTAGCATTATAACAGATAAGCAGGCATTATGAAAAATAAAGTGCTATCCTGCATTGGTAGGTACTGTTTCAGTCTAGTCATCCTATAACTGACATAACAGTCTTTGCGTGGCAGGCTCAAGATAATGTATGGATCAGTACTTAATAGTACTTATTTTTCTATGTCTTCAGTACTTCAGTTGGTTGGAGTGCCTAATTTCCACTACATTGGTTTTACAAAAATAGTCACATGAGCCCAGTGATTCAGAGAAGATATCATTGTTATAAAGTGGATGGTGTTGTTTTACTGAAAGAATTTATGAGAATACTGCGGTTGAGCTAAAAGTGTATTCTGTTGTAACTTAAGGAGAAACATTTACACTGTCAGTCTCCATAGGGCCTGGAAACACTGAGTAAAAACATCCAATGGTCAAAAGATTCTTTGCTCTTCAGGTAGAGGAAGAGTTTGGACCAGATTGAATCGAGAAAGCCCAGAATGGTCAAACTGAAGTGATGCAGTGATTTTGGGTATACAAAAGCATCTAAATCTATACAAAATGCCTAATTTATGTCTTGGTCTTGGCCTTCATCTAGTAAACACGGACCTTTAAAAGATAAGTGAATAGAAATTAACAAATTATGTTGAGCTGAATGGCTTGTTTTAATTGTTTTAATGGCACGGTGGCACAGTGGGTAGCACTGCTGCCTCTCAGTTAGCAGACCCGGGTTCGCTTCCCGGGTCATCCCTGCGTGGAGTTTGCATGTTCTCCCCGTGTCTGCGTGGGTTTCCTCCGGGTACTCCGGTTTCCTCCCACAGTCCAAAGACATGCAGGTTAGGTGCATTGGTGACCCTAAATTGTCCCTAGTGTGTGTATGTGTGTCCTGCGGTGGGCTGGTGCCCTGCCTGGGGTTTGTTTCCTGCCTTGCGCCCTGTGTTGGCTGGGATTGGCTCCAGTAGACCCCCGTGACCCTGTAGTTAGGATATAGCGGGTTGGATAATGGATGGATGGATGTTTGTTAAAGAGGTATGTGCTTATTACAGGTGGTTATTAGGAAAGTATATGCACAGTGAACACCAGGTGAAGAATGACCTCTGTTCTGTCTAATCACGAATATTTTTCGATGGCAGACATGGTTCAATACCTTCAAGAAAATTTTTTCGTCATCAAGTGGGCTTTGGATGGCCTGTGATATTATCTGTTTAACCCCTATACAAACCATAAAGCTTTAGCTTGGCTCAGTACTGTGAAGGGAAGAAAACCCATAGATAATGAGTTGGTATTTGAAAATTTATAGTAGATGTATTTTGAAATTGGTAGGCAGAATATTACTGCATTAAATTACTTTCATGTATATATTGTCTTATTTGTGATTTTTATTGGTGGGGATTTAATTTCTTACTTAAATTTTTACTTTTGATTTTGTTTTAAATGTGTTATTTCTCGTTACTGTCTTCTTTTGTTTATTTACTTGATATCATGTTGGCTGCACACATCTCATTACTGTTTATGTTTTTGTGGAAACTGCAATTAGTGACGTGATCAGGGTTTCCACTATAAATATGGCGACATGCAGCATGCTTAATATCCCTTAATGAATATACAGTATTTTGCAACATTCTTTCTTAGTAGTAGTTAGCTTTAAGTCAAGTTAGGCCTAGTATGAGGATTGTATTGTTGTTTTGACTCTGGCTTTTGTATTTCCTCTTGTCTTTGTGGTTTTGTTGCTTCAATCCATTCTTTTCGGGATTTGACCTCAGTCTGTCCCTAACTACAGTTTCAACATTTTGTTTCATATCCTGGGTACAATTTTCTCAAAATGATTGCAGGTCCCTTTATAGTACCTTTAAACAGTTACCATGAATTATCTACCCCATGAATTATCTATCTGAGTTTCATCATACTAAAATAATGTGATATAGTAAGCACCACTCCTTGGAAAAAACAGTAGATCTTACAGTCACTAAAATGCAACCATGTGGGATACTCTAATGTGTCAAGACACAAGAGAGATCAAGAATCAGTGCAAATAAGTGCGCCATGAAGGATATACTGTACAGGTAGGGAATTGCACATAGAGGACCACGTAGCTATTATATATTGTAAGGGCCCTTCCACTTTATCAGCAAGAAAATGATTGCTATGTATATTTTGGGGTGCTTTTATGGACTATAATTAATGACTGAAGCAGTTTTGGTCAAATTTTATGGGATCATAACAATTGAAAGCATATATTTTAAATGATCAGAAACAGAAAACAGATGATGGCTCATTTATATTAGTTGCACTTACGTCTTAAGCAAAGTAAGGAAAATTTTAAAGGTTGGCAGTTTTGTTCAGCAAACCAAAAAATTGCTTGGACATAATTATTCGCATTCAAGAGCTAATAAGTTTGTTGTATGGCCTTTAAAAAGAATCACCCCCTCATGTAGTTCCCTGATAACTAGAACGTGTTAGAAACTACTGCAAACTATCCAAGTCTTCTTTCTCATTTTTGCCAAAGGGCCAGGAATCCCAGTCAGTTGTTGAATCATTTGCCCTCTAGCGTCCTGGTGCACTATTGCCTAGTAAATACATCTTTTTCTCTTTCAGTGGTTTGCTAGACTCGTCCTTGTCTCATGACGCTCATTTCTTTGATGCAGATTTTTGTACTCAACAAGTGTTTGCATAGTGAATATACATACAATACACATACTTTCCAAAATATTGACATCTCTACACCTCTCCTAGAGGGGATAACAGAACTGAGCTTTATCTTCTAAAGTGTGACACCTTTAGGAGGATCTGTCGTGAGCACATCAACACAAGATATCTAAAGGGTGTAGGCCTCAAAAACTACCACAAGAGCCAAAACAGGACCTTCATTGGTCTGCCTCAATAATAGGCCAGTCAGCCACACCATAAACTCAAGAGGCAAGATTTGTAGGTCCAGAATGTGGCACTGGCTTTTAAATGTTCAAAAATACTTTTAAATGTCCCAAAAGAACAAAAGTGCCCTTTAGAGGAATGGAAAACTGAAACATACAGATGCTGGTCATAAAATTAGAATAGCATGACAAAGTTGATTTATTTCAGTAATTCCATTCAAAAAGTGAAACTTGTATATTAGATTCATTCATTACACACAGACTGATGTATTTCAAATGTTTATTTCTTTTACTTTTGATGATTATAACTAACAACTAATGAAAGTCCAGGCCAAAGGAGCCCCAACTAAATATTGAGTGCTGTACGCGCTCATACTTTTCATGTTCATACCTTTCAGTTGGCCAAAATTTCTAAAAATCCTTTTTTTGCATTGGTCTTAATTGATATTCTAATTTTCCGAGATACTGAATTTGGGACTTTCATTAGTTGCCAGTTATAATCATCAAAATTAAAAGAAATAAACATTTGAAATACATCAGTCTGTGTGTAATGAATTAATCTAATATACAAGTTTCACTTTTTGAATGGAATTACTGAAATAAATCAACTTTGTCATGATATTCTAATTTTATGACCAGCACCTGTACTTGCTTGTAGAACACAAAAAATACTATGTTCTTTAAATTAAATAAATCTATTAAATAACCAAAAGAACAACAAAATATTGGGGAACAAGGCAAAAATAAGGCAAAAAAGCTTTACCTAATAAGGCAACACAAGGCTGTCAGTTGCAATCCATAATTGAATAATTCGAAATCAAATACAAAGAAAAAGTACACAATAAACAAGTACTTTACTTACACAAGAAGTACACTTCATAACAGTCTATGAACTTATGCTGGAACCATTTCCTCAACCTCTATAAAGGCTGAGGGTGATCACACAGAGTGATGTAATAGTGGCTTTGCTTCTTGGGGTTCCACCCACAAAACACAAGGCATAGTGCCCTGAAGCACATATACACAATGCATAACATTTAAACAATATTTACATAAACAGTATTAGCAAAATTTACAATAAAACAAAAACACATGAAACATAATAATTAAAAATAATGAACAAATAATAACAAAAAATAACCATACTGTTAGAAGGGAAACAAACATAAGCTAGGGAATAGTTCCTGGAAGTAACAAAATAAGATCTTGAACCATTCCCCCATGCATACAATTTTAAGATCCTTGATAATTTTAGGTTTGTAACCTTGTGGCTGTGGACTGTCCCATCCAATTCAGACCAAAGGTTTCCAATAGGGTTCACAACCAGGGACTAATACGGCCAATGGAAAACACTCATTTTGTGTTCCACAACCTTTTTTTATTTTGTCTTTGATTTAGCTATCAGTTAAATAAAGGAGTTTATCTAGTGGGGCTTCAACCTCATTTCTTGGATTTTTTTCAGCAGATCTAGTTGGGTTTTTTTAATTAATTTTCTTCACTCAAAGATGCTTCTTTTTGTTAATCAATTAATTGATTTGTTATTTTTCAATCATGTAATTACGGGACTTAATATTGTACTCTCCACTCTTTCAACTCTCTCCTTCTTTCTGTCATTACAAATATTGCATTCACACAAATAGTTCATGGTGAACACACGATGGTACAAATGTGACCAATTTACCTGCCTACTTGTTAACTACCTTGTTTTAGTCTAAGAACTGACTGAAATAGTAATCTTTTTTGGAGATTTTTGCAAACAGAGTTTGTGACAGGCCGTATCATTTAATTAAATATTTGTTTTTTAATTATTATGTGATAATAAAATTTTTAAATATTAAAAAAAATATTTTAAATTTTTGTAAATGAAAAATTGTTAAACTTAATTTGGAAAAGAAAAACTTTATAAAAGTGATTAACTGCAATTAAACACAGCAAAACTATGTGGTCCTTTTTTAAAATTTAGACCTGCATTAATAAAGTGCTACTCAGTATAAATTTTAATAATTTTGTAAACTGAAAAGGTTGTAAAATTGTTTTCATACATATGTTGTTCTTATTTATGTAATATTTTCTGATTTGTAACAGCTCATGTGCAGATATTCTTCCAGTGGAAATTGTTCAAGCATTGATGGATGTGATGCGTTTACAGCTACAGAGCCTACTGCAGTTGCTTTACGAGAACAAAATCAATGAAACGGAAAAAGGCCTAGAGCATAGAATATTTGAAGACAAGGAGCAAGAAAGTGAGAAACTGATTAAACTCTTTTTATTATTCCTTTATTTTGAGAAAATTCTTCATCAAATTATTAATTTTTTACCAACCTTTAAAAGTGTTTGTCCCAACAAGAATTAGCCCTGAATGAGATACCAGCAGAGTCACACACAAGCAGAAAAATCCACACTAACACATTAGGGAGAGTTTTGAGTTGCCAGTCAACTGTACTGAGTGTCTTTGACCTAAGGAATAATGCCTGTCTCCTGTGATGAAACACACACAAACTTTTATAAAATATTCTGATTGCACAAATAAGTTAACCAAGCCTAGAATGCAGCTGGAGAATTCTATGAAGTGACAGTGCTGTCTGTAGTGCCATTTTGCAATCCAGGAATTATTCTTTATCTTCTTATCTAATTATGTAAATTGTGTCTGCTGTTTTTTGCCTTTTTAGAAAAATGTGTCAAGAGCAGACATATTGTGGAGTCACAGCTTGCTGACTTTTTAGTATTCCTTCGTCGTATTATCTCAGCAAATAGCAGCAAAAGAAGCTCTGCGTTTATCAGATGGGTAGATCCTCTTACAACTATCATTTTCCAAAAAACTGCATCAGGTAAAAGTAATGTTTATGAACATATTTTATTGCATGAACCATACCTAATTTATATGGTTATATAATATATATGTAGCTTCTATAAAATTTTTATTTCTTCTTGGGGACAAATAAAGTATTATCTATCTATCTATCTATCTATCTATCTATCTATCTATCTATCTACAGTATGTGTTTGTATATACAGTAAAATATCTATTTATTTATTTTTGTGTGTGTGTGTGTATATTTAACTTTGTAAATTCTTGCATGAAAGAAATATACTGAATTGCATTGGAAATGTTGTATTAAAAATAAAGACTGCTAAATTGTAAGTCAAAATGAGTTTGGACTTTACTGAGCTTACCATCTCCATTTTAATAATAATTTATAGATTAATTGGTGCAAAAAATATTGAATGTGTTTATATTATGGTTTAATTACTTTATATGTGTAAAATACCCGATATACTGTACATAATTGGTGTTTCCATTAGTAATACATTTAGTAAAAAATACATTGACCTTGTCATTTTACTGCATTAAAGTTACTTCAGTAGCCTTATGCTATTGACTTTAACACATCCATCAGTTTTTATTGTCATTACCTATGTACTGTTTGGTCTGTAAGGTTATTTAAACACGATGGCTGTATATTCTTATTTAATGTACTACTACACATATGGTACAATTCTTTCACAGTTTACTATGGGGAATGGCATATGGCTGTGATTGTGTCTTGTTTAGCTACTGATTTTAGTTTTTAAATTGATAACAGATATTGTATAATTAAATGTCTGTAACTCCGTAAAAAGTAAAATATTTTTTATTTATTTTAATCCTTTAGGTGTTCCACTAGTTAAAAATCTGAGAGCCAGATTATTGACCTTTCATATTTTTGAGGCTTTGCTTCCAGTTTGTTCAGATCCGTCACAGATTAAGCAGGTAAAATATTAGACTTTTAAGGAAATATTGTGAAAATGACATTTATCACTATTCCACTAGCTTAAAATGCAAATCTGTAGAATATGGTAAGAAAACAATTGCAGACTTGAGGAGACCATGCAAACTCCATACAGATAGTGATTCAGAATCCGTGAATTTGTGAGGCAATGGTACCTAATATACTAGCATGCCATTAAAATAAATAATACATTGAACGGAATTTTTTTTATGAAATCATTATATGACTGTGTGTTAATATCTGCTGAAAATATTTACTCTCATTTTATGTATGACTAAAACCAAAATAAAATTATTATTATTATTATTATTATTATTATTATTATTATTGCTGACATTTACAAAAGCTCTGATCACATGCACACGTTTTTTAACTCATTAAGATGAAGGTAAATTTCTGTCATTTTGACAAAGTGATTTCATAAACTTCAAAAGAGTGAAATATATTAAAGCAGGGGTTCTTAAACTCGTTCCTGGGGGACCACTGTGGCTGCAGGTTTTTGTTCCAACCAGATTCCTAATCAGTGACAACACCTGATAGCACTGATCTCTTTTAATTAGCTGGTTTTATTTATATTTTATTCTACATTCAGAAAAGCACACCAGCATGATTTTTACATTTATAAGAAACATTTCTTATAAATATTTCTGTTTTTGTTATGAATTTAAATGCTTAACTCTCTTTTTATTATATCTCACCCTTTCTCTGTGCAGTTTGCTCCTTTCATTGAATCTTAATAATGACAATTAAAAACAAGCAGAGCAGAAACCCAAGCAAACAACACTCGATCGTGAAAGGCTGCAACTAATTTTGCGTCAGCCCCACAAAGTAGTAAATAACGGATTAATTAAACAATAAGAACACCTAGAATGACAATCAAGATGAAAAAACTGTTAAAAAGAAACAAATACATATAACTGCTTAGTACATTTTACTACTTTTTTTTTTTTTACCAAACTTAGTTTTCTAATTTGTATATTTTTCCCCAAAACAGGGAATCTGGGAAACAACAGTTCACTTAATTAGCACAGGAGTCCAATTAAAAACAGTGTCTGGTTGGAGCAAAAACCTGCAGCCACAGTGGTCCCCCAGGACCAAGTTTAAGAACCCCTGTATTAAAGTATTCTTAAAAACAGTCATTTATCATTTGAGCTAAAGATATTATCCTTTCATATAGTATATAGTTTGAATGGAAAGCTAAAAAATATATCTCTTTAACCCTGAATTGCTATAAATTGCTATTTATATACAAAATATTTCTTCTACTGCTGTCTTTTCATGAATAAGCCCTTGCTCAGTGATTTCATGTCTACAGTAAAGGATTTATTTACATTTGTTCTGGTTTCCATGTATATACCTATGTGACATTATCTCTTTATAGCTGTTTTATCCTTATAGTAGATGTTTGTAAAGCTTTTTTTTAAATAATTTTAGCTTGTAGATAAGCTGTTTGGGCTGCTGTCTGCATGCATGTGGGAAGAGCCCTTTGCCATCAACAAAGAATTGGAAAATTCACTGAAAAGTTCTCAGCAGGCAAGTCTATTTTTCCTCTTTATTTATTTTAAAAAAGATTAATACAAGAAATGAGAATTCAGTTAAATGGTCATTATCCAGGCATACCCATTTTTCTAGTTTTTGTCAAAACTCTCAACATTTTCTGCCCTTGAGAATCTTTAGGAACAAGACTTTTCCATCAGTTTCTTCTTTACTACCTACCTCTTGGTCTCATCCCCTACACATTCATCACAATACTCTTGTACTTTCCATACTCTCTTTAAATTTCTAAAAATTCATTTAATCATTCTCAACTCTACTATTTATAACTTTCCCTCCTCTTCTATAAGAATTAAGCACAACTTATTCACACTTACCATTTAGTTTCTCACATGGCTTGAAGTTAGAATGCAGACATCACTCAGGATTTGGTTTGTGCACAACTTAAACATGATGCCACTGCCAAGTCTACATTTCTGCTAAACTGCACAACTCCGTAATTTTTTTTCCAAGACAACTCCATTATTTTAATTAGGACCCTTTTCTGATAATTGTGTTGCCAAAACCAGGGTATGCAGTGTTGCCAAACCATTAACACTAGAATTACCAGAGCCAACGAAAAAACTCCCTTTGCACCTCTCCGTCAGCGTCTTTTGTCTTTTAAATGTGTGGAGAAGCAGCAAGCAGCCACCTCAGAACAAACAAGAAGTTCTCCCAGTTCCTGCCTTGATTGATTATCGGTCAGAATTGTAAGGGGAAATAATTTGATGTGTGTTTTGTGTCTACAACAATCTATGTAAAGACATTGTTAAAACGGAAACGTTTTTCATGCTTTAGTAATAAATAACAAAATGTAGACATAAACTGTATAATGTGTGAAGGCTGATGGCCAAATATCAAATAAACACTTTCACAAATGGTGCAAGTACAATCCAACAGCTTCCGTGATGCTGTGGTTAGAACTGCCAACTTATAATCCAGAGGTCGTGAGTTCGAAACCAGCTCCCTGGAAAATTTTCCATTTAGAGTAGTGAGCTCCTCTTATTGTCAATATTATACAATAAAAACATACATTTGATTTGTGTCTGTAACAGTGTAAATTTATAGTACTTGTAAAAATTTACATTTTTTTTTTTTTACTTTTACTTTCTCAGTCAAGATCACAATACAACACCCACCCCAGATCTGAAGCGGTTACCTTTTATCTGAAACTAGGAATAACTGTAGATGTGTGTGGTGTTTCGAGACAATGGAATCAGAAATTCTCTGATCTGGAGGGATAAAAGCTGACACACAAACGCTGGTGATTCTGTCTGCTTCGTATCTCACCGTCACTTGATTTTTTTTTTTTTTTATTCAGTTTTATTGAGTGTTCCTACTTATGCTGAATTAGTATACACCTTATGGTCCATGATTTCAAAGCCGCACTGACAAAAAAACAGAGTCATAGGTATATATGATATTTGGAATAACTCATTTTATGACCTGTATAGTACTGGCATTATTCATATTAGGGAAAGCGGGAACGTGACTGAAAAAATTTTACTGAAAAAAAGCTAACTTTTACAAATACCATACATTTCCACCAATCACTTTGAATGTGGAACCAATGTGGGACACTCTTCAAGATAGAGAAGCTTTTATCTGTTGCTCCACTACACAATAATAACCTTTTCAACCTTTTCAAATCTACTCAGCATTTCATTTTTGAAAAACACTCGGGATTCAGACGCTAAGATAACTGTATATACAATAGATAACTGATTTGCATCTTGTAAACAATTACTCTTCAGATTTAACTTACCAGCAATACAATTTTTTCACTATTTTCAAATTAGAAATTTTGTTAAAAAAATCAACACAATTTCCAGACCTTCCCCCCATTTCTACTCCAGAGGCAATCCTGATCAGTCTTGAACACTCAGACAGCATTTCAACAGTATATAAAAACATCTCAAAGAGTGTTCCTTTCACTGGTCCTAAGGTACAGTGGGAGGGGACCTTTCAATTAACATCTCAGAAAATGAGTTGAAGTCTTCCATACATTGAATTCCCTCTAGCTCAGTGTGCACCAATTACTCAATAATTCAACTTAAAATATTTAATTGACTACACTTATCTCTTTTAAAATTGTCAAAATTTTACTCAGCTTCATTCCTAACCCAGTAACAGCCATAATTGGTGTCCTCCCACAGAGACTTAAAGAGAATAAGGACAAATTGATTGTAATAGCCTATACCACACCACTAGCCGGTAAATTTATTTTGCCTAACTGGAGGAATCCCAACCCACCTTTTATAACTCAGTGGGTAACTGACGTTCTATAATATCTGAAATTGGAAATAAATCTAATTTTAGCTTAGAGGATCTGGCCAAAACTTTTTTTTTAAACATGGAAAGACTTAATTGAAAAAAAAATTAAACTAAACCTTCATAAAGGGGGAAAACATTTTTTGCGTGCTTTTTTTATATCCCTGCGCTTTGCTCTCCTTTTCTTTTTCTAGCATAGAGGTTGAATTATTGTTCTTTTAGGTTCTATTTATTCTTTGTTTTCTTAATTTTTTTCAGTTTTCTGAAAGTATTTTCTTTCTTGAAATTGGTTTTGAACTTATTTGTTGTATAAGTTCTGCAAAATGTATGTTTAATTGTACACTATGTTACTTTCTTGAAATAAAAGTAAATAATGAAAAAAAAGTACAGAGTTCTGCTGTAACCTCTTTCATAACAGCACCACCTAGGAATGTATGTAACATTTTCAGCAGTAAGTAGTACAAGTGAACTAATAATAATAGCCCCTGGTAAAAGAAAAGTACAAATATTATGTACAAAAAAGTTCTTAGTTACATAGTACTCCTGATACACCTGTTTATCCAACAACATTGCCAGGTAACACAGGTAGTTATTTAAAAAAAAATATTCACTCATTCAGTTTTCTTGTTGGACTATTTAAAATGATATTTATATAATTTTTGTTGTTTATATTGTTATTGTTTAAATAGATTGATAAATAGGTCAATGATAAGCGTTTTGCCAGTGTAAGAAGATGGATATGGACACATGGGATAAATTTGCATGCTCAATGTCATATAGTGAAGTGATGGTAACTATATTATCAGCCTTGTGGTTTCAAAGACCACTGCTCTAGGCATTATGTTACATAAATCGACAGACAATTCCCATTACATGGTAACTAAAATTTTCTAAATATTTGTTCGGATAACATTTCACACTTATGTATAATATTATTTTCCAGATATCTGAAAATGAAGAAGAGTGTGTTCCAATTGGAGATTTCTCTTTTGATCCTGATAAACTGATCTGTTGCACTATGGAAAGTGGGAATATTTTGGCTCATGGATCAGGAGGAAAGGGATATGGGTTAGCCACCACAGCTATAACATCAGGCTGTTTTATTTGGAAAGTATGTTTTAAATGTAAACTAAAATAAGTTAATGAAATGTAAATAGCTCGCTTTTCAAAACAGAGAATCCTGTGGCTGTAATTCATTTTTATATATAGTATAAAAATAGAATTTTCATGCAGATGTGGCCAAAGCACTAGAACAGGCAGGATTCATAATCTAGACAGCTTTTACTGTAGTGTGATTGTTGGTGCCAGGCATGGTAGATTTGCCTTTTCAGAATCAGCAACCTTCCTGGGATTTTCTTTCACTACTTCTCTAGATTCCAGAGTTCATAGAGACTTTGGGTAAACAAAACCATCTAGTAAACAAAAGGTCTGTGGTGAAAAACACTTTTCTTTTGTGTGAGAAAGGTCAGAGAAAAATTGCTAGCTTTTTTCCAGATAACAGAATGGACACAAATGCTTAAGTAATAGCTGTTTGCAAAAGTGATTTTATGAAGGACATGCATAATTGGAACCTAAAGGCCACAGATAAAAAAGTCCTGCCTGTCAGCAAAGAATAGGAAAATGAGGTTCCAGTGGGCACATCATCACCACAACTTATTAAATCAATATTAGAAACGTATTGCCTAGTCTGTTTAATCTAGATTCTGCTGTGATGGCAGAGGGCATGGTCCGAAATATGTATAAACAGCATTAATCCATGGAAACATCTTGTCCATGTCAAGCTGGTACATTGAGCATTGGTTAAGCTTGATAGTGACCTTAGTGTACAACAATGGATTTCACATTTTCACATATATATATTGTACAGTATGTGTATATGTATATATATATATATATATATATATATATATATATATATATATATAAAATGTGTGTTTGTGTACAGTTGCATGTGTGCATATGTTTGTGTGCATACATGTACTACAATTAATCATTATATGTGGTTTACATAGGCTCAACATTGTATGTGTTTTAAAACATTATCACTAAAATGGTATGGGTAAAGCAATTCACATTCTTATATGCTTGTGTAAAAATACTTGGCATGGCTTGTTACTTGTTGTTATGACTAGCTACTTACAGTTATGACTCACAAATTTAGAGGATAAAACCTTATAGACTGGAAAACTTTAATATAACATCTGCTACACATTATCGCTATAAGACCAGTCGCAATGGTTTACTGGTTTAATGGTGACTTTGATTAACAGTCACTTTACTTTTCTAATTGTGACTGCTATTACACATCATTCCTCAGTTTTTTTAGTCGAGTGTAAATCAAGTTACATGTTAAATCATGAAAATATTGCTTAACAGCAAGTACTCAAGCCCTCTTAATCCAGTTCAGGATCACAGTGAGTCAGGACCATGGGGCACAAGGCAAAAATGAGCTCTTAACAGAATTCTAGTCTGTCCTAAGGCTCACACACACACTCACAACTGGGACTGATTTAGAGATTAACCTCATCTGCATGTCATTAAGAATGTAGCAGGTCAAATGATGTACCCGAAAAAAAATATTCAGACATTGATAAAACTTGTAGTCTCCACATGGACAACAACCAGGCACAGAATTTGATCCCATGATCACTCTGCCACCATGACCCATACTTACCCAACTTTCCAAGATCTTATGATTACAGCTTGGATAGCAGTCTGATGAGGTATGAAAAGAGCAAAATACTGGTACTTTCTATGTTAAATGTCATTGCTTCATAATCTGTCCTGTCTGGTCATATTAGTTATAATATTTCATATTCTCCTCACTGGGTTTTATATGCTAATTTCTAACACTAGATATTATCTGTATACTTATAAATTAAGATTTTTGCAAAGGCCTACAGTATGTAGAAATCAAAAAGGACATTTCTGATGTTTTTGATTTCTGAAAAAGAAACTTGTTAAAATTTCGGTTTTGTGTCTAACAGCAAATACTGATTAACAAAAACAATCTATATAATTATTCTTGACTTTCATCTTGCAGTTTCATCTCACTAAAGAAAACAAAGGCAATGAAGGCACCTGTGTTGGGGTTTCTCGTTGGCCCATTAGAGACTTTAACCATCGCACAACTACAGATATGTGGCTTTACCGTGCATATAGTGGCAGTTTATATCATGGAGGTGAACTGGGCCGAGCTTTATCATCTTTCACCCAAGGAGACACAATCACATGTATATTGGACATGGAAGCCAGAACTATTTCATTTGCAAAGAACAATAAGGTAATTTTTTATGAAGTATTATCTAACACAATAGTCTTGCAATACAGATCACAAAAAAAACATAATTTTTAATAAATCTTATGAACAAGTGAATAATCACTATTCCAGATGTTTAAAATGATACAAATTCCATCTGTACATGAAAGATGCTGAGAAAGTACTGAAAATACTGTGACTTCGCTCAGTCATGCACACATTGTTTTTTTTTTTGTGAGAAAATTTTTATAAAAGGCAATAAGTGAAATACAAAACAAAACATGACGTGTAAAATTGCAAGATAATAAAGATAAAACAGATAAAACACCCCATATCCCAACACAGTAAGGAACAATAATAAACATAAATGGAGGAAGTGAATAAAAGGGAGCCTGCATGATTAATCATATACAGTGTAAAGGCAGTGGTCCACATTATATATTAATTTGAATTGCTAACATCTCACTGGACTTTACAAAGGTATATATTATAGCCAGAACTGATTAGGGTGAAATGACTTGAAAGAGTCACACAGTGAGCCAGAATGAAAAATGTACCAGCTATTTGTTGTGAAGACCAATGTAATTAACATTTAGGTCATATACCCAACATAGAGGCTATATGAAATTCTGAGAAAGTTTGAGTCTTAGTTAAAAAGTGACTATATGACAGTTGCCACAAGTAATGGGGATAATATACTGTGTTTACAAGTACAGTGGAACCTCGGTTCACGAACGTCTCGGTACACGTACAACTCGGTTTATGACCAAAAAGTTTGCCAGACTTTTGCCTCGGTTCACGACCACACACTCGGTATACAAACAAGTCAATTTCCTTTTCGGTTTGTACATGTTCAGTCTCTCCCTGTGCATTTCCTGTGCAACAAGCAAGAGAGAGAGCGAGAGAGCACGACACACACACACATACTCACACACAGGCAGCGCTCTCACACAGGCAGCGCGAGAGAGGTGTGTGTGCACACACAGAGGCAGCGGGAGAGAGGCACGCGCACACACACAGGCAGCGCGAGAGAGGCGCGCGTGCGCGCACACACACAGAGGCAGCGCCAGAGAGAGCACGACACACACACACACACATAGAGGCAGCACGAGAGAGAGCGACACACACACACACACAGAGGCAGCCCGAGATGCAGACACGCAGGCAGCGCTAGAGAGAGCTGGACGCATTAAGGTAGGAAGGCAGTTAAAGAATGCACTGGGCTTGATTTTGTTTTCACTTCTGTTTCCAGCGATCTGTTCGTAGCGTGCATTGTTGCAATGTTATTTTTCTTGGTGGTTTATTAAATTACGGATTTTTTCAAATGTTCATTTTTTTTCCCTGTGCTTAAAACTCATTAAAAAAGTGCTTTTGGCCAGCGGTTGGTAGCGCTATAGCGCGAACTATTGCAGTGTTAGTTTTCTCTGTTGTTCAAGGTTTTCTCAGTGTTATTCAATGTTTTTACATTTAGTTTACTATTACGCTGTGCATTCTATAGTTTCATTAACTATATTTGTGCTTAAAAACTTACAAAAAATATATATTTACATACAGTTCATATGGTCTGGAACGGATTAATTGTATTTACATACAATCCTATGGGGGAAATTGCTTCGGTTCACGACCAAATCGGTTTACGACTAGAGTTTTGGAACGAATTATGGTCGTGAACCGAGGTTCTACTGTACAACTCTTTAGTTAGGTAACCCTAATAAAATATAAATAAACTTATGTCCAGCTTGAGCAAGTTCACCTACTGTTTTATAAAATCTCAGATTATTTGTATGGGTTCATATCATACAGTATACGGGCCCTTATCCAGAAAGTTGTGATTTGTACCGTAATTCTCAATTTACCAAATTAAGATCATAAAAATTACACTTTTTCTTATGCGAAACTCCCAAATGATTTGAACCTTGTAGTCCATTTCTGTTTCCGCATTATAATGAAATACTGTACAATATTAAAGATCTAATACAGTTTTATTTTTTTATAACAGGAACCAAAATTGGCTTTTGAGGATGTGGATGCCTCAGAACTATACCCTTGTGTGATGTTTTATAGTAGTAACCCTGGCGAAAAGGTGAACAACCATTTTTCTGTTGAATGTTGGTCAACAAGTGTTTTTAGATTTAACAGTAACATAGTTTAACTGTCTTGTCTTATTAATTTAATTTTGATTGTATCATAAAAACAGGATGAGGTGAGGAGGAGGTTGATGTTGGTCTTTTATCATCGAACTTTTTATGCACATAAGTTTGTCAAGCATGGTCCTATTTTTCTACTTTCTGGATCAATCCTGAAGGTTGCTGCGGGTTGTGTTGGTGTTACCGGTGTTCCCAGAAAGAGGTGTTTCATCTCGCAGGGCACCCTGGATATATCATTGAGAGGAGTCGCAGCGCACGGTTCAATGGTAACTCTGGTCTGTACCGGGAACTGAGAAGGACGGCTGCAAGGGTTCTGAGGTCAGATAAAGAGGCGTTTGTTAAAGGAATCTGTGAGCAAGTGACACACCATCTGTGGTCTAGCTACCAATGTCCTGCTTACAGAGGAATCGAAGCATTATGCACATCTGAATCTGTTCCTTGGAGAGCTGCAGTCAGGGCAGTTGGTGGAATGGTCCTTACAGATGACAATGCATTTGTGACCCACTAGGCTGGCTACTTTGAGCAGTTGTTCAAAGCTGATCCTCTGGCTAGGACAGTGGATATTTCTGGGTCCATGGTTCTTGAGGCTGATTCTCCAATTAGCTGTGAACCACCCAGTCTCACTGAGATTGCACAGGTGGTGAACCAACTGAAGGGGGGAAAGGCTGCAGGGATCTGTGGGATCCGGGGTGAACTTCTCCAGGCTGGTGGTAAGGCTGTCCTCCTGGCATTGCAAGCAATCTTTGCTTCCATTTGGGAGACTGGCATTATCTTACTGACTGGAAAACAGGACTTGTTGTCCCTATCTGGAAAGGGAAGGGTGATCGCCTGGATTGCGGCAACTACAGGGGGATAACACTGCTCTCGATTCCGGATAAGGTCCTTGCTAGGATTGTCCTCAATAGGATCTGTGATCACTTGCTCACCTACAGCGACCAGAGCAGTCTGGTTTTACGCCTATCATCGACCGCATCCTGGCACTGTGGGTTCTCATGGAGCGCAAACGTGAATATCGGCAGAGTTTCTTTGCAGTCTTTGCCGATTTTCAGAAAGTGTACGACTCAGTTGATTGAGCTGCCCTCTGGGACATACTTAGAGTTTTGCGGGAACCCCTCAAGGTTGCTGGATATCATGGCCGGCCTATACACCGGTACTGTGAGTGCCGGGCAAAGTGGAGGCAGAACCTCTGTGGTTTTCCCAGTTGATTCTGGGTTTCATCAGGGGTGTGTTCATGCTCCTACTTTGTTCAATGCTTGTATGGTCTGAGTGTTGGGCAGGGTCATGGGGTCCAGCGGCTGTGGTCATCTGTTGGTGAAGAAAGATTTACGGATCTTGACTTTGCTGATGATGCTGTGATCTTCGCGGAGTCAATGGAGGCTCTGATCGGGGCGCTTGAAAGACTGAGCGACGAGTCTGAGTGTCTGAGATTGCGAGTGTCCTGGATAAAAACCAAGATCCAGGCCTTTAGTGACATCTCGGGCACAGCCATCAGCAGTGTGTCTGTTTGTGGAGAGAGTGTCGACCTTGTCAAGAGGTTTACTTACCTTGGCAGTGACATTCATGTCTCTGGTACTTTTCCTATGAAGTCAGTAGATGGATTGGGAGAGCATGGGGGATCATGGGATTGTTGGAAAGGGGTATGTGGCGCTCCCGATATCAATGCAAAAGGACAAAGGTCCAATTCTTTAGAGTCCTGGTGCTTCCTGTCTTGCTATATGGTTGCGAGACATGGACGCTATCCAGTGACTTGAGACGAAGACTGGACTCCTTTGGTACTGTGTCTCTCCAGAAAATCCTTGGGTAGCGTTGGTTTGTCTTTGTGTCGAATGAGCAGTTGCTCATGGAGCCCCGAATGAGGCACATTACCTGTATTGTGAGGGAGCGTCAGTTAAGGCAGTATGGCCATGTGGCGCATTTCCCTGAAGGTGATCCAACTCGTAAGATCCTCATTGTTGGGGACGTGAGTGGCTGGACCAGGCCAAGGGGTCGCCCACGTAACACCTGGCTGCGGCAAATAGAGGGTCATTTCCGGACGGTGGGACTGGACCGCGTGTCTGCCTGGGGGGTTGCCAACCGGGATCCTGAGTTGTTACGTCGTGTAGTGGGTGCAGCAACACACTGTACCAGTGCATGCTCCCCAACTTCTTTTTGGATCAGAATATTACCATGTCTTACTACGTTACAAAGATTTACTACTGTATATCCTTAAAATATCTGAATGCAAACTGTGTAATGGACTATCTTCATAATCATTGCACATTTAATAAATGCAATATTTTTAGAGAGCCATTGAAAATGTAAGAATTTCAAGGTATAGTCATCAAACTTTGAGTCACATGATAGTCAAAACTGTAAGCATGGCATTTACTGAATAGGAAGCAATTCATATCCTTCCTTTACAGTATATGAGGTGCCTGTTCATGATAAATACTGAGTTTGGAGCAAGAGTAAGAACAGAATACATAAGTTTTAATATAATTAGACTTCCTCTTGAGCATCTCCATAAGGTTTAAAGAGCCATTTATTTTTTGAGAAATAGCAGTCTCTTTTGATTTCCAAATAAATAATTTTGCTAACTTCTGAGCATTTTTTTAATTTGTATAATTTTCTTTTTGTTTTATCATCCTTTTATTTATTAAACAGAACACAATAACAAAATACAACCCAAGCAAGCAAAAAAAATTATCATAGCCAATAATATGTTCCAAAAACAATCCATGGAACTCTGCACTCAACCCTCCTTGACAAAGAAAGCTGTATGACTAGAGAGCCCATGTAAAATGCTTCATTATGTAGGGTAAAATGGCAAATAAAATAAAAAGATTCAGCCCAGGTCTAACATTTTTCTTGAGAATTACATTAATGAGCTCTTGCCATTTTCTTAAAAAATCTAAACATTACCTCATAAAGAGAATTTAGTTTTTTCAAATTTGAGATAGTGGTCTAGGTTGGTTTGGTATCCAAGGCAATTCAATAGAAAGAACACACTTTTATTCAAATTAATTTTGAATGCAGAAAATCTTTATTAAATTTTCCTAGCATGTTTAATGCTAATGCCACAGCAGCATGTAAATGTGAGATATAAAGAATCATATCATCAGCATAAAGAAATCTTTTCTGTAGAAGCCCTTCCCTTATGATCCCTTTTACCTCTGACTGCTTCTAGAGATCACTAACTAGTGGTTCAATAAAAAACCACAAAAAGCATTGGTAATATTAGACACCCATGTTGTGATTTAAAATAATCAGTTTATATTATTAATATGGGTTGAGGCTTTTGATCTAGTATAAACCAATTTAGTCTATGCAAGGAAAAGCAAATATGGGCAATACAGTAAATATATCTCCCTATTCAACCTTATGAAAGGTGATTTTTTTTGTATCCAAATATAGACCAGTGGAGATTCAGATTCTGTTGAATATGTTGCATCAAACACATAGTACTAAAATTCTGTCTTGATTTCATGATGTTACAGAATGTATCACTTTTTCTGTTCTTTTGGCTAAAACTACTGGCAAGATCTTAAGTTACATTGGTTCATATGATGCATGTTTTAGCAGGTCTTTATTTTCACCTTAAAAAGACAATAATTGATGCTTGGTATAATGTTTTTGGTAGAATTTTATTTTCTCTAGCTTTAATAAATATTGCTAACAATAATGGGACTATTTGAGTTAAAGTGTTTTATAAACCTTTTCTGTATAGCCATGTGGGTGTGTAGCTTTCCCACATTGCAATTACAGTAAGCATCAGAAGTTTATCAAGCTCTTATATGCAAAGAGTATTGAACTCAGGCTTTTTTAAGCCTGGGACTTAAATCTCACCATTTTTCCTCTGCAAGTAATATAAAGATGTATAATATTCCTTAAATGTATTACTTATCTTTTTGTGCTCCTTAATTTTATTTCCTTCTATGTTGTTGATCTCTGTAATTTGGAACTTTTTATTTATGTAGTTGTTGTACTAACATTTTGTTGGCCTTTTCTCCATTTTTTAGTGATGGTGAAGTGAATTGATGATAAGTTGTCCTATTTCTTTTGTAGTCAAAATTATGAGCCGTAAAACATAGAGCCAGCCTTTTCCTATAAAGCCCCTAAATTGTGGTTTTAGCATATTCCTGATCAGCTCGAGTAATCTCAGTAACTCGTTTTAATTTAGTTATTGCCTGAAGTTTATTTTTACATGAAACCTATGAGAGAATTTATCCTCCTAAAACTGGCTTCAGTGTTTCCCATAGTGTTCGCTGAGAAATTTGTGGGTAAGCATTTGACTCCAGTTGTAAGTTGGATTTATGATGCATGCAAAAGCTTTAATCATATCACATTTTAATTGCCATTTGCTGAAACTACAAAGGTTCAGCTCCTTCAGTCTTTCCTCATAACTCAGCCCCAGCAATCCCAGAATCAGCCTAGTTGCTCTTCTCTAGACTTTTCCGGTGTTACTATGTCTTTTTTTGGAGCCCAAAAACCAAAATTGCACACTGTACTCCAGTTGAGGCCTCCAAGCAAGCTTAAGCATAACCTGCTTTAACATGTATTCTATGCATCATACTATATAACCTAATATTCTGATAGCCTTCCTAATGGCTTTTGTACACTGTTTGGATGTAGATAGTGACAAGTCCACTGTAACCTCTAGGTCCGTCTAATAAGGGGTACTCTCAAGTTTTAGAACCATTATCGTGTATTCAAATCTTACATTTTTACTTCCTACATTTAATACCCTATACTTACTTGTATTAAATTTCATCTTAAGTGTGAATTTTCTGATATCCATAATTGGTGCAACTATATTACCTAAAACTTCTCTGTTAATTTTAAAAATTTCAATCATGCCACCTCTTAATCACCTTTTAGTTTAACTAAATTAATCACCACTAACTTAAATTAAAATTCATTAAGATTTGTTCAGATTCCACACCACAACAATATATCACCCTTCAGAGTTCAACACTATGCCAGGATACAATGTAATAGTTTTGTGCATTGAAAATCCCACAACCCTGGTTTTCTTATGATAGAATGAAAAAAATTACCACAACAGTCTTTATAGACAAAACTTATATTTACTTATTAATTTGGTCTCCTATAAAAATATTTTCCCAATACATAAGGGCGTAAGATGTGAAAGAACATTTTTCTGTCAAGGTTGAGACATTTCACATTCCAGCATGCAAAATGTATTGATTGATCAGAATAATGCAGTTTAAGTGAGTCTTAGGAAACATTTTTGATATTATATAAAGCAAGTGAGATGTTTTAAATTTTATCTTTTATCATAAATTTCACATTTGTCATTGCTAGACCAAAAGATATGGTACACTAAAAACATCCAGAAGCCCACTCCCCCAACTGTGATAAACTAAAAGTTAAACTAACATTTCAATAGTTACAAATCTTCATACCATTTCAGAAAAGACCAAAGGGAAGATCACATTTAAAAAGAAAAACTGACCAAAGAAACACCTTGTTAGCTGCTGTAAAAAGTAATTAGTAACTTATGCACTATACCACAGGGATTTCAGTATATACTGTATATGTATGTTTATGAGTATGTATATACTATAAATGTATGTGTGCATGTATTATTAATGAAAAGTCTAAGTTATGGTAAACTACGCTCATACTGATGTTTGTTAATATGTACTACACACCAGTCAGTCACATTAACCACCTGCCTAACATTGCAATAAAGCTGTTGTAATAAAACAGTTCTGATTCATCGAGGCATTGACTCCATAAGACCTCCTAAGGTGTCCTGTGGTATCTGGGAACAAGATTTTAGCAGCTGATCTTTTAAGTCCTCTAAGTTGCTAAGTGGAGCCTCCATGGATAGGACTCTTTTTTTCCAGCACGTCCCAGAGATACTTGATCAGACTGAGACCGAAGGAGTTTGAAGGCCAAGTCAACACCTTGGACTCTTTGTCATATTCCTCAAACCATTCCTGAACAAATTTTGCTGTGTGGCAGAATGAATTATTCTGCTAAAAGATGCCACCACCTCAGGGAGTACCATTGCCATGAAGTGGTGCACGTGGTATGAAACAATCTTTAAATAGGTGTTATACAGTATGTCAAAAGAACATCCAAATGAATGCCAGGACCCCAGGTTTCCCAGCAGAACATTGTTCAGAGTGCATCCTGCTGCCATCTCTTCCCCAGGTAAATGACATACCCTCACATCATCCAAAAAAAACGGTAATTGATCAGACCAGGCCACCTTCTTTCTTAGTTACATAGTCCAGTTCTGACACTCATGTGCCCATTGTAGGTTCTTTTGATGGTAGACAGGGGACAGCATGGGCACTGTGATCGGTCTGAGGTTATGCAGCCCCATACACTACGATGCACTATGTGTTCTGACACATTTCTCTCATGGCTAGCGTTAAGGTTTTCAGCAATTTGTGCTGCAGTAGCTGTTCTGTGGAATCAGATAAGACAGGCTAGTCTTTGCTCCCCACACACATCAATAAGCCTTGGGCATCCATTACTCTGTCATTGGTTCACTGGTTGTCCTTCCTTTGGCCACTTTTGTTAGGTACTAAAGACTGTATACTAGGAACACCCCACAAGATCTGACATTTTGAAGATATCATCTAGTTTCAGTCTTCTAGCCATCACAAATTGGTCTTTTTCAAGGTCATATAAATCCTTACACTTGCCCATTTTTCTTGCTTCCAACACATCACCTTCAACAACAGAATGTTTACTTGCTACCTAATATGCCCCAACCTTTGACAGATGAGATAATGAGATAATCAATTTTATTCACTTCACCTATCAGTAGTTTCAATGTTATGTCTAATCAGTGTATACTGTTATTCTGTATATACTATTATGTCAGTTAAAACAGCAGGACTGATAAAGATAAACTGTTCATATGTAAACATGTACTTATGTACATATTCTTCTTTGTAAAGTGGGGAAAAGAAGAAATAGGAAAACTTGTTTACATTAATTAAATAAATGTTAGAAGCATATAAAGTTTTGTCAAACATCACATTGCTCCCATTGTTCTTTACATTCCCCTAATTACAATGTGCAGTATTGACCTCAGAAATGTGTAGTCTTGCTTTTTTTTTTTTTAATAGTAGCAATTATTATTTTTAACTGTCCTTCAACTTCCTCTGGAGAGTTGTAAATATTGGAGTCGACTTCCACAATTTATGAGCCTGGATGGGAACAAAAAACTCTATCTGGTAAATGCTTGATGCAAGCATTGCTTGCTGCTATAAAGTGCACTCCTTTTTCCAGTGGTTGTAGCAAAGACATCCAGCAATATATTGATTAGACTGTTTTCAAATTAAGTCTTCTTTTTCTGTCTAATGTGAATTAGCACATTTTTCTTATCTGCGAATGTATCAATTTTGTATTATTTTTGAAAGAATATCTCTTCCCTGCTAACCATTTAAAATG
Organism: Polypterus bichir lapradei; assembly: GCA_026402145.1. NCBI lineage: Eukaryota > Metazoa > Chordata > Cladistia > Polypteriformes > Polypteridae > Polypterus > Polypterus bichir. Next base: position 79,988,554 of record JANRMT010062837.1, on the reverse strand, counting down.
TACTTTGAGGTATACTTGTGTACCTGCCAAATTAAAAAAAAACTGACAATAAAATAATAAATGATCTGTTTTAATATGTGCATAAAAATAAGACTTTCATGGTAATAGTTGGCAAAATATTTGGATTTTTGTTTCCTGTTTTTATTTTGAGCAAAACTGTATTGATGGAGACTGGTCCATGTTTGTATATTGGTTTAAACAGGTGCACTGGCTTACATGCAATATTATAAAATTATAATTAATTATAATTAATTATTATAATTATTCAAATATTATATGCAAAGGAAAATAAATTAAGATTTTACACTAGCTGGGTTATAGCATTTTAGAAACTTAATCCATACAGCTATAGACTAATTAGGCAAAGCAGTGAGTGGATGAATTGACATATGTATAGAAAACAGTAGATGGTAACAAAACTGAACTGATTTTAGGTAATTTTCTCAATTATAGTAAGAGGTTAAATTCTTACAGTGAAATGCTATAGAAGTAAGATGTGATACATGCCATTTGGATTTTTAACACAACTTTCTTTATGATGAAATAATATAAACTGCAATGTTACCTGAAGACTGCTTATTGCAGGTGGAACTGCGTGATTTGCAAATGAGAGGCATACCTCATGACCTGTTGCCAGGAGACCCTCTCTGTAGTCCCTACCCTACAGTGCTCTTGGAGGCAGCCATTCAGCTTATTCGTAGGCTCTATCATATTGACAATTGGACTGTGCACATCAATAAATATATGCAAGCAAGACTGGAACTGATTGGCCCAATAGTGAATGGAGGAGCAAATGAAAAACTGAACACATCACAAAGTAGGTATAATATACCATGTTATCACAGGTGGTTTGTTTTTACATTTTATGTTACTAAATGTTAATTTTCTGTTTTTATTTAGAGTGCGGTAACACATGTCCTACACATTAAACACGTCACATCAGAATCACTTCTTTATTTTGTTAAACAAACAATGCTGAGTGTAAAAGTATACAGTGTAAATTTTTGCAACATGAAATTCTTGATTTATGCAATAGATACATTAAAATAATAAAGGTTAATCAGGATTATTTTAATTTTTAAATAATTAACAAAATGAAAACACGTGTTATAAATGTAAACATAATAATATCAGCTGAGAGTTTGCTTCCAGTAATGTTAACATTCAAGATGATAAAAATGAATCTACTGGAATTTGAATTTGTGAGATTATGCTTTGCATGTGAAAATTTCTTGATTCAAATCACCATGTGTATGTTAAATATTATTATAACTGCTAATCATACTTTTACTGGTAAAAGTTATGTTGGTAACATGCTATGCTAGCATGAGCAGGAGCCTCATGTATAAATGGTTGTACGCCAAAAAAATGTTGTGTACGCCAATTTCCACGCTTACTTTGAGATGTATAAAAACTAAATTTGCCGTAATGCTACGTATATTTTCACGGCAGCCTCATACCATGTGTAGGCACATTTCTGCTCAATTTCAGTAGCAATACTACTGTTTCTGTGTTGGTTCCTTTTCTTTTTAGATTCACATTATTGATGTAGGCTGTATCAAATACATCAAAATTAATTGCATATCATTTACAAATTTAGGGCACTTGATTGTAATTATTCTGTAACAATGTAATGGTGACACAATGGCCAAACTATTCCAACTACCATAGCTTCTTTAGCGTTGTTAGAAGACATCACAAATGGAAGAATTAGAAGAGAGAGAGCGTATTTACAGTTGATGATAACTTGCTTCTAAATCCATTTAGATTTCCAAAAGCTATCCTGTTGGAGCTGTGTGCATTAAAGTATATATATTACATTTTATAGATAAATTGTTCATTTCATTTAAATAATGCATGCTGTTAATAATTAAACATGTGGGGGCACGGTGGTGCAGCGGTAGTGATGAGCTGGCGCACTGTCCAGGGATTGTTCTTGCCTTGATGATTGCTAGGACTGACAAGACTCTTGATAGATGGATTGATGGAATAAATAAACATGGAGAATCAGAGTTCTAAAATTAAAAGCTGGTTTTACAATTATTACAGATGCTTATTGTGTGGCAATTGGTTGGATGGAGAAAGAAAATAGAAGGACAGGAATTCGGGGTTGGTACATTTAAAAGACACAGTACTGCTGCAATAAATTATTCCATTCAGGGTCACACCATCCCAGCAAGCATCGTGCACAAGGCAGGAACAATCCCTGGACAGAGTAACAGCTCATTGCTGCCAATGTGCCCCCACATATTTAATACATGCTTTAATGCATTTCATCATGAAAATGACATCATGTATACATCTTGCTATTCTAAAATGTTCAGAGAGCTCTAATATCATGAATGTAATGTATTCTGTGTGGCTATCACTGCCTGCACGCTCCTACTGGCATAAGAGAAAACCCATTTAAGAAACACATAGCAATTAACAACTGGGTCTGGGGACACTTAGAATACCAAGCAATTAATATGCTACTTTAGTTAGGATGGTTTTGAGAAACTCTAGTAAATTAAACATCGATTTTAAGATGAAGTACGTTTTTCCTTGCCTATACTTCATTGAGCAGGACCTCCATTTGCTGAAATTCTATTTACACGTGCTTTTGCCCTTGTTTTTTAACAAAACACTGAATGGAAGGGGCTATTTATATTAATTTGCACATTCAAATAGGCATACTTCTGGGAGGAGTTGGGGTGGGGATGTAGGTGCATGCATGTGTGTTAAAATTCACATTGATTGGGATTTATAAAGGAAAAGTGCATAGAACTTTCCTTATGCACAGTTTTATGCATCTGAATTTTTTTGTGCATACACAAATTTCCAGTTTTGTCCATACTCCATGTTTTAGTGTGAATTATACGCACAACGTTATACATGAGGCCCCAGGCCAAACTCTTCCAAACAGTTTCCTCCAGTGCTTCTAGTGATGAATTTCCTCTAGTGATCAGTTAATAGCTCAGAATGTAAGGCATCAAATGAAATAACACAATTACAAAGTCAATCATTGATCTTTGGCCCAAGATATTTTGTTATGAGCAACCTTGTGTTCAAATATGGTGTTCATTTTGGACAATTCATGACTAATACAGAAATCCAATAACAACTCACTGCCCTGATTCAGATTAGGCAGGTAATTCCTTCCACTCACACCCCTCAATGTACCTTGTTGTTGTTGTAAATTTTATTAGTGTTAATTTAATAATATTAACATAAAATGTGTTTAACTTGTTGCCTTAGGAACAGGTCTTTCAAAGAAAATATCTCTTGATGAGAAGGATAAATTACCAGATGAACAATTTACAAACGTAATAGAGGCTAAAGCTCCAGCAGTTTCAGAGCTGTCTGAGTCTCAGCTAATGGCTCTCTGCTGTAAGGTCTGGCCAGTTTTAGCTGTGATTGGAGGAGTGGACAGTGGATTGCGGGCTGGAGGCCAGTGCCGTCATAAGTCAAGTGGTCGGATAGCCACACTTTTAGGATCTTTGAAAGCTGGAAGTACATGTGCTAAGCTGCAGTGGGAGGAGACAGAGGTTTCTATCAGGTAAGCACAGTTTGTATATATGTATATTAAAACTTTTCTGTAAGCCTCAAATTATTTTTAATTATTCTAAAATTGTATTGTTTCTTTTTCCATCTGTCACCTTTTTACATTAGTTATAACTAGGCCTATTGACCGGTATGATTTAGGCTTAACATTACCAAACCAAGTGGTGATGTTATGAAATGTCACATAGGAAAGTCAAGTCTAGGAGATAAGTGGGAATTGTAAATAATGCGAAAGCTCAAACCAGAAGATCACAAAAAAACAAGCTAGTGTCTAAGCCCAAAACAAAACCTCATAGTAAAGTGCACTTTGAGAATTTCTTTGTGGAATCTGCAAACTTGGATAGGGATCCCAGGGACCAAACTTTTTATCTTGTGACCCCAATGTCATTCAGTTCATGACCTGTGACACTTGCCACTCCAACTGCATGACAACTGTCAAACATAACTGCACAAAATACTGGCTCCTATACCAAAACAAAATGCTGTATCAGGAAAATTTGAATAAATATTAAACATTACCAAACAGCCGTATAAAAATAAACCACTGTCAAAATGGACTTAATCAACCCCAAAAACTTATAAAGAAAAGTAATTTTTAAGATGTCATGCTGAACTCGGCACATAAAATAACCTGTCATGACGGCTGGTGAAATTCTGTATCTTCTGTGGACACAGTCTAGTACAGTTTAATGTATTTATACAGTGTCAGTATTCTGTCTAACGCAAGGAGGAAAATTCTCATTTGTATATTTGTGATATATGGCAATGCCATTTTATTAACAAATATGTTTACAAAATATGTTTTGAATCACAAAGCAAACCTTCAAATTGAACACATCGGTAGTTGAAGTGATTTATTTGAAGCAGCAGCAACCCCAGTCTTTCCTAATAACAAATCTTTTTTTTAACATATCTTCAGAAGGTTTTCTTTTAGAATTTTCCTTCTGGATCAGCAAAGTGTACATTTTATATGCTGTTAGCTTATAATGGTTGCAACATTCTGCATCAATTTTGATAGACATCGATTTATGAATGACTCGGCTACATCTTAGGAAGTATAAATTTGCATTAATTTACACTCTGAAACTTTGACTTGTAGGCTCAAACCCATAGTAACATGTTATACCTTTTACCAATATAAAATCAATGGAACAGAAAAGGAGCACAAGTAGAGAGTAACAAGGCGTGTTGAGTAGAAATCAAATCAGTGCTTCTGAAGGGGATGGTTATGCATCCCTAGCACCATAGTTTCCTTAAGAATAATAAAAAAACTCTTCGAAAACTCTTATAATGCAAAAAGGAAATTAATTATATATAACACTTAAAGTCAATTATTGCAAAAGGACATAATTTGTAGAAAAAAGGATGATTTGAGGTTCAGCACTTCCTCGAGCCTTATGTAGAGCTTCTAGTTAAACTCGATCAGTCTCATACAACAAGTTTATTATCCCTTGCAAAGGCATTTGGCAGTAACACAGAAGATTCTTCAGTTTTAAAGAGAGAGGGATAGTGTACTGATTCTGGTTACATTGTTACATATACATTATATACATTTTAAATTCGAGTTGCAATTTTGGTAGTCATATAAATGATTGCGTTGGTTTATCAGTGTGTATGTATTTTTACATTATCTATAAGGGAGAGACCATTATTTTTGTTAGTACATCTTACAATGTGCATTGTGATTTACTGAATCAGCCATCTGCTGTTTTTATTTATAATTCATGCACAAGGATCTATACGGGTTGATTGTCACATTTACATTTAAGGTTTTGTTTTTTTTTCCAACCAATTCAATAAGTTCATATTGCACATTGTAACACAGTATTTCAGTTTCTTACTTAACAAGTATTAAATGCTAGGTCATTTAGAACATGATTGAGGAATTACTTTATTTTTACAGTCATAATAATTCAAACACTTTTTAAACAACAGCTTGTAGTATTGACTGTAGCTACTGGAAAACCATCAGTGTGGAAAATAATTGCTTCTTTGTCTTGTTGGCTGTTTTTTGTTTTTGTGAAATTTCTTGTGTTTGCTTACTCCCTCTGAAAATCCACTTTTATTTTTCACATTCTCTTTTCATCTTGTATTTTCCTCTGTCTTCTGATCTTGTCATTTAGTTTTTTTTCTTCCTTTTTTCTCTCCGCATGTCTCTTGCCCTCCCTCTCCTTGTTGCATGTTGCCATGCTCCTTCCACTAACCGAGCTTCCTGAATTCTTGGTCACCCAGCGATACCCCACTTTCCTCCCTGGAGCCCTGTGAAATGCCTCAGATGGACATCACTCGATTCAAAGGAGTGAAACCCTGTGTCTTGTTAGATTTGGTCTATCTAACAGGAGTGCTGGAAGACGAGGAGAAGTACAATCGACATCCATCTAAAAATAATAGCTTAGATGGTGATCAGAAGTGTGATCTGGAAAAGAGACTTGATGAAGATATTGCAAGGATCATGCAAGCAGAAGATGAGGGCTTAAAGGCAGCCTGTCCATATACAGCAGACAGATTTGGTATTGTGAATGATGAAGCAATATTCACAGATGAATCAGTTTGTGGAAAAGGTGAACTGATTGAAAACATGCAGAATCAGACTGACTCTGAAGTTACTTTGCAGGAAAGGAGACAGTGCGAGCTGTTATCTTCTGAATTGTGTGCAATACAGTCATCCTACCTGATGCTTGGAGCACTCAAGACTTTAGCTGTCATGCTGAACTGCTGCAAATTTGCTGACATGCTTTCAGTATCAAGATATGAAGCAAGTAGTCAAAGCATACTTGAAAAAACAAAAAGCCAGATTACAATGGAAAGCAGGGAGCTGCGTACTGTTCTTCAGTTCATAGTGCAGAGCATGGTAAAGTGGGCTATGCAGACTTGTCCAATAAAGAATGCTTCCCTTTCTGACTTGGAGCGATCACAGGTGATGATCTATAAGGGAGCATTGAACAGGCTACAGGAAGACTGTGACACAAAAGATCATTGCAAAGGTATTTGTATTAGTTTTTCAATATTTCTTTAAGTATTCTTGTTTATTTTCAATAATATGCACTATTTTACCTTTATCAATTTTTTCTGTTTTAGCATGTAATTATAATATTACCATGTAATAGCTTTGTTTCTAAGTATAATGTGACATATGTCTGCAGCACTACCACTTCATTGTTTGGTTCCCAAGTAAAGTAGGGGACTGTGTTCCATTGTATTGGAATTTGCTTGCTTTCCCTTTGTTTAAATTGGTTTCCTCTAGTTATACAGATCTTCTACCTTTGCCCAGATTAGTGATATCAAATTCATTGTCATAATATTTTTGTTTAACCCTTACTTAGTTTAGCAGGTATTAAAATGAGGGCATTGTTCAGAGACCTAATGTCTTCACTGTGGCTGAATAAGCAACTGCTGTAATGTGAAGTTACAAATTATATAATGTATTCCCTCAAAGATTCTGGAAGTTTCCCTCATCCTCCATCTCAGGCGATGTCCAAATCTTCAAGTACAATGTCTCTGTACAGCAATGGGTCAGATGGCAATGCCACATTTAGCATGTCCAATGGAGCTTCAGCATCTTCCTCCAGTAATGATTTGGCAGCTTCCCTGTTATCAGCACTGCAGGCTGATGGATTAGAAAATTTTAATCCCTTCCTCCCTATTAATCTTCTCCAGTAAGTAATATTCACATTATTAATTACTTAATGTTCTTTTGCTATGGATGGGCTTGTTTTTCACTAGCAATTCTTTGTTAACTTGTACAAGTTTTCAAATGATGGATTTAATTTTCCTCCTGTGCAATTCCAACAATATAAGCAGCATATACATTTTGAAAATGTTGTTTAGTATATTTGAATGTCTTTTCAATGATAAATTCAGAGAATTTCCCAAGCAAAGTTAATAAAATTTACACAAATGTTCATCTGTTGTGCAGGCTATTTCATTAGATCCTGAAAATTATAGATACTTTACTTGACTATAGGCAGAAGGTTTTTTGGCTATATCAGAATTTTGTTTTATGTGTACAAACTGGTCTAATGTTAACATTATCTGACTAATAATATTTATTACTCTTTTTCTACTGACTAGCAAGACGTGCAAATTCATGCAGTGTTTACATCACAAAAATCAATCATTTAATGGCATACTAAGTCTCAGCATCAAAGCATTATGATACTCTCTGATATATGTCTTCATCCTGAGGACACATAAAGTTCTATCTGTCTAAAGTACAGCAATATACTGTACAGTAGAATTAAAAGGAATAAAAATTAATTATTCTCAGAGCCTTGCAACCACCTCCTACCCAGAAAGATATATTGGCTATGTCTTGCCTAAATCGAAACAGCTGCATCTTAAGTTTAGAATTGAATGGCTTTGAAGTGAAAAAGGATAAACCACATATCAAAGCAGAAACATACTGCAGGACTCAATCATAAGACTCTGGGACTGTCTGATAGCAGTGCTAACCACTGTGTGGACAGGCATTTGCTAGACACTGCAAGACTGACAGATACTTTAAAAAAAATATTTTCTATGCCTCCTTTCGGCACTAGAAACTTGTGCTTCTTTGAAACTTGTTCTGGCACATTTTTAATAAAGTGGAAGGAGCATACATAAAACTTTCTTGGTGGCTTTTTCAAATTTACCTCTTGTTAAGGGGTGGTTGGAGATGAAGATTCTGCTCATCCCCATTCTAATCAGTATAATACCAATGTAATTGTGCTGATGCATCCTGATGCTGATATGCTTTGTTTTTATTTTCTCAAATTATTGTGGTTGCCTTTGGTACTGGGCTTTTTGTACTTACTTGGTGGCTTGCTTTAAATAGCCTTGACTAGGAAAACTATAAACCGGGGATTTTTCATGAAGTAAAAAAAAAGGTGGTCTTCATATTAATGCTGAGAAGGAGGTGCTCAAGCGCAGGGGTTCTCAAACTTGCTTGCAGGCTTATGAAGGAAATACTGCCTTTTTTTGTTTTTAAATTATTATTTATTGGCTTTGGGTATTTCAGTGTCAGGTACTAAAACAATGATATATGATCGTTGACGGCTATTTGATTTAAGTAGTATTGTGCATTGTACTGAACTTTTTCACTTACAATTTCTTTCTTCTAATCGAAAAATAAAGACTGCGTAAAACTACTGCTAAAAAATGTGAATATTTCTATGTCCTTGCCATATGAATTAGTAAATTGAAAAATAATTCAGGATGCTTTTATTCACATTAATTATTTTAAACTGCTTTTATAACATCACACATTTGAAATTAATGTTGTAAGAAAATCACTTTGTGAAATTTATTTTTATGAGATTGTATTAGTGTATGGAGGAGACATTAGATAGTTAATAACGCTTATGCAAGAGTAACAGTTAATACATAAGACAAATTAAACCAAATTTTAAATGTCACAAACTTTTAATTTTCTAAATAATTGCCTCCTTTTTCTGATTTATCACATGTATAATTGACCTTGTTAATATAAGTTTATTATTATTTCCAAATTCCTGTAAAGCAGTCTTTATTATGTTGCTTTAAGGCTGCTTCACCTAAACTGTGGGTGTTGAACTCCGGTCCTGGAGGGCCACAGTGGCTGAAGGTTTTCATTCTAACCATCTTCTTCATTAGTGACCAGTTTTTGCTGCTAATTAACTTCTTTTGCCTTAATTTTAATGAACTTGACTCAGGCCCCTTTGTTGTTTCTTTTTCCTTAATTAGTAGCCAAATAATAGTGAGACACAAAACAAGCCGCCACATGACCAGCTCACCTGTGCCCATCACGCAATATATCAAAATAAAGAAAGGTGAAGGTCTCGGTAACTTTGCTGTCTCAGGTCACCAAACATTTTGACGATGTTCTTAGGAAAAACAGAAAATCAACAGTTTTGGAAATGTCTGCCGTGGCAGAATGAGAGCAGCAACAAACCATGGAATTAAATAATGGGTTTAATTAACAGCAAGAATCAGCTTCTCATTAAGAAAGTGACTGGAGTGAAATTGGTTGGAGTTTGAAGCCCCAGCTGAGCATCTCTGTCTTGTTTTATGTCTCATTTCTGTTTGGCTATCATTTAATGAAGAAAAGAATCAATTCAGTGAATCCTTAAAAAACAGGGCTATTAAAATGATGGGAAAAAGAATTTAATTAGCAGTGAAAACTGGTCACTGATTAGGAAAAGGGTTAGAATGAAAACCTGCAGCTTCTACGGCCCCCTAGACACCCATGACTGATCCGACTTTCCTATTATTTATGCTAGTGTGCTAATCCAGAATTTGAACCTGAATTGAACAGTAAAAGCAGCTCATAGGTGGGGATTGCATCCCATTTGCTCCTGTATCATCCAAATTTGAATCATTTCATGGTTTCTCTACGTTTGGTACATTTTAGTTGTTATAGTAATGAACATTACTTTGATTTCAAAATTACAGTAAACAACATAAATATAGTGCTTGCTGATTCAAATTAAATAATTAAGGATTCTGCTTTAACAGCTCTACTAACTGTATATCACTGAAATTATGTGTTTCCATAAACACATTACACGTTGTACCATTCAAAGATTTATGCTGGGCAATGAAGTTTAGGAACACTAACTGAATACGTTTTATTTTGGAATGAACATATGGAGGAGCTGATTTCATTACCTTTGTAGATGAACATATGCAAAGGGGGTGTTCCATCCAACAGTGTCTGCCACATGCCTGCTGCAGCTGGGATAGGGACCCACTCCCAACAATCCTGAACTGGATAAATTGGTTAAAAAAACTCCTTGTTATAGGGCACACTGCTGTTGCCATTTACATTACAATCATAGGATGAATGCTGTGCCACTGTTCATTTACCAGGGCTCTTGTTGCTCCCAACCTTGAATCCCCATGGCTAAGCTGAAAAGTTTGCACATGAGCACACACATCAGTAAACACAGAAGTTTAAAGAGAGCTAGTCCCTTCATCTAGAAATAGGCCTGCAGCACCAGGCACATGTACAAACATAAACATGTTAATAATAAATTACTTTGGAAAGGTTATTACTTAGTTTGCACAACATCTAATGATCTGTGTCTCACTAATCTTTAATGCAAAAATGCCACTGGCTATAATTATGTTGTTAATTAAAAATTAAATCTCATTTACATAATTCTTATGTACTTTTTTATTTATTTTTAAGCATTGTTTTATTTTTAAAATGATAAATGTTAGTACTTTTTTAGGGGTTACAGAATCAAAAACAGAATATACTTGAAGGTGTGTATTTCAGTGACTGCCTGTCTCTTCTAGTGTCACAAAGTTTATTACATCTATTCAATCTGTAATATTTGTCTTGCATGTGGGAAATACTGCATGTGGTCCCCTTTAATCTAATTTTGAGTAACCTTGTTAATTTTGGCTTCTAGACTGTGTTAGATTTGATCTACAGAGGTAATTGTTGCTACAGTGCCAGATTCATTTAGATAACTAAGATATTTCTTATGCACATGTGCTTGCTTTGCAGTAATCTAGTGTAACAAGTTAGCTGTTTTACTGTGTACAATAATACAAATTCATTAAACTTTCTTTTTTGTGATCAACTTATGAAGGTTACATTTTAAGGGACATCCACCCAGGTAGACAAGACTAAAGTGCCAACAGGTGTTTTGTTTTATGTTTACCTTGTATTTTTCTGTTTTAGTTTTGTTCAAGTTTCTCTGTGTACTGTATTTGTTTATTTATTAAAAACACTAATTTCGTATAGTTTTCACCTCCTTGGCATTATTCTTGATAGAGCGACAAGAACACCCTATATATAGAATATTATTTCAGATAATTCATGAGAATCGTCCTGGTGTACAGTGGTGTGAAAAACTATTTGCCCCCTTCCTGATTTCTTATTCTTTTGCATGTTTGTCACACAAAATGTTTCTGATCATCAAACACATTTAACCATTAGTCAAATATAACACAAGTAAACACAAAATGCAGTTTTTAAATGATGGTTTTTATTATTTAGGGAGAAAAAAAAATCCAAACCTACATGGCCCTGTGTGAAAAAGTAATTGCCCCCTGAACCTAATAACTGGTTGGGCCACCCTTAGCAGCAATAACTGCAATCAAGCGTTTGCGATAACTTGCAATGAGTCATTTACAGCGCTCTGGAGGAATTTTGGCCCACTCATCTTTGCAGAATTGTTGTAATTCAGCTTTATTTGAAGGTTTTCTAGCATGAACCGCCTTTTTAAGGTCATGTCATAGCATCTCAATTGGATTCAGGTCAGGACTTTGACTAGGCCACTCCAAAGTCTTCATTTTGTTTTTCTTCAGCCATTCAGAGGTGGATTTGCTGGTGTGTTTTGGGTCATTGTCCTGTTGCAGCACCCAAGATCGCTTCAGCTTGAGTTGACGAACAGATGGCCGGATATTCTCCTTCAGGATTTTTTGGTAGACAGTAGAATTCATGGTTCCATCTATCAGAGCAAGCCTTCCAGGTCCTGAAGCAGCAAAACAACCCCAGACCATCACACTACCACCACCATATTTTACTGTTGGTATGACGTTCTTTTTCTGAAATGCTGTGTTCCTTTTACGCCAGATGTAACGGGACATTTGCCTTCCAAAAAGTTCAACTTTTGTCTCATCAGTCCACAAGGTATTTTCCCAAAAGTCTTGGCAATCATTGAGATGTTTCTTAGCAAAATTGAGGTGAGCCCTAATGTTCTTTTTCCTTAACAGTGGTTTGCGTCTTGGAAATCTGCCATGCAGGCCGTTTTTGCCCAGTCTCTTTCTTATGGTGGAGTCATGAACACTGACCTTAATTGAGGCAAGTGAGGCCTGCAGTTCTTTAGATGTTGTCCTGGGGTCTTTTGTGACCTCTCGGATGAGTCGTCTCTGCACTCTTGGGGTAATTTTGGTCGGCCGGCCACTCCTGGGAAGGTTCACCACTGTTCCATGTTTTTGCCATTTGTGGATAATGGCTCTCACTGTGGTTCGCTGGAGTCCCAAAGCTTTAGAAATGGCTTTATAACCTTTACCAGACTGATAGATCTCAATTACTTCTGTTCTCATTTGTTCCTGAATTTCTTTGGATCTTGGCATGATGTCTAGCTTTTGAGGTGCTTTTGGTCTACTTCTCTGTGTCAGGCAGCTCCTATTTAAGTGATTTCTTGATTGAAACAGGTGTGGCAGTAATCAGGCCTGGGGGTGGCTACGGAAATTGAACTCAGGTGTGATACACCACAGTTAGGTTATTTTTTAACAAGGGGGCAATTACTTTTTCACACAGGGCCATGTAGGTTTGGATTTTTTTTCTCCCTAAATAATAAAAACCATCATTTAAAAACTGCATTTTGTGTTTACTTGTGTTATATTTGACTAATGGTTACATGTGTTTGATGATCAGAAACATTTTGTGTGACAAACATGCAAAATAATCAGAAATCAGGAAGGGGGCAAATAGTTTTTCACACCACTGTATTTGTGAAACTTGTGGCAATCAATAATGGTTATATTTTTGGTGGAATGCACTTTCCTACTCAGTTCTAGATCTGATTCATCCAAATGTCTTTCAAATAATGGAATTGTGTCCACTGACTTTGGTCAGGTTAAGGGTCAGCTGCCTGTATATTACTGTTTGATTTGGATGGTGGGTCCTGCTTTTGTAGAGGTTTTGGGAAAATGGAGAGAAAAAGATCTGTAGCACTTTCAAAACTGATGGACAGTGTTTTTCCATCTCACACTTTTTAAATATTTAAGTGCCAGTATTAAGTTAGCAGCCATTAGTTATCTGTTTATGCTAATGTATATTCATATATAGTAGGTTATCAAAGTAAAATCACATAACAGGAGTATTTATATTAATATATTAATATTTACATTTAATGCTTTTATATACAAGTACCACAGAACTATTAAGTTATGTTTACATTAACTTATTAATTTATGTCACTGCCATTTAATATTTTATCATATACTTTCATGTTTACATACAAATGTAGATTTGTTTTCTTAATACAGCAGAACCCCAATTTATCATTCCAACGTTTAACATTTTCCCACATTTTACATTTTACATTTTTGAATGGTGAGTGTTGATGATGGCTAGTTTTTCTGAAGAAACAATAATTATGGAAAAAGGAGGAATGTTTGTGTTATACGTAAATTTTATTTTAGAATACTTTGTATATCAGTTATTTACTGTATTAAAATGTTATAAATGTGTTGTATCATTATTGTAAGAAATAAAGAAGAAACATTATTAACAATAAATTTTTAATTTTTCAACCAATCCACCATTTATTGATTTCATATTAATTTTTAAGTGGTTACCTGCACAATGAGGAATGTGTTGTACTGTGTGTAATCAGACTAAGGAATATGCAAATAAGTTAAATTAAATTTTTAATATTTAATATTTAATTTATGGTGAAATGTATCTAGCATATTCCAGAGTAAGGAGCCCAAGTGAACTAATAATATTAGTCCCTGTTGAAAAAAACAGACACACAAATATCATATACACAAAAGTACTCAGCTAGTTGCATGATACTTCTGATACATCCAGTTAACTGACAGCACTGTAAGTGAGGCCCGTTGTCTTAGGATATTTCCCAGGCAAAGCTAGGTAACACAGTATATTGGGCAGTTTATAAAGCAGTTTGAGAAGCTAACACCAATGTCAACATGTGTGTATAAAAAAAACCTATAGTACGAAATTAAAAATATGAGGAAAACTTTCCTGTTGTAGTTAGCGTCTAATGGAAATTTCCTTTGGATACCTCTCATTAGATGTCTATTGGGAAAGTCTCTCTGAGAAAAAACTAGTTAAGATAACATGACTTTTTTGAAAGGGTTATATATATCAAGTGCCTAGCAGAAACCAGGAAATTTCCTTTCACGTAGTCAGAACTGTTTAACGAAGTAAAGAATAATACAGTAGTCTGTGCTACCTAGTTTGTTTCCAGTATTTCCCATATTAAGAAAGCGTATAGAAAAGAACATGATCAAGTATTCCATTTTCTCTTGAACATTATTTTTTACAATATTTAATAAGCCTTAATAAAAAGTATTTACAGCACATTCTTTATCTAGTTGATTTTTGATGAGACCACATAAATTAATCAATGACACATTGTTTACTATAGAAATTTTAAAGACATATAAATGTGGATAATAACTGCATTAAGTGTACATAAAAGGCTTGGTGATTGCCAGGAACAACTTTTTCAGTACTGTTTTTGGCTTTAGATGTCCACCTCATGTTTCTTCTGCAGAAAACCAGGCATCAGGTAAGTGATCGGTATGTTTGTTAACCTTGCTTTGGCTTTGTGGCACAATGCTTTAACAAACTTATCTTTTAACACACCAAAGATGAGCAACTCTATGGTCCTTTATATTTCAGAAATGGCTCGACTTTCTTTAATTTTCTAATTACTCTTGTAAGCATCTAAATTACAGTTATTTGCAAATTCATTCATTTATTTTTATTATTTTGAAGTAACAAAAATTAGGGCAACAGAAGTAAAACATAATACTAAATTTCACTTCTTGAAATTTAGACAAGCTCTCTTTGGTTTAGTCCTCTTTTTGTGTATTGGCTTTTTAGGCGAATGGTGCTAGCACGGTTTCCCACACTGTCTGGACTGCTTAATAACCCTGGGTTGCCTTCTGGCTTCAACATGGCAAGCTCTGCTTCATGTGAAGGCTTTTCAGAACAGCAGACAAGCTTTCTAAGTGCACGTGTAATGGGGAGTAATCAGACTGGTAAGCAATAATACGTATAGAAAATAAGAATACTACTCTCCTTAAACTTTTCGAAGAATAGAAAAAGTCTTCTTATTCTAATCTACTTACCTGCATGGTTAAGGTGTTTTATGTTGTGAGTTAAAATATATTAAAATAAACAGAGTAATTCTTACTGTTGACTAGGTTTTAGCAGAGCAGTAGACTCCTAATTAATAAATAATCAACTGCTCTTGGTTATCCTTAAATTGGTGTACATTATCAATACGTTTATACTACAGTTAGCACTAAAACCTTCATATAACCCTTCATTCACTGTTATACAATGATCTCTGTGCCATCATATCTGCAGAAGAGTCAGTGAAGAGGACACACAGGTGCAGCATGAAGATCAGGAACACTGTAGAGTAGAAATACATGATAATATGCAGTTAGCCTTGTTTTGTAGCACATTTGAAGTAGCAAGATGTAATTTCTGGAAAAATACCTGAGTTCATGTTAGTTGTTTCTATCTTCTATCTACTATTTATCTTGCTGGCTTTTGTTTATCTTGCTGATAAAGACTGTAAACTTTGATGAAGACATACAATATATGTATAAAATATTTATATTTTTTTGGCTGGAAGAAATTCAAATCGGAAATGCCAGGTCTTTTGTCTGTTCATGTAGTAGCCTTTACAAGGACAATCTCCTCTACAGTTTCAGTCTAAAATTTCACATAGTGATCCACACTTGCTAGCATAAAATACATGATCTGAGACTTTCTGATTAGTTATTTCTTTTTATTTAGTGAAATGAATGTGTTGCTTTTATGTATGGTCTCTCCTACTAAAACACTATGTTGGACTCTCTGTGACACCCACAACCAACTCCCTTACAAGGTTAGTTCCACTTCTGAGGTCTGGCATTATGATACTCCTTAGAGTAAAGGGGTGCTCAAGCCATTGTTGAGGGCCAGAGCCTAGACACTATGAAGTCTGTGACAGAGCAAAGTAGCTGAGTCAAGGCTTAATTAAGTCAAAGAGAGCAGAGAGTTAGTGCCATCACTTGATTATAAAAGAAGGAGTAGATATTTTGAAAATGTTTTCTTGGGTGTACATTATTTAGACTTTTTGGTCGACAATTGATGCATGGGTTTGTCCATCAACATTGGCAAAAGTGAAATATGTTCACTCTCATTGCTGATCAGACAATTTAACCGTGCAAGCGAAGGTGCCTCTGTGTCTGGTATGCAGAAATGCATACTGTGGGAGGTCTACTGTTAGTGGTATCACAGAAAAGCACATCTTTAGCTTCCAATTTATCATTCGATGAATATTTTTTTGTTTTTGTTTTTTTTTTCTCCTTAAACTCTTGTGATGCTGCCCAATCCTAACTGACTAAGAACTATTATTCTAATAAAAGATTCTGTTTTTACTGCGGTGGGATGGCACCCTGCCCGGTATTTGTTCCTGCCTTGCGCCCTGTGTTGGCTGGGATTTGCTGCAGCAGACCCCCGTGACCCTGTGTTTGGATATAGCAGGCTGGATAATGGATGGATGGATTCTCTTCTGCGGTGGGCTGGTGCCCTGCCCAGGGTTTGTTTTCTGCCTTGCATCCTGTGTTGGCTGGGATTGGCTCCAGCAAATCCCTGTGACCCTGTAGTTAGGATATATCGGGTTGGATAATGGATGGATGGATTCTTTTTTTATTTTTGAAAATGCCTAATTAAAAATGATCATTTATCAACACATACAGCTGCTTTCTTTGCTTTTTGGAAACCTTTTTCCATTAGAGAATTGTTGAGTTTCCAGTGTAGATGTGCCTGTTCAACAACTTGCAGTCTGTTTTTGAAACAGAAAATTTTAAATATTATGATAATTATAGTATTGCTGTATCACCTATTTCTGATAATTTGTTTATTAGCTTAATGACATCAAAATATTCATAAAATTTGTTGTCTACTGATGTTGACTTGTAAATAACTGACAGGGGAGTGTTGTATATATTTATTAAGGCTTTTGTCTCAAATCATGTATTTACTCCCAAACATTATAAACTTCAAAATAAAACCAACACAAAACAAAAATGTAAAGTACAAGGGGAGAGAAGGAAGACAGGAGGGAAGAAGATTTAGAATGAATAAATAAATAAAACCTTGCACAACCAAAAGAGAATCTTTACACGATGAGAGACAGTGTTTTAAACGGAGGTTCTCCAAAGTTTGCATATATCAGATGAGAGTTGTTGACCAAAGACAAGGGAAAGATGCACTTTGCATATACTCAGAAGTGGTGCTAAGCATACCATTGTAGTCTCCAGATACACACAATAAAATTTGATATGACATGACATATACTGTTTCTACATGCAAACTACTGAGAAGAGCTTACCAAAAGAGTATAGTCCCTAGATAAAATAAAAAGACAGTGTACATGCAAACGGTGAGAAGTACTAACCATTAATCATTGTAGTAGGAGATAATAAGAGAACCTGATGTTTGATCATATTAGTAAGTTTCTTTCTTTAAATTAATACAAGGGATTCAGCTGTCATCACTTTATACATTTCTTTATTCTGAAATTGCTTATGTTTATGTTAATCAGAATACAATCTGTGCATTATTTGGTTTATGTGTTCCTTAACTTTATCAATTGTTACTATTGTACTGAATAAATAATGTTTTCTCAGATATGATTGAATTTTTTTACCATCTACAGTAGCATGAATAAGAATTTATATTCATGGGAATATGAATTATTACTCATGCTTGAACTTGGTAAAACATGTGCAATACCCAGTACATTATTTATTACAGGACAGAAGTACAGAATAAACAATTGGATACAATAATGAGTAAAATACAACTTATACAGCAATACTTTAATGGGGCATTGGATATTGTCCATTAGGAGGCAGGAGAGGAGCCAAGACTCACAGTTGTAAACTCAAGTTATAGAGATCATTTAACTAAGGAATCCAAAGCATTCAGGCCTCTGTGTTCTTACGAATCATTGATTTTTGAGCCAGCTGTAGGTGATGTAGTGGACCGTGTCATATGAAGAGTAATGATTGTCTACAGTCAGTGGACAATCAGCCTTTCTCTCTGACTAGTTGCAGTTTATGTTGTATCCTACTTGAATTTTACTGTGAATCTTACTTTATGTGTACACATCTTTCCATCAGATTTAGACACAGCTCTTGATAGGCTCAACAAGCTTGCTGTCTTCCTTTATGTACATCTCCCTTCTTTGACTTTGTCTGCAATTAGCCTTTTATTTTATGATACTGTATTTATGAACATCTGTTTAATCAAAGCAACCAGCATACCCACTTTTTCTGTATCTTTTTCCCGGGCTAGGTAATCATACAAACACCAGTAACTGCTGACTGCGACATACTTCTGAATTATGTATTAACAATTCAGTAGTGAAGGGCTACATCAGTGTGTATTAGCAAAGCGAAAAAGAGTAAAGATTGTTCCCATGCAAAAAAAAGAAAAAAGGTTACTGACACAATGCTTCAGCTATTTAATCTTCTTCAGATGAAGCCTACGTAACCAAAATGTTGTGCCTCTAAGCTCCTCAATTTTTTGGCATGAGATTAAGCTTTGCTTTTGTCTTAATACGTTATATTGTCAAATATAAATTATTTCCTATATAGATTCAAATGTCTATCTTAAGTCACGGTGTTAAAATTCTTAAGTAAAACAATTTTTGAGAAATATTATAGTATACTGCACTACTTAAACTAGCCTGTAATATACTGTATTTATCTATTTATGTCTTGCATCATAACATTTGAAAAATGTGAAAGCAATATTTATTTTGGTCTTAATTTTTTTTAGTGCTTATAATAATTTAGTATCTTCAAGTGTAATATGCTTGAATGCAGACATCATTCCCTTCTATAAACACAATTTATGTTTTTTTTTTTTTACTTTACTTTAGAAAGATCTGAAACATTTGTTCCTACGCGCTTGCTCGAAATGGGCTTCACTGCTGGACATATTTACAAGGCTATGGATGCCACAGGTATGCAACGATATTAAAACACATTTGATCATATTTGATTTAACACATTTATTTTGGTTACACCACAAGGTTAAGACTTTTTGGAGATTTGTTTGCATTTTTGTATTTCATTATAATTTTGATGCCTCATAACAGTAACTGAATTTTCAGTATTTTAGATCCTTACATGATTGTGTATCAGTTGTGAGACTTGCCCGGACACCACCAGTCAGAGACCACATCTTTATAAAAGTCACACGTTTATTAATCACTAGCAAAATACCCGCGCTTCGCAGCGGAGAAGTAATGTGTTAAAGAAGTAATGAAAAAGAAAAGGAAATATTTTGAAAATAACATAACATGATTGTCAATGTAATTGTTTTGTCACTGTTGTGAGTGATGAGTGTTGCTGTCATATATATATATATATATATATATAGTGTCAAATATATGTCAGATTCTTCTTTAACTCTTCTGCTTTCTGTATCTTCTGCATTGCATTCAGGTCTTTCAGGTTATCCTGATGTTTTGTCTCATAGTGCCGTCTTAGATTAAATTCTGTAATTACAGCCACATTAGCTCCACAAATGAGACATACGGGTTTACCGGCAATGTCAGTAAACATATACTCAGCCTCCCATCGGTTTTTAAAGGCTCTATTTTCAGAATCAACTTTTCTCTTCGGCATCGTGTGGGCTAGCTTCGCAATAACTTGCAGCATCATAAGCTAGACTTGATTAACGCGGTAAGTGTTCGGCAAGGCAGCTGAAGCGCTGCATTATGGGATCTGTAGTTTATTGTGTTACCAGCGCTTCATATACCCGGGCAATTAATAACAATAATACAGTATATAAAATGATCTCGCGGGCCGGATATAATTACACGCCGAGCCGGATGTGGCCCGCGGCCCTTGAGTTTGACACATATGGACTAAATAGAATTTGAAAAGATATATTTTTTCGAATGTGATCGCGCAATTCAGATCGAGTTGACGCGCACTACAGTACATCGAGCCCGCATGCTATTGTGGTTTTGCCTGCGTGCCTGAATAAGTCACCCTCCCCTCGCTCTTACTTTTTTACCGTTCATCTAATGAATACACTGAGTATGGCTTTACCAAAACAATCATTGATGGCGAATAAATTATCCATTATTCGAGTATGTAGATCGGGGTATATATATATACATATATATATATACCTGCGTATCGCAGCGGAGAAGTAGTGTGTTAAAGAAGTTATGAAAAAGAAAAGGGAACATTTTAAAAATAACATGATTGTCAATATACAGTAATTGTTTTGTGAGTGTTATTGAGTGTTGCTGTCATCAAGGATTTGATTATCATTATTTCTTTCAATCAGGTTCGTATTTGTAGGATGTGTTGTGTTCAAGTTACATTCCGTGTTTGTCAATCGTTGTAAAGATAACAGGTTTCATTCATCGATTCGTTTCTTGCTGCATCAAAAAACAGGTCATCTTCTTCTTTATCTGAGACCTGACACACTGCATGCATGGGTTTTTTTTTACACTGTCTTCCTTTAGCGGGACATTGACTTTTTCCACCGTGTGCTTTGTTTCCGCAGTAGCTGCACTTATGAATATGCTTGTATGTATCAGACGCTTCATATTTTTTCGCTGCCTTTTCAATTGTGTAATTCGGTGTTTGTTCAGCGCTCTTTGGAACTGTTGCTTTTTGTCTGTGCACTGCGTCAGTTCACGTGAGCCGCTCGGTGTACATGCATCGAAGTTTCCCAGCTGTGCTGGTGCCATGTCGTGCTATGTCCACGGCTGTATTTAATGTTACCTAAGTCCCGGCACTTAAAACTTTCTCTCGCAGTTTCGCTGAGTTTGTGCCAAACATCACCCTGACCATCTCATCTTCCTCTGCATAAGCACAGTCCTTCACCCGTGAATATTTAGCGGCAGTGTTTCTATTGGATTGCCACTGACGGACAGCCTTATATGGGCAGGCACTAAATTATAAACGCCAGCGGCAGCCTGTCTATGAACTTAATTTAAAGTTTAGGTTTACACCGTGCTTTGTTTCCGTAGTAGCAGCACTCATGAATATGGTTGTATATGTCACTCGCTCGCTTCTTATTGTTTCGCTGCCTTCTCAATTATATAATGCATGTTTTCTTCAGCGCTTTTTGGAGCTCTTCCTGGTTTTCTACGTACTTCGTGATTACGTGGGAGGTGTGATGATGTCACACGAAACTCCGCCCCCCACGGCTTTCGAGCTCAACTCCATTACAGTAAATGGAGAAAAACAGCTTCCAGTTATGACCATTACGCGTAGAATTTCGAAATGAAACCTGCCCAACTTTTGTAAGGAAGCTGTAAGGAATGAACCTGCCAAATTTCAGCCTTCCACCCACACAGGAAGTTGGAGAATTAGTGATGAGTCAGTGAGTGAGTGAGTGAGTGTGTCAGTGAGGGCTTTGCCTTTTATTAGTATAGATTAATAAACACACTCCCAAACACGACACAGAGCACAAAGCAATAATCACCCACAATGAACTCTTCAATAACTCAGTCCTTCGCTGCTAATCTCCTCCTGGGAGCTTCGTCCTGCTCCCTCTCCCGACTCTAGCTCCCAGATTGCTCGGAGGCGGCGCCTTTTATTTCCACCCGGATTTGCTCCAGGTGGCTGATGACGATCTTCCTGCAGCACTTCCTGGTGTGGCGGAAGTGCTGCCCTTTGCCCCGGAAGCACTCTTGGCATCCCTGGCAGGTTCCTCCGCCATCTTGCCAAGTGTGGCGGAAGTAATGTTCTCCCAGGTTCCAGGAGGCAATAGATGCCCCCTGGCTGTGGCCACGGGTCCCAACGAGTTGGAAAGTCTCTCCTCCTCTCCCGTAGTCCTCTCCTTCTCCAGGGCGGTTGTGTCCTCCTGACCCGGAAGCTTTTACTGCCACCTTCCAGACCTTCTAGCTGTCCCAGCCGGGTAAGAACCCCAGCCGTCTGTGACACAGTGCTTATACACACTGAAAATTAATTGCAAATGGTTTATATATTTTTTAATCTTTGTCTTTCTTGCTTGAAATAATACTATATGGGGCAGTGCTTTCCAAAAGAGTTTTTTATAGTGACATCCCAATGTCTTCCAAATTTACAAAGGCCACCCCAGCATAAGAGGCCTGTATATTTACATATATGATTGAAAATTTATAACGGAAGTTGAGAAAAGCAAGCCATGCTTATATTTACAAAGCAATTTTTAACAAGATGTTTTCTGCTGTTAGTGATAAAGATATGAATTCATCAAACATTTGTAAATTTTTTGCATTTCATTCTTTTATACAGTATAATTTTTCCAGTTTTTTTTTATTATAATCATAACATCGTAATTTTAAGAGCAATTTGAATTTTGTAAAAAAGTGAAACTGAATTAGTTGTTTATTTGAATTGGTTTAGACCTATGTGTTGTTTATTTGCTTGCTGCATTGAGTTATACATTTTTTTCTTAATTTAATGTGTTTGAGCAATTACAAGTGATTTTATCTGGGCTTTTGTCTCTGACCATTACACTGTGCACATAGAGAATCACATTTTTGTCAGGGCACCCAGTTATGACAGCTCTGATATAGAGACAGTTAAAAATTAATAATCTAGGTTAGCAGCATTAAGTTTTTAAGTACACTAAGTTTTTTTGTTTGTTTAATATTCTTTTGCTAGGTGTCACTGATGATTCAGATTCACATTCAATTGAAACATTAGCTAGCTGGATGCTAGAGCACCCATTCACTGAAGACCCACAGGTGTTTGAATACCCTTCTGTGGAGATTTCCGGTGAAGGTGAATGTGTTAGTCCAGAGGGTCCAGATTCCTCTGAGCAATATGAATACCCTTCATCCTCCCATGATAGAAACGAGTCTAATGAAAGGTACACTGTATTGTACTTTTCCAGATTTTTTTTTTTCCTTCTAAATGTATTGCAAATTAAGTGATTCTTTTGGTCTGTATTTATGATGTTCTTTCACAATTTGTTTTCTACTGGTTGTTTTTCAGCTTAGTTGTTGGATTAGATCAGGTGGAAAGAGAACATTTCCTTGATGTTCATCTTACCAGAAATAGACCTCCTCCAGCTCGCAGACAACGTAACAGCTTAGTGCAAAGGTCAATTCTTAGAAGAGCTGGTAAGATGGCACAATATTATGTCTTTACTGTAATTTATCTAATGCTTAAATATGTATGACATAAATATTGGTGATGTATTACTAAAAAGATTTTTTTAAAAAGCAAAATATTAAAATTACTGATAGTAACATTTACATCTTAAAATGCCTGTGGTTTTTAAAACTGTGTTTCCACCCATAACACTCTGTCAATTTTTAATAATTTTAACAGAAAATACAAAAGGCATTGAAATATTTTCTAATAAGAACATCATAACAATGTTTATGAAAGCAGGCCATTCAGCCTGAAACAGCTTTTCAAGCTCTATTTACGTAACTTGTACAAAATATTATCAAGTGGAGAATTAGAGGTCTCCAACTTTATTGTATGTATCTATGGTTTCATTTTTGTGAAATTTACATTTAAGGAGCTGACATCTGTGCCCCTAAGGTTATAATTGTAGAATTCATTTTAAAGTAGCCCCTAGCATGCACCATACTGGTTCCCTTCATAATTATGAACACTTCTGTCACGACTCTGTTTCCCTCCATTTGCTCAAGCCTAATTATTCAGCTCCTTCAGTCTTCCTATATATTCCATACCCTGCAGTCCTTGAATAAGTCAAATTGCTGTTCTAATGCATTTATATATATTTTTGTAGAGAGACAAAAACCACTATTTCAGGAAAGGAATCACATGAGCATTGTATATATTAATAGTAATCTCCACTGAAATTTGTGCTAAACTCAGTGTGATATATAACCCAACATTCTATTAGTTCTAAATCGCGTTTGTACATCATTTTGAGTTTAGAACAATGACATGTTCCCTTTGAGTCCAAAGTTCTTCTCATAATGGGTTCTTTCAAGTTTCTGACTCCACCCCCATTCTGTAAGCATAAGTATATTTTTTATTTCCTATTTTTATTTACAATATCTACTACATTTCAGCCCAAATTTAAAATCTGTTTTGGTCCATCAGTAATGATAGGATATATGATATTCCACCTACTTAGTTTCATCTGTAGATTTAACCAGCTTGTTAATTACATTTTAGTCAAAATTTTATAAATTTAGAAATTCAGTGATCCCTACTTTTTTGTGTTTGGACCAATTTCATACATACCTACACACAGCATTTTAGTTTTAGCTTTTCTTTTAGTTTGCACACTAGCCTCTCATGAGCTACCTAATGATATGCTTCAATCTGATCACATATCAGTGAAACACAAACTCTCCTGTGGATTTATAGGTGTTCCTGTATTAATTTATTTGAGACATATGTTAAGCTTAGGGGACCATAGATACTGACAACATTTGCAACCTTCCAGTCTCAAAGAAGATCCCAAGTGATTTTTTGAAAAGCGTGTTAACCACCCATAAAAACAAAATATTGCTTAAGATGTCAAGGAAAAATATTATCTGGGCCAAGTGAATGATTTCATTTCAGCCTTCTTAATCCTAGTAGCACTTCTGTAATAGTAAAACTGTCCACCACACCAGAATCAATAAGACCCAATACATCCATGAAACAGTGTAAATATACTGGCTCCATGATAATACTTTTATAACAAGTTTGGTTAACACAACCGATCTAAGACACTCAATTTACTTTATCATTAACTTTATGGATGAGATTATTTTATGACCTGAGTGACTATAATAAAAATAGAGCTCCTCTATAATATGTTTCTTTCACTCTAAAAGACCTAACCTAGACTTTTGTACATATATAAAGAGGTGCATTACTCTGAGTAAGTAGCTGATAAATCAATGCAGTAGTCTCCTTCCCACAGCTTTTAGAACTAGCTGACTGCACCATAAGCTGCTCTTGCTGCTCTAACTGCTCTATTACCAGCCGGTCTAACACAGACTATGCCATTTCCATTTGGTGATTATGGTGATGTGATCCGTCTATTTGTTAGGAAATAAATAAGGTTGTTATAAAGTCATACAGAGGACTGTGACCAGGAAATGGACAGCAAAGATGCAGTGCTCAGAAACTATAAAAGCATGCAAGAACCAAAAACAAATCAAAACCAGAGATGTTAACCAGAAGTTGCCGTCAGTGAAGTCAAAGCAAGATTTTAAAACTAGAATCTTCTTGAAAGTGATTTAAGCTTCCACTAACACTAAAGAAGAAAGATAAAAGGGTTTTAAAGAAGGAGAATCAACAGAGAAGATGTTTGGTGCCACCTTATGTAGGTTTGCCATGATAACACTGTAGGTTACACGACCTCTGTGTTAAATGGCCAGCCATGTAAAGATTGTCCCAGTTAATTAGCTCTTCATACATTGAAGCACAATGAACTTAAATTTACTAATACTTCTAAAAGAACCAATAGTGGTTTTTTTTTTGCTTTTTTAAATAAGGTATTCATGTTTTTCAGATTCTCCTTCCCCCCATCTGGTGATGCCTGTGTTTGATAATGATCAAGTGGACTGGGCAGAGAGAGCAGAAACGCACCCTTTTCCTGCTGAGGAAGAGGCAGAATTAGGATTTATGGATGATCCACAACCAGAAGAATCCTATGAAGAGATATATACCCCAGAGTTTTCTAATGCTGAAAGGGACACCTTGTGGATGGTTGAGGTAACAACCAAAACTAAAATGTTATCCATTTATTTTCATAAACTTTTTATTTTATTAAACTACTGAAACAGTGTCTCTTGTCAGTATCTGGAGCAGGACAGTATTTTTCAAGCAGCTCTAAAGTGCCTCTTTTAGATTGTGTGTGGATATTGGTTAAAGCTTGTCAAAAATTATTGATTCATTTCTTTCTTTCTTTCTTTCTTTCTTTCTTTCTTTCTTTCTTTCTTTCTTTTCTTTAATGAAGCCTTAAAAAGGGAATTCATGTGATTGTGGTGTCACCTGCAAAGTTCTTGAGCTTAGAGATGTTTCCTTCTGCAGACAAATATCAATGATTCATGCAAATAACTGAGGTTTATAGTTTGTTTTACTTCTTAATGTATTAACTGTTTTAAAAGTGGGAGCATGGGGCACATAGCAAAAAAATGCCTATATTTTTCTAATGAAATCTACCATTCCCAGTGTAAGAAAAGGCGCTATATAGGCGCCTGACACAACACAGATGGACACGGAGGAACGTATAAAATAAAAAGACTTTTAATTTCTTTAGCTGGAGGGGTACGTCTTCCCCGTAATCCCTCCAACCACAACACAGTCCCAAGCACAGTATAAAAGTCACTCCAAGCACTCTTCTTCTCCCTTCCACCACCACCTCAATAAGATTTGTCCTGCTTCCACTCGGCTGCACTTCTGGGTAAGGTAAAACCAGTGCCCAAAAGGGGCCAGCAGCTCCTGCTGCAGCACCCCCTGGTGGTGCCTGTGTAACCCCACAGAGTTGCACAGAACTCCAACCCCCATAATGCCCTGGGGGAGTCTGAGGCACCGCTGCAACCCAGGGAGGCTGCCATCTAGCGTCCAGGTGAAGATACTGGGCTTCCCACCCTTGTCGCCCTGGCAGATGTGGTGAAGGGGCGTCCCGGCCAAGCATGGGCCCCGGCCATCCGTCACACCAGTAATGAGGGATCAGTAGAACCATTGAACAGGAAACTCTTGCTAAGGTCAAGGCACCACCTGTGGTTCAGCAACATGAACAGAAAGGTGAGACAGATGAAATAAACTGTCTAGAACACTCTGTAAAACAAGGACAGATTATAGGGAGTTTTTATGTACATGGATAGAGTGTTTTTTTTATGTAAGAGGCAAAACAAATCACCCATGTGTTGAAGATACAAGTCTTATCATCACAACAGTCAATCTAATGAAACTATAATATGGAGTGAAGTGGAGAAAACTCCACCAGTACAGAATGAAGAGTTTTTATTCTTTAAAGCACTAAATAGTGTAAGAAGGAATGGTTAGCAAATTGTGGCTAATAAGCATAAAGTAGTTTAGGGTATAGTGATCAACTCCAATGAGTCTTATGTCTCTGACAGTAGTGATTAAGGGCACTTCGCTTATTCAAGTCTCCATTGTGAGAGAAGGCAGGGACCCAGGGAAAGTGGCAGCTTCGCAAGAATATATATACAGTATATTTTTTTAATCTAAAATCAACAGCTGTACTGGAGTAGTTTTATTGAAGAGAGTTCAATGAAATTGTTATATGAATTTTATATTTTTGGTTGTCTAATGTATTTCTTAATTGATATTGTTTACTTGGAAAATTATTTATTTTTGATTAACAGAATTAATTTTAAAAGTCAGACTCCTTTCTTTCTTTCTTTCTTTCCATCCATGGAGTATAGTGGAATACATATTTTTTTCACAATAGATTGAACACTTGCATTGCTCATCCTTCATCACTAAACTGAGTTAAATAGTTTTGACAGTTGGACCTAAATACTGCAACATGTAGGATCATTTACCTGAAGGTTGCAGCACTCTTCTAGTATAAAGTAATAAGTCTTCAATATAATATGTTTCTTAGACTAAAATAATGTAGTATCTCTAATCCTAAAACAGCATCTGCAGTTCATAGTAATCATGATAAAATAATGTTTAGTTTTAGAAAGTGAAACATTAATGCAACCAGTTTCCTTTAAATGTACAGGAAGGAGAGAATCAGCAAGGGACGACAGAGATGGTGGAGTGTGAACTCTGTGAAACTTTGACATTACAGTTTAATAGCCATATGAAAAGGTACCATCCTGGATGTGGACAAAATGCAGGCCACCGTGGATATCGTAGCTATGGCTCATATGTTGATGGCTGGTTTGGGGGAGAGTGTGGCTCAGGAAGTCCTTATTACCTCATGTGTATAAACTGCAGAGAAAAATACCTTGCTGCCAAATCAGGAGGCACCCACAGCAAAATTAGCAAGTAAGTACCTAAAAAAGTATATTTGTTTACAGTCAAACAGCAATAGTTCATTGGGAGTTAATAAGCATTGATTCTTTTGATGAATTATAGCATTTAAACTAACCTGCCATACAGTGTATTAGGATTCTGCTGATAAAATTGTCATAAGTGAATATTAGAACAATTTTAATGAGAACAGGCCATTCATCTCAATAAGCTTGTCATTCCTAATTGGCTAACTTCTTTACAATGTAATGTCACATTAGACATTATTCTTAGGTGTATAATCACAAATTATTATATTTCTGCTGTAGAAAATTTTCATAAAGGTAACCAGTTCAACCATGATCAACTAAAATTAGCTGTCACTAATGTGGAAGTCCTTTATTTCATTATTTGTTCCATGAATGTGATATTAAGAAAATATTAATTCAGTTATTTCATTTTTATTGTATTTTAGAATAAAGATATTGGCCTCTGATTTGATTGGAAGAGCAGATAATAGTTTTGATGGTAAGCAATGCTGTTAATTAATGGTAAGCAGTGCTATTAACTTTATTCATTTCTACATCTGTAAGATACTCAGGCCTGACTCTAGGGTTTCATTTATCCAGCCTAATCCCTCCACCTATGCTGTTTGGTATGCTGTTACTTGTTGGAGTTTTGGAACATTATCACACCCTGTTTCTCCTAATATTTCAGACCCTTACCCTTTTGTTCTGGAGCCAGGGCTGAAGATATTGTCTATTAGACATCATAAAATGATCCTTTTAATTTATAACTGTAGAATACTATAACTTATGACTAATTTTCCTGGACACAGTATGGGAAACAACTGCATTACTCTGATATAAGTTAAATAATAAAATTATTCTGAATGAACAATAACTGTAAAATGTGGCAGTAAAATAGCCCTCTCAAATCTTATACTTGATCTTAATGTATGTGATTACATGTAAAAAGTGAAAGGTTAATGTCCAATCAATTAGTTAAAAATAAATATGAGAGTGCAATACATTATGTGCTGCCTCAGTGGTCGTTGCAGTTGTGCTAGTATTGTTTTCTATGTATGTTTCAGTTACATGACATATATGAAACATAATCAATTATATTAATTTGAAGGTTAAAGCTAGCAGAGCCAAGCTCAAAGCATCAGGGATAAAAAGTCAAATGCAGATGTATTTTGTGTTCCTGCATTAAAGACACACATGCACAGCTACAATCAGCATCTTAAAGACAAGTAAGCAATACTGCAGATCTTTGATATGTGGGAGAAAAAAAACTGAGTGTCTAGGGAAAAATCCTACCACATACAGTGATAATATTCAAAATCTAAACAGACAGTGACCAGGTACCAGATTCAAACCCAGTCAGTTAGTGCCATGAAGTGACCAAAACATCACATATCTTGTAGTAAATTTTATAAATAAATATTATATAATGCAACAAACCAGTTTAATTATTATTATATAATGCAACAAACCAGTTTAATTTTTCTCCATTTCAAGCTTTATAAATAAATAATATATAATGCAACAAACCAGTTTATTTATTCTCCATTTCACGTTTCACTTAGCTACTGGCTCAGCACTGCTCAATAAGTCATTGGAAAATA
This sequence comes from Polypterus bichir lapradei, assembly GCA_026402145.1. Taxonomy (NCBI): domain Eukaryota; kingdom Metazoa; phylum Chordata; class Cladistia; order Polypteriformes; family Polypteridae; genus Polypterus; species Polypterus bichir. The sequence continues at coordinate 79,958,772 of JANRMT010062837.1, read as the reverse complement.
GATGGTTTGAAGTTGAGGGTTGCATGCACTGTTATTTTCTGCATATTGACAGCATTTTCATTTTTGTGATGTCATTTCTGTTTTCTGGAATACATTTTCATTGTGAGTTTTGGTTCATTTCATGTACCCTTTTTCTAATGTTTCACACCGTCACCTATTGATATTAATTTCACATGCTCATTTTTTTAAGTTAATTTCATACACACACTTTTTGATGTTTACTTCATACATTCATTTTTTAATAATTTCACTCACTAATTTTTTTGTATGTAAATTTAATTAATCATTTTTTATTTTCAAGGATAGTCTCCAGCACCCTCCTGTGACCCTGTTCAGGACCACTCGGGTTAGAAAATGACTGACTGATGTTTTATTTTATAAACCTACAACTGTTTTAATCATTCTCAAAAGTAGTCATGAAATTTTATTTGTTTTGCATGGTCAGCTGAACAAATTCTAACATGAATAAAATTTGGACATATCTTTGTATTATAAAAAAAAAATCTTGGGATAAGATGAGCCTTTTTTTCCTGCGACGAGACTTGATCTTTTGAAGTTAGACCGACAGACACTTTTACGTCCCGCGAGACAGTCAAGTCACGTCATGCTTAAAACCTTTGGAAGCAAGTCCCGTGAGAAGTTGACTTTTACAAGTCACGACCAACTTACAACCATTTTCAAACAAGACCACGGTCATCTAACCTCTCAGTTGTTGAAATGCTTTGGGCAGACACACTTCCTGTGCTCTCAGCTCTTAAAAATTTTATAAAGTAGAACGTTGTAAAGAATTCGAAAAAGTTGACACGATACACATGCAGAGCAGGTTAGAGATAAAGGAAGTAGGAAAATTCGAAAGTCTCAAAAAAATGATAGTAAAGTTCACATTAGCGCAAACAGACAGAAAATATTACTTGGTGAAATAACGGAACAGCGAAAAGAGATTGAGTAGTGTTTGAGGATGTCTGGGGGAGAAGAGAGACAAGGCAGTGAGACAAAGGGACAGTTGATGTACAGGCTTTTAAATGTTTGAAGCGCTACACAAAATGCTGATCGAGGAAAGAGGAGGTACAAATAAAACTGTATTTGTTTCCCATTTTTTCACCATTTAAGAGGGGTTTTGGAGGAGTGACCACGTATCCTTGGGGTGCGTTCAGCCCCCTCCTCACAATGGTGCATAGCACTGGCCCTAGTTGGCAAGTGAAGCCCTCTAGTTTATAATGAGAAAGACATCCGTCTGCCATGCTAGGATATAATGTTGACTGACATCCACAAGAGAGCTTCAGCATCCAATAAACAAAGGTAACAGGAAGCACAAAGAAAGAGGAACATAAGGGCTAGCATTTCAAATGAACAGAGGTTCTTTAATGCATTTTGTGATCAAGACAGACGGACTTTCCATTGTAGCCTTGTGCCAGTTTTAATAAACAAGTGTTTCACTACCCTAGTCCTTAAAAAGGAGCTCTGTTTTCATATCCTATGGGAAATAGTAAAGTTTGCTAACCAACTGATATCTCCATTTATCTTTCTTTCATAATAATTTGAATTATTCTTGTGAAAACAATACTTTACAGTTAATACTCACTAGCCAATATGTATATAATTTGTATGCTTATGGACCTGTTGTACAAATTAGGAGATCTCCCTCCTCTTACCCAAGACTTTTATGTATGAAAGCTATACCAACTCACAAAATAAACACACTGATCTGAGATTCTTCAACAAGCAAATCATGTTAATTTCCTAAGAACAGATAGCTCAGGAACTTGCAGAGTTATATGCGTGAAAGAGGATTGTATTTCACTTAACATTTTCAGATGCTTTTAATTTATTATTTGATATTCAACTTTTATGTAAAAAAAAACTCACTTAATCCCCAAAGACCTGAGTATTATGCTTATTCTAAACCTGTGTTTCACTAGTTTTTAAAAGGATGACATAACAGTATCCCTTTAGACATTGTTCTATAATTTGATTCTTTCTGTGGCAGCATTTTCTTTCTTAGTTTTAAATATTTCTTGGTAAAGGGTACAGTGGTCACCCCACCATACCCAGAAAAGCTTTTGTGAAATTTTAAAGATTACTTATTTGTCAGTTTTGTTAATTATTTTTTTTATATTACATTATTTTGCATTATTATGTTTTATATTGATGTATATATATGTATATATGTAATTGTGTATTACATTTTATTCTTCTTGCAACTTTGTAAAATGCTAGCTAAGTTAATCTACATGTAACCATGTTTCAGAGGAATGTGAGCTGCTTGACAAAGAAGATAATGGTAGACTTACAGGACTAGAGGAATTTGGATTCCTTGCTGAACGATTTGGACTGGGAGAGAAAAAACTGATTCCTGATGCAGTCCCTTTCATAGAACAGGATCCATTGGGTTCCTCGTTTACTAGAGCTATGAATCCTGACCATATGTACCTTCTTAAAGGTGAAATACTTTTTAATTCAATTCTGTTTAAAACAAAGATTTTAATTGTCTGATATCAGGTGAACACTATTGTGTAATTCATTCATTAGACATTATTTTAACAGCCTGAATATTGAAATGTGCTTAATTTTAGAAATTACTTTACAGTGCATGTATTATTGCCTGTCTTTACAGATCCTCGTGCTGTGGAAGACAATTTATCTACTAGAAATCTAACACTGGGAGAGCAGGCCAGTGCTCTCAGGAATCCCAAGGATCGTCTACTAGCTCTTAAACGGATTGTGTGTGCTACTCAAATTGTTCTAGCACACAGAATTGTTCTGAATGCTTTATCGCGAATTTCTGCAAGGTGACCAACATAAAATATCAAGATCAGTGTGTGCAGAAAAAGCTGCTAATGGCCCAGATATACCATTAGACATTTCTTGTAAAAAATTAAAATTTCTCCTCATAATGGAGTCTGCTATTATTTATATGTAGTGTATTATTAACCAAAGTTTTTTTGTAATTTGTTTTAAGATATTTTGAGATATCCAAAGATAGTTTTAGTAAATTAATGAATTTTGCAACTTTTAGAAAACTAATATTGTAGTTGTAAAAAATACTCATTATGATGTATAGAAGAAGACTATATTATGTACTGTGAGTTGTCTCAGTTTGTAAACCTTAAAATTTGCAGCATTACTCACAGTTTGCTAACTTTAAAAACTATGTGTATTCAGTTCCTTGAAATAAACAGCTACAAAGAATTATTCAGACTAACCCACTGAAGGTTTTCTTTTCCAGGTGCTAATGGTTTGTTACACCTGGCAGTAGAAATAGGGGAAAATTTCATAGCAGCTCCCTCAACACAGACTGTTGAGAACATTATGGAACTGTTTAGATTATTTGTTTTATAATTTAACACTATCTGTAAAGTATTAGTTCAGAGTGTTACAGTACATGTACAGTAAAACTAAGTTTAATTAAACTTTATTATCGTTTTATCTGTGAAATGCATTGTTTGTCACATATTTTGTATTACATTTTATTCTTTTTTCTTTTCTTGATTTCAGTAATTTTGCATGTAGCCAATTCACAGATTTGGAAGCCCTTGGCCTTGCAAATATTCGAACTTTAGTAAGGTTAATGTGCCTTTCAGCAGCAGGAAGAGTCCATACCAACTTGGAAGGTTTTCGATTTGGCCATGGTTCAGCATTTCTTACGTTTCTCACTTCAGCCATTGACACCCTAATATCAAATAGCCCCTCTGCATACCGAGAGCTGGTTGATATATGTACACAGGTAAAAATTAAGATTATTTTCATTGATTACAGTAAGATTTGTCAAAAACAATTAGTGTTTTATTCATTTACTTTATAATATCAAAATAAATAAACAGATGCATACAGTAATCATTAAGTAATAGTTTCATAGTTTGATACTAAAGAGGAATGAACAGTGTTGTGGAAGTTCACACCTCACAAGAACTAGCTCAAAGTTCAGTTCACACAGATTAAAACGAACAAATTCACCTTTTCAATTTTGAACTAGTTCATGTTCAGTTCATTTTGTATTTTTGTAGGAGAATTAATGAGTCATGAGTTTACTTTTTTTAATTGTGCATGCCTTATATTAGGCTATTACAGTGTTCTTGAATACAATACAATAATTATGAAGACTTTTTTATTTAAATACGCTTTATTGAGTTATACCCATACAACAAACACGTAGAACCATATATGCTAATATCCTCCCGGTAAAAAAAGAAATTAAATAGATGCAAGTATAATTTGCATCTATAAATTACCGCTATATTTCCAACCGTGTGACAGAAACAGTGACTGTGGAACCAGCATGTACGTAAACTAACCTATTACACTGCCGGTCAAAATTCGTGTCACATATTGCATGTCCAACGGGCAAAAATATAAAGTGGCCTTGCAAAGTACTACGTTTTCCTAAAAGTGAAAGTGGAGCTTCACCACTTGCTCGTGTCAGCGGGGATGCAGCTTAAGCACAAGCAGGCAGACACAGACAGTGCCTATTTGATTTTACGTTATTTTTTCTGAATACAAATAAATGGTAAAAAAAAATTTGTACAAAATAAATATTTGTAAAAATCCACTATTTGTGCTTATCCGAATACTGTATTCGGATTTGGCTCCACCCCTACATTACAGGGTAAGGAAAAAAGTTTAATCTGGACCTAAACCAAATCCAGAATGTCACATTAAACTGAACTATGTTACGTTATGTTCACCGTTCTTAGAAATATGAGCTTGTTCAATGAACGCACCCTTTTGAATTAGTTCATGCACAACAATGGGAATGAAGGTGGTCAGCAGCATTCCAATGCTGTATGTTATAGATGCAGATAATATGACTGCTTGGATATGTATAATTGTTTAGTATCACTGTATCAAACTGACAAAGAAAATACTTCTGACACATGAAGATGTGTGCCATTGTGCACAAAAACCAACATTTATTTGTGTGCCTTTTTCGCATCTTTTTGTCAAGCAGTTGATTTCACTGTTAAGAAACTGTTCCAAGATGAAAGTAAAGGAACAATTAATTACTCAGGAAAGAACTACACATCAACCACAACAACAACAACATTTATTTATATAGCACATTTTCATACAAACAGTAGCTCAAAGTGCTTTACATAATAACGAATAGAAAAATAAAAGACAATAAGAAAACAAAATAAATCAGCATTAATTAACATCGAATAAGAGTAAGGTCCAATGGCCAGGGGGGACAGAAAAAACAACAAAAAAAAAAACTCCAGACGGCTGGAGAAAAAAAAAAAAAATCTGTAGGGATTCCAGACCATGAGACCGCCCAGTCCCCTCTGGGCATTCTACCTAACATAAATGAAACAGTCCTCTTTGAATTTAGGGTTCTCACGGAAAGGCTTGATGATGATGGTCACGTAGAATTCTGCCTTTTAATCCATCCATCATTGTTGGAGCATCATGAAGCTTTGAGTAGGTGGAGGTGGCGCAGGCCACCACCACAAAGAAACCGGAAAAAGAAACAGAAAAGAGAGTAGGGGTCAGTACGGATTTTAGAGCTACCCTGAATAGTTATTATGAGGAAATTGAACATATAGAGTATCAGGATTAAGTTAAATTAAGTTAAATTGATGTTATAGAAAGGCCATGTTAAAGTAATATGTTTTCAGCAATGTTTTAAAGTGCTCTACTGTATTAGCCTGACGAATTCCTATTGACAGGCTATTCCAGATTTTAGGTGCATAGCAGCAGAAGGCCGCCTCACCACTTCTTTTAAGCTTTGTTTTTGGAATTCTAAGGAGACACTCATTTGAGGATCTGAGATTACGATTTGGAATATAAGGTGTCAGACATTCCGATATATAAGAAGGGGCGAGATTATTTAAGGCTTTATAAACCATAAGCAGAATTTTAAAGTCAATCCTGAATGACACAGGTAACCAGTGTAGTGACATCAGAACTGGAGAAATGTGTTCGGATTTTCTTTTCCTAGTTAGGATTCTAGCAGCTGCATTCTGCACTCGTTGCAAATGATTTATGTCTTTCTTGGGTAGTCCTGAGAGGAGTGCATTACAGTAATCTAGTCGACTGAAAACAAACGCATAGGGATAATTAGTCTTAATGATTGGCAACTGAAGCAGCTCCTATGTGTCAAGTTATGTTATTGTCATACAGGTGCCAAAACGTGCCTGTGGAACATCTAACTGAATATTGTGTAAGTTCTGCAAGTAATCAGTTGTCTGTGGAGGATGTAGAGTAAATGTTTATGTTGCAGGATGTCACAGACATTCTCCTTTGATGGGAGAGAAATGTTGTAGTCAGATTTTTTGTCTTTAGGCTAACAAAATGTATTGAGGATATAAATAAATTAAAACATTAAACTAAATTCCTATTTGTCTGTGCAATTTGTGTCTGGCATTCATTTGGCATCAGTTTTACAGGGGTTTCTGTAACATATTTGTTATATCATAGCTTTAATTGTGAAGTAAATTATTTTGAGTTTAAATGAAAAATGTTATGTAAAGTTTGGGTTTATAATGAAGTTGTTGGTTGCACAGTAAAATAATATTTTCATTTTTCAATGTCCCATTTATTGTGTTGTTATTTTTTACTTTAGGTAATATTATATTTAAGTTTTAATGTAGTATGTGGCTTTATTAATTGAACAAACACAATAATTAGTATAAAAGCAGGGAAAGTGCAATGCTGTCCATAAGCTCTTTGGCTACATTCAGGTGTATTGCCTCGCACGTTAAATCCATGATTTAATGCATCTTGTTTTAGTAGACTTGGAATGAAATCTACTTGGTTCAAGATTTCTTTTAATATTAATTAATAAGTGATGTAAACATAGACAATGGACATAATCTTTTGAATCATAAATAAGTCTAACCAAATCCTTTGTTTTTGCACTTTAATACCACAGAATCTCTTCTGTCTGCTGGCTGTCTCAGCTTTCATTTTAGCTGATGGAAGCATTCTAAGATAAAATTAACCAGATTAGCTTTGTTTCTCACACAAGTCCTTTTTTCTTTACAATTATGTCGGTATTGCTCTCTGTGCAGCTGGTGAGGTATTGGGAAGGCACTAGCTTATGTTTTTTTTATATGTATTTCTGAACCAGAAAAGAAATAAAAAATATACAGTTAACCTGGTCTTACACATTTTGAAAAGAAAACAAACATGCTGATTAACCTTATTTTTGCTGTGCTACTTTTACCATCTTATGCCTGTCAGTAGCCAAATGAAAATTATGTTTACTTATCAGTAATGTTGTTGCAGTCTTACTTTAAAAATTCTAACTTTGCTGTCCTAGCATAACCATGAAAGTTGAAAAGTACTAGGGGGCTCCGACACCTGCTCGCTTCGCTTGCCCACCCCCGGGTTTTGTTTAACGGATATACAATTAAGAAAGATTGTTAGTTTCATGGGAATTGTTACATATGCATTATTTTCACTTTTATTTTAAAACTTTTGTAAAAACAATACTTTATTTCCGGCCTTGGGCATGGTTACATCTCTTTCTCGCAGGACGTATAACACTGCTTGCGTTTGGGGGGAGGGGGGTGGGGGTGGGGGTTTCTGAACGCACGCTAAGGAGATGCCATCAGATCATCTGCTGTCTTTCTGCTGTTGGCGAGCTGCCTGTTCTGCTTGTCTTGCTGCCCGATCATTTCAAAGCCTGTACAGCAGCTGTCCTTTTGCCACTTCGTATCTCTGTCGCTTACGTTGTGAAGGGGGTGCAGTGGGGGGAGAGGGTTAGTTTGGCTAAACACACATTAAGGAGAAGCATTCTGATCATCGGCAGGCTTTTTACTGCTGGCGAGCTGCGTGTTTTGCTTGTCTCTTGTCGTTGTTTTAAGAGCTGGGAGCACATGAAGCATGTCCGCCAACAGTAATCCAACAATTGCTAGGTTAGATGTCCGTGGAATTGTTTTAAATGATGTTTCACTGCCTTGTCTCGCGTGACGTTGTAAACACAATACCTGTCCTTTATTTCCGGCCCCGGGTTTCATTTGATGTCTTTCTCAGGGCATATAATGCTGCTCGCGTTGTTGGGGGGGAGGGGCTGAACGGATGCTAGGGAGGTGCCGTCGCGCTGTTATCAGTCTTCCGTGCTGTACTCTGCCTCCCTCAATCGGACCTCACAGTTACTTAAAACAAAAAAGGCTTCAACCTGGCTGGGATGCTACAATACTTTAGAATTTTACTGCTTTCATATTTTTTACCTTTCTCTGCTTGTGTAGCACGCCATCGTTTGTTTGAGCCTTTCGAATTCCACTGCTTTCATAATCTCTTATCTGCCTTTTTTTCTCCCCAACGCATTTGGGTCTCTTTTCTCCGCGCTGCTCTTTCTTCTTCTTTCGTTGACGTTTCATCTAGAACAGTCCTTATACGCTTTATATGTGCTGAGAGCACAGGATCTGTGTGTGCCACGTGCTTTACACGACTGAGTGTTATTTGATATTGTTTGTGTCTCGTGGGTCTTTTAAGTGTCTTCCAAGAACTTCCGAGAAGATCACGTCTTGTCACCCTGCTTTTCCTTTCTAGGATTTTTTTTTATAATAGAGAGATGTTACACAATCAAGTTACCTCTTTATATTGACTTGGTATATGCTAATACATCAAAGAATGCATTACCTAGGCTAAAGTATTGTAACCGTTTTATGTCAGCTCTTAAAACACATTTTTCACTTTAACTGAATACCAGAATGGGTGCTTTTCCGTAAACCATGGCAAGGCTGACTTAACCAGCATCCCTTTTGCTTAACAATCTCTTCTGCCCCAATCTCCAATTAATCCCCACCTTCCTTTAGTCCCCCTCCAACACTGCCATAATAAACAACTAAGTGTATTTTCCCTTATGTTGATCATAAATAAAAACTTTGTCTTAAGTCATGTAATAAAGTAAATATGATCATAGTACAGTATAATGTGAGCTGAAATAGTTATTAATGAATGCTTAAAACAAGAGATTTATCACAGACCAGCCTTTCCAGTTCTGGCCAGGAAACACTTCCAAAACAGGCATTTAGACTATAGATTAATCTTTCTTTAAACGGTGCATCATTAAGCCTTACTGTCTAAGTAATTCTTTAAAAAGTAATTTATTTAGAAATACAGACAAAGGAAGGCATATCTTACAGTATGCACAATTGTGCAGGCATAACAAAGTTTATTATTACTGTTATTATTATTCTTAATCTTTGAACAGGTTCTACAAATCTGTGCTACTGTGACTCCAAATAATGTCTTCAGTGTTTTAAACACATTAGATTCAGAGCATGTTCATAATAAATAAATGATGTGTTGAATATTATTACAATAGAGTTTCTGTTATGTGCAGGGATATTCGGGTAAATAAATCATGAATTCACCACTAAAATGAATTTTTAAATGTTGTCATTATCTGATATTTAAATTTATATAATCATGTTCTAGGTTTTTTGTGCTTCTGGCTCGGAAATAACTTATAACGTCTATGAATTAAATTATGTTCTAGTCCAGATTTCACCACTGAATCTATGGACATTAAATCATCTTGTGATCTTTGCGAATAAAGCGGATTGGCAATATTAAATTGGCTCTAGTATGTGCTTGTGTGTGTGTGTGTATGCGTGCATGAGTGTATGTGTTCACCCTTCAATGGACCAACACCCTGTCCAGGTGGTGTTTCTGCTTTTAGCCCAGTGTTTGCTGGGAAGGGATCCAGCTTCTCAGCGACCCTGCTCTGGGTAAGCAGGTTTGGAAGACTGAATGGATAAATGTTTATCTGCTATCAACTGACATCACATTATATGTGTAGTTGAGTTTTTCTTCTTTTTCATCCATAGTTCGCTATTCTTGCTTTTGTTTTTAAACAGGACCTGATCTCTGCAGCGGCAGGACTGAATATTGGGGCAATTAGTGACCCACAGCAGAAAAAACGCAGTAGTTCAGCTTTCAAGGGATCAACAAAACAGACCAAAGATAAAGCACCTTCGATGTTCTTGGTTACACAGGCATTGGTTGTGCTGCTTACAGAAAAGGGAATTCGTCATAGAGGCCCAGAGAAGCAAGAGATGGAGCCTAAAGGTGAGAGGTTGAGGGTTTTAAATCTCAAAATGCTATTACCACATAGTAATCATTATCAAAATCATTACTGGGCATATATTCATTTTTATTCCAGCAAATAATGAAGCAGCTAATTAAGTGCAGTTTAAAAATGTTAATTACACAATATTTATATTTTTTTAAACATTGTACTGACATACAATAGCAAAACTGAATCATCTACATTTGCCTTTTATTTTAGGAAATGATTGCATATTAAAAAACATCAGCCATAGGCCAGCACCCAAACAAAGTATCCAAACCACTGATTTCCTGACCTGTGCATTCACATACTATATACAAAATTAAAGCAGCAGCTAAATGTTTAACCTTATACAATTATTAGAATACCTGTTTTAGCTTATATTTATAATGAGTGAGGTACAGTACAGAGATAATCAATCCATTTAATGTATTTTTTGGCATTGGCTGTATTCTGTTTCCTGCCTTCAACGCTAGATTATCACACAATTTGAAGTGGTTGTGTTATAGGTTATGTTTCCTGCTAAAGATTAGCGCTAAAGACCACTCATATTCATTTGTTTTTGTAAATCCTGTTTTTTTTTTTTTTCTTTGTAATACCACGGGCTGCACTTTTATAATCAGATTAATGCATCATTGGTCTACATTTTTCCATGCCATGCAAAAGTATACAATTTTAGTTTGCAAATGAGCATGGAGTCAATGAAAATCCATCTGAGAAACATTTTCTTTCTTTTCTGTAAAATGCGTAACCACTTGTTAATCTATTTTGTTTTATTTTTACTATTTTTATAGACACCTGTGGTACATCAAGTTCAGGAAGTGTTACATTACATTCAACAAGAGTTGGTTCTTTAGAGTTGGTCAATGCTCTTGCTGCTTGTTGTCTGTCTGCTAGACTGACCAGTAAGCATCGTCAGTGGTCAGCCCAGCAGCTTGTTCAGGCCCTGGCTTCTTCAGAAAAAGAAAATCCCATCAAGCCTCAGACCTATGCTGATACTGTTGGAGACCTTCGCAAATGTCCTATTTTCAAGCTGGAAGCACATCATAATAGGGTAAGATATTGTTTACCATAAAGTTGTCCTTGATTAACACTTTACACTTTACACAACTTTGGTCAGTCAAATTTTAATCATACTTGATATCAATCTCATTATTCTAGACTTTAATGTACAGTGCCTATAAAAAAAGTATTCACATCTCCATCCCCACCCCCACACCCCTCGGAATTTTTCACATTTTATTATTACACAGCATTAATTTATAGTGGATTTATTTTGGCTTTTTTGAAGTTAATCAAAAAAAATGATGTGTATTGTTAAAGTGAACATGTGTATTGTTAAAGTGTTAAACAGATCTTTGCAAACTGATCTAAATAAAATACAAATATAAAACTCAAAATAATTGATCACGTAAGTATCCATTCCATCCATCCATCCATCCATCCATCCATCCTCTTCCGCTTATCCAAGATCGGGTCGCGGGGGCAGCAGCTTGAGCAGAGAGGCCCAGACTTCCCTCTCCCCGGCCACTTCTTCTAGCTCTTCCGGGAGAATCCCAAGGCGTTCCCAGGCCAGCCGGGAGACATAGTCCCTCCAGTGTGTCCTGGGTCTTCCCCGGGGCTTACTCCCGGTTGGACGTGCCTGGAACACCTCACCAGGGAGGCGTCCAGGAGGCATCCCGATCAGATGTCTGAGCCACCTCATCTGACTCCTCTCGATGCGGAGGAGCAGTGGCTCTACTCTGAGCCCCTCCCGGATGACTGAGCTTCTCACCCTATCTTTATCTTTATCCATTCCCTTCAAGTTAATTTAGTATATTAAGTACATGGCAACAATTGCAGCCTTGAGTATTTTGGACAGGTCTTTATCAGCTTTGCACAACTGGACACCGTAATTTTTCATTATTCTTCTCTGCAAAACTGCTTGTACTCTGTCTTGTTATGTGGGGATTGTGAGTTAACAGCCTTTTTCAAGTCCAGGAACAAATTCTCAGATTGACATTCAAACTCAGATTTGGCAACACCAGGACATTAAAACTGTATTTACTGCATTCATGTTACCCTCTACCCTCACTTGCCTTTCATGGCCCACTGGAAAGAAGCATTTTCATAATATGATGCTTCCACTATCATGTTTCACTCCATCATTGTCTGGTATAATGTTCATAAAACACCTATTGCTGCACTAATTCATTTACCCTAACTCATGAACAAGGCTTCAAGTACTTGAACTCCTCTACTTGGGGCAGCTAACCTGCCTCTTAACTGCAGGGAGCATGCCACTGTTTCCCGAAAAAAGATCATGGAGGTGCTAACTCTCATCCCAACCGCATAACACTCAACTGTGATCCATTCCAGCACACAGCAGGGATCACAGTCTAATGAGCCCAAGAAGATGACATCACCTATAAGCAGAAGAGATTCAAATCTTAGGTTCCTAAACTGGATACTACCTATACTCCAGCCTTAGTTGAAAACTTAGCACCACTTTCTAACTGAGTATCCAGAACATATGTGTAAAAGTTGATCAATCACCTTTGCACCCAGGTACTCTGGAACTAGGTAACAGCTTTGTGTTTAAATGTAATGTTTGTTATGGAAAATACATATACATGAGATTGTAAGGTGCCAGGTTAAATGGCAGTTTACCTATGAAGTCTTGGCATACAACTGAACACACAGAGATGTACTTGACAAAGCATAAAATTTAGTTTAAAATTAAGATGTTGCTTGAAATCTTTAGGTGCTTTCTTCTTTTAGGTGACTAAATGTAGTTGGAGCAATGCAAAAGGCTTGCTTGGAACAAGTTCAATGGATGGTACAATTCGTCTGTGGAGTATTACTAAGAATAGTCGAGAACTGTACAGCACACTTAGCACTACTACAGGGTGAGATATTACTCTTTTCACATGTCCTTTCTATTGTATTTTAAACTGTTTTTGTGGATATTCTTTTGCATATTACTAATACAATTTCTTTAATGATATCTCTCAGGTCATTAAAATTTGTTTTGTTTGTTTAGAAAACTAATGCTGTTCTTTAATTTAATTCATAGTGATAACAAAAGCTCAGATGTAGAATCTGGAACTGAAATGTCTTCATTTAGCTGGAGTGCTAGTGGGTGTTTTCTTGCTGCTTTTCAAGAAAAGGTTGTCAACATCTGGGCTATAAATGGTAATATTTGTTTATTTATAATGTCAGTTAAGTATACATTTAGAGATTTATTTTTAGTTGGTTTTATTTTAAAAGGTACATAATTTGATATTTTAATAAATAGCATTAGTAATATGAGATTTGGGTTAAATTCTTCTGCTGCCCCTTGACCCTGGGAAAAACAATTTCACAAAATATATGAGTAGATGGATCAAGGGATCTTTTACTTGTGGATGTAGTTGTGAAGTCATACAAATAAAGTACATATAAAGAATAAAAGTGAAGAAAACAGTGTAGCAAAAAGTGCAATGCAGACTTGCAGGAGAAAAGCAGGTGTGTAAAGTTTTGAAGGAAACACTTTTTTCTCATAGTCTCAAAAATTTGCAGCTCATTCCATATAGAAAATTCAGATGATGCTGAAAATTATCTGTTTCTGGCAATTGACTCTAGTCCTAGACTAGCATAACCTTTCTGCAAACCTAATGGGAAAGACTTAATAGAAAATTTTCATTAAGTACAGTCTTGAAGTGCCTGCCAAGTTTCAAGATATAATGACACAAATAATTAAGACACACATCATTTACATACACAGAAACACACACATTAGATTGAACATTCAGTAAATCAGAAAATATTTTAGGCAGATTAACCTAAAATCATGACAGCGCAAGTCCATGTACTGAGTACACGATTAAATCAATACACAATTTTAAAGCTACAATGACAGTCCAAGTCTATTATCTTTATAATTGAGATATGGCCAACTAACAGTTTACGAGAGCAAAACAAAAACTACAGTCAACAATATTCCTGGAGAAATAAACTTCTGGCACCGTGGTTGGGGGACTGGGAAGTGGGGGGTGAGGGGGTGGCTACTGTTGATTTTACACTTTGAAAATCATAGTCAAAGTCACACACACTCACAGTTCTAATGACCTACTATAAGCCAACTGTCATATTTTGCTTTTTTATTTTTAATATATTTGCAAAAGTTTGTTAAATCTTGTTTTCTTGTGTCATTCTGGAGTACTGCGTGTTACTTAACATAGAGAAAGAAAATATTGAACTGACTGTATAATTTATTGTTGAGCATTGGCAGTATTTTGAAAGGCAAAGTGGGAAGCTTGTACTGGACCTATTTATACTGTATGTGTATAGTGAACTGTATTGTCATTTTATGATATTCTGTTCCCAGGGTCACTCTTTCATGCTGAGGGCCAACATTCTATGGTTACAGCTCTCTCTTGGGAAGACACTATTACTCTTTACTCCAGAGAGCAGACAGCTGAAAACCTGTTAGTCGGAAGACTGGATGGTTCCCTTTCCTGGATAGAAGTAACAGAGTCCTTTAACACAACCGTTACTGAATTAGCCTACTGTCAAAGAAGTGATGGTATGTGATTTATTTTTAATTTTCAGGAAGAAATGTTCAAGTATATACATGTTTATAAAACTCCATGAAAATCTGTGTTGTAAAAAAACTCAACAAAATACTGTAAATATTAAAATTCAGTCGAACATATAAAACTGAGTAGTAAAGTTTAATGAAAAAGATTACATCAGATGTTAATCGCCCTGTCTTTTGTACATTAAATATCAAAACCTTTGTCAGGCAATGCTTGGAGGTCCTTTGGAACAAGAAGTATTATGGAAGTTATGCACACCTGATCAGAAAAAAAAGAAATCATGCAAGATGGGGTTAAGCATGCATCATTTACCTGAAGACAATTGAACATTGACTTATCAAGGGAAAGGTTTTTTTGTGAATTTTCTGTTCACAAGTAAAAACACACTGCAGTAGGAGACCAAAGGCACATCATACAACATCCAGTGTCAAAGTGGTTGACGGCAACTGGCAGTCACAAAAGTGACAGTGCTTAATGGTAATTGTATGTTGACAGAGTGTAATGTTTCAGGTAGTGTACGTAGAAAGATATGGGGAACGGGAGTAGGGATGGCCAATCTTAGAATCCAAGTAATGGTGTTATGTGTTTTTCCAATATCATGGCCTAAAATAAAAGTACTGAAAGCAGAATATTTAGACAAAATTGATTTTTTTAAAAAGTGGCAATTCCTTAATGTAGCAGCTCAGTATAAGCTGCATTTCTTTTTTTTTTTGATCTTTTATTGAATTTATTAAAAGCATATAACATTCCATACAATCAAATCAAACTTAACAAAACTAAATTCAAATCAACCCCCACCCATGAGAAAGAGAGGAAGGCCAAAACCAGAGTAAAACTATTGAGAGTAGTAAAGAAAGAAAAGAATCTTTTCCCCCAATATAAATGTCAGTCAGTCAGTCAGTCATTCTCTAACCCACTATATCCTAACACAGGGTCACGGGGGTCTGCTGAAGCCAGTCCCAGCCAACACAGGGCACAAGGCATGCACCTAACCTGCATGTCTTTGGACTGTGGGAGGAAATCGGTGCACCCGGAGGAAACCCACGCAAACACGGGGAGAACATGCAAACTCCACGCAGGGAGGACCTAGGAAGCGAACCCAGGTCTCCTTACTGAGAGGCAGCAGCACTACCACTGCGCCACTGTGCCACCCCCAGTATAAATGTTTATTCTAAAATATTATTGATTAGGTCCTGTATTTCTACTTCCTGTGGGTACTGCTTAAAAAATGCTTCTATCAATATACATACATGACTGCATTCAAAAATGAATTTTCTTCACCCACCTTTTGTAATAAATGATCTTGGGAATCTAGAGCTTATTTAAGTAGCATTGTGCACAAAGCAGGAAACAAAACTGGATGAGTCCACAAGTCCTTTGCAGGACATACTCTCACTGAAACACATCCACCAGCCCAAGCATGGGCCATTTTAGAGTTGAGTTAAGCGTACAAGTAAGTCTTTGGGACATGGGGCCAAATTCAACTTCCTAGAGAAATCCAATACACACAGAAACTAGACAGGACAATAAGCCCCAGTCCTTCGAAATTTAAAAAATAGATGGTTGCTGCTGGCTTCATGTCTGCTGTGTCTTAGTGCAATAGTGGAAAACACTGTGTGACCCAACGTGGAGCCCAAACCCCACTTTAAAAAAATATACAACACAATGAGACTTTGTTTTCAATGCTAATCCTCACCGAATGATGTTACCAGGCCATACTGAGCATCAGGATAATAAATTGTGGTAGGGATGGGAAACAAGGCCATAACAAAAGATGCATTAACCCTTTTTATGAATCAGTACTTTTTAGTGCTAGAAAATTTTTAATAGTATTTAATCATTACATTGAAACCTTATGGGCTTTTACATCCTGTGTAATCTGATGGATTTGTTTTTTTTATCCCAGGGTAAAATAGATAAAACTGTGGAATTTTACTTAATCAATGAGAACAACAATCAAAGCATTGCTTCCATGGGATAACAAATTGGACAGTTAATTATGTTTTTGAGTTGCCCGTCATCAGAATATTGAATTGTATTTGAAAAGGATTATTAAGTAAAATAATTTTAAAATATGTAAATGTTTTTGAATTAATAATATTGATAATTAAAGCATGACTTTTGTATTTGTATCAAATATTGTTGATTATGACCCTGGTGTCAACAGCCCAGAATATAAAGAACTGTTTATTAGTTGTGTTTATATTCAGTGTAAATAAATCATTCTTCCACTTCTGTTGTCCTTTACAGCTGTTTTGTGCATTGCTTGGCATAGTTTGGATAAACCATTTGCTGCTGGATACCCTGATGGAAGCATACTAATCTCTACAATTAAGCCTTATGAGACTGAGAGTCCAACTATCCTTCCTGCATTTTCTGTAAGATTCACTGGCAAGAATACACATCTGTTTGACTGAATCAAAAAAATGGTACTTTGCCAATGTTCTGTGTATATGTTTGGGCAAAAAATATTTCTTCAAGTTGATAAAGAGACATAAGAAGAAAAAAGAACTATAGTAATTCCTTAGTACAAGATGAGTAAGAATTTGGAACAAGCTGCTTCAATATTTTTTAAGCATTTGCCTTATCATAATTCAGCTATACTAATACATGTTTTTATGAAGTAAGCCTACTGGTTTTTTTTTATTCCGTAATGTAGCTTTTCACCATTAACAAGAAGTTAAAACAATAAATGTGTCTGTCATTCAGTAAATATATTTGATTGTTTAAGAAAACTAATACATATAATATTAGAGTGATTACATTGAATAATATAATGATTTTATCTAATATAAATATGCTATTATCTAGGAAATTTAAATTCTAGTTTACCTACAGTATAAACAATTTTCTGTTGTTTTTAGGAGAAAATTATGGGATTGAAATGGGATCCTACAGGACATTTGTTGCTATCAGTTTCTAAAACTGAAGTAGTAAAAATCTGGGGTCGGGTGGGCAACACATGGCTTACTCTTCACTCCCTTTTTCATACAAGTCTGGTCAATACAGCTGTATGGTGCCCACTGCCAGGAATGGGATGTGACCCCAAACTCATGCTAGCTGTGTAAGTACAAATAGAATATATGTTAATTAGACTTGATGAATTCTCCAATTAGCATTCCTTAATGCATTACTCCACCTTGGTGTTAATAGAAATTACAGTATGTCATAATTATTTTAATTACAATTTCAATTCATAGCTTATTCTTATTAAAACTCAACTTTCACTGAATAACTGAATAATAAGTGCACATACAATGATTATAAGTATAGTATGGGTAAAAGACATGCAGCACAAAATATAATATTTAAAGTCATGCAATATATTCAAAGAAATAAATGTGTAATGTATAAAAAGTGGTTTTTAATCCATGTTCCCCCTGCCCTAGATAAGCTGCATTGTAAAATGGATCATATTGCAGACAAATGTGAGAAAATAGGTCCATTACTTAAGATGACATACATGTTACAAGACACACTATTCAACATCATGGTTGCTGAGAACAAAAAGAAAATGAAATATAGTTTGTATGTACATTCTGAGTAGTATGTAGTATATTTGAGTGCTAGTTTCATCCCATGGTGGCCTTCTGCCTGGTGAGAAGTTTGTATATCTTTCTATGTTTCTTCTTCAGGTAGTTCTGTTTTCCCTCCAGGGTGAGTTCTCCTCTTTAATGTATTCCGGCCAAGATAGGTTATAGATCATCATGTTTACGAACATGTTAAGCAGGTTTTGAATATGACTGTGGCTTGTTTCATAAGGCAGTATTGCAGTGTGAATCTTGATTTTCTGCATCCTTCCATTGTTTTTTTCTGGACAAATTGTGTTATCTTTTAAAAAATACATTATTACACATCTTTATCATTTTCCTACTTCACAGAGGTTGTCAAAGTGGCCTTTTGCGTGTGTGGACAGTGCCACAAGGTGGTACTCTGGTTTCACTGCCAAACCTTGTAAGCAACACTCAAAACCGACAGTTCAGAGAGGTAACAATGTATTTACTGTTTTAAATGTTTGTGCATTGTTTTTAGACGATGAAAGCTTGTGATCCAGGAGATGCTTTTTTTTTGTTTTTTGTTTTGGACAGTTTATAATGCTCACATGAAATACTATAATGCACATATGTTTGCTCAAAAGTCACTTAAATTCTATTTTGAGATCTACTTATTTATGATTTTAATTTTTTTATATTAATTAAAAAAATGATTAAAATAAACATTTTCTATTCTTTGTTGTGGGGCTTTCGTTCTTACTAACTGTGAACAGACATAGTTTTGTAAACTGAAGGTTTTATTACAATAATTTGCTTTTTTATTTATATTTCTGTTTCACACTGCTTTACTGACCTTTTTTTATTTAAACAGGGTCAACGATTGAGCGGCACTACTTGTGTATTTACATTGAATGGTCACGTCACTGCAGTGAAGTCTGTATGCTTTAGTTCAAATGGAATGATCCTGCTCTCTGGAGGAATTGGTGGTCTCATTAATATTTGGTCTCTTCTGGTAAGAGTACAATTAAAATTAGCCTTTGAATCCTGTTTAATATGTCTTTGAAAAGGACATTATTTTAATACATTTGACTTTCATTATTTGCAAGTTGACATCACAGTTATTACTGTATCAATGTGTACAATTCTGTTTTTTCAAGTATAGTACCCTTCCAAATATGGTTGCTACAATATACCTGAGAGAGGATTTAGCTTTCTTTGCTGATAAAATAGAAAAAGTGGAAACAGAAAATGTTTGAACGAATGTATTACTTTAAGGTTCATAATGGTGTTGGAAAATACATTTTTCTGTCTTTCTTTAGGATGGTTCACTTCTACAGTCAGTGGTAACAGGCTTGGGTTCAGTAATAAGCACTGCCTGGATCCTCGATATTGGCATAGCTGCTTGTTGTGGAAGATCAAAGGTTATTTTCTATACTTAATTAAATGCATGAAAAGGCCTTTAGCGAATTTCATAATCCTTATTCACTCATATCAATTTGGTGATTTATTGAAGAAGACCAACATGAAATTTTTTCTGGTTTGTATGTAAATGTAATTTCTCGTTTTCTAAACCACAGGATGTTCTTTTAATTCGGTGCACCCCAGACTGGATCACTCAGAACCATATTCTGGCCTCTTGCCGTATGACTCTTCGTTCTCAAGGAATTGTGGGTTTGAACAAGGCCCCGTGTATAACTGTCTTTTTAGAGAGACTGCCCATGCTTCTTCAGGAACAGTACACCTATGAAAAGGTAGCTGGCAATGCAAAGTCTTAGTATTTTATTTAACACTAGCAGAATACCCGCGCTTCACAGCGGAGAAGTAGTGTGTTAAAGAAGTAATGAAAAAGAAAAGGAAACATTTTAATAATAACGTAACATGATTGACAATGTAATTGTTTTGTCACTGTTATGAGTGTTGGTGGCATATATATATATATATATATACTAGCAAAATACCCGCGCTTCGCAGCGGCGAAGTACTGCCTTAAAATTTTTATTAAGAAGAAAATTTAACCTTTTTAAACTGAGGGAAAATATGCCAATAATTATTTGTTAAGGATCTCTTTGTATACCATGTTGTCAGTTCGGCCCTCCGGTTGTAACATGACCAAGCTGTGCGCTGAGCTTACTCTTGAGCATGTAACTTACAGTTGGCCATGTGAACAGTAATCTTGTCTCAAATCTCACAGCTTGGATTGCTGCTGTCATAATCAGTTTGAGTTTCATGGTTTGTTTCAATTACGACAGTATTTGCAGGATTTCTTGTGTTAAAGTGACATTCGGCATCTGTCAAGCGTTGTAAGCACACAACCGGTTTCATCGATATAATCACATCCGGCTTTTGAGAGTTTAAATAAACATCAAAGTGTCCACTACTGAAATCGTCACCTGTGAATCTAAGATGTTTAAGAGGCATTGGCGGTTGTCGAAAGGTGTAAAATATTTGGCCATTTCGGTACACTTGAAAGCGACAACCGAACAATTCAGCGGCAGCCATCAACTCACATGCAGAACCATAGGTGAAGGGCTTAAGCATTTCACTCTTCTAGTGCTCCTGTGTAGTATAATTATCTCCTGTAACGTCATCAGTCCACACCTTGAACCTGTCCCAGTCATTCAATACATAAGACACAATGTTCCTCCGGATATCAAGAGTGAGCCTGATATGGCCGTGCAATATGTAAAAAGACAATGGAAAAGGCAGGTGCCATCTCCAAGCATGGAAACCACTCAGTAAGTGACAGTTCTTTGATCGATAGTGATCACCTCGATAGACATGGTAATGGGGGTTGGAATGATAAAAGAAATGGGTACCTGAGCAATGTAAAGTAAGTCTAAAATACCTATACAATAACTATAATTGTAATAAACAAACAATAAAACAGCGGAGAAGCCGTGGATTAAACAAAAAGGCTGTAGTTATCAGTAGGGAGACGTGAATCCCGTGGCGAAGCAAGGAAGGGAATGTACAGACCGGAGCGACGGACGGTCTTATATAGACAGGCAGCGACCAACGTGGGAGGCGTTGGGATGGGGGACCCAACGCCACCTCACATGGTGACCGAGCTGCAGGCTATGGACGTATATATGTATGTAAGTAGGATTCAGTTAGCGATGGGAACCCATGTACCAAATTTCTTGAAGATGGGCCCATAAGTAACAAAGACTGTTGAAAAGTTCAATATGGCGGCCGACAGTGGCATCATACCACCAAAATAAGTACGTACATTGGTTTCGGTTAGTGCAGGGAAGCCACCTATAAAATTTCGAGAAGATCAGGCCATAAATAAGAAAGTTCAACATGGCGGACGTTGTTGACCGTTATGACCATTACGCGTAGAATTTCAAAATGAAACCTGCTTAACTTTTGTAAGTAAGCTGTAAGGAATGAGCCTGCCAAATTTCAGCCTTCTACCTACACGGGAAGTTGGAGAATTAGTGACGTTGGAAAGTTCAATATGGCGGCTGACAGTGGCGTCATACCACCGAAATAAGTATGTACATTGGTTTCGGTTAGTGCAGGGAAGCCGCCTACCAAATTTCGTGAAGATGGGGCCATGAATAACAAAGTTCAATATGGCGGACGTTGTTGACCGTTATGACCGTTACACGTAGAATTTCGAAATGAAACCTGCTTAACTTTTGTAAGTAAGCTGTAAGGAATGGGCCTGCCAAATTTCAGCCTTCTACCTACACGGGAAGTTGGAGAATTTGTGACGTTTGGAAAATTCAATATGGCGGACGACAGTGGCGTCATACCACCGAAATAAGTACGTACATCGGTTTTGGTTAGCGCAGGGAAGCCACCTACCAAATTTCATGAAGACGGGGTCAGCCTTCTACCTACACGGGAAGTTGGAAAATTGGTGAAGTTGGAAAGTTCAATATGGCGGCCGACAGTGGCGTCATACCATCGAAATAAGTAAGTACATCGGTTTCGGTTAGCGCAGGGAAGCCGCTTACCAAATTTCGTGAAGATGGGGCCATAAATAAGAAAGTTCAACATGGCGGACGTTGTCGACCGTTATCGACCGTTATGACCGTTATGTGTAGAATTTCGAAATGAAACCTGCTTAACTTTTGTAAGTAAGCTGTAAGGAATAAGCCTGCCAAATTTCAGCCTTCTACCTACACGGGAAGTTGGAGAATTAGTGATGAGTGAGTGAGTGAGTGAGTCAGTCAGTCAGTCAGTCAGTCAGTCAGTGAGGGCTTTGCCTTTTATTAGTATACTAGCAGAATACCCGCGCTTCGCAGCGGAGAAGTAGTGTGTTAAAGAAGTTATGAAAAAGAAAAGGAAATATTTTAAAAATAACGTAACATGATTGTTAATGTAATTGTTTTGTCATTGATATGAGTGTTGTTGTTATATTTATCTATCTATAATATATAGCTATATATATATATATATATATACTAGCAAAATACCCGCGCTTCGC
>JANRMT010062837.1:79896372-79929137 GCA_026402145.1 Polypterus bichir lapradei | reverse complement strand
TATATATATATATATATATAGCAAAATACCCGCGTTTGGCAGCAGAGAAGTAAAAAGAAAAGGAAACATTTTAATAATAACGTAACATGATTGACAACGTAATTGTTTTGTCATTGACATGAGTGCTGCTGGCATATATATACATACATGTGTACATATATACACACACACATATACTATGGGGTGCGAAACAGGCAAATACATTGATTTTCTGAATATATAAAGTCCGACCCTGTGGTCGGATTCAACGGGTTGGGAAATGGATGGATATTGCAGCACTGACTTTGTATATTCCGACGATGACTTTATACAGTATATTGAAGTTTTGACTTTATATATTCCAGCGCTTACTTTATATTGTGAGCTGGAGGGCTTCGCTATTACGTGTGGGGACGAAACTTCACTTTGGTAACTGATCATGCTCCACTTCAATGGTCATACCGACAGAAAGATACAAACTCTCGCCTCATGAGATGGTTTCTGGGCTTACAACTTTTACCGTTTCACAGTAAAACATCGACCAGGTTCTGAACACGTCAACGCAGACGTATTATCAAGACTAAATGAACCTGGTACAGAGAGTCGCTTGATTCACGGAAATGTGAATAAAGCTGAGGGGGAGGGTGTGGGCTGGAGGGCTGATCGCACCCCAAGAAGATACAGACGCCTCTGGGAAAACCACAACCCCTGAAACACAGACTACCCTCACATTGCTCCTTACTTTGTCACTTGCGCTATAACGCGTAATGCAAACCTCGCGCGATACTCCGCTAACTTAAAAGCCTTGTGCAGCGCCTGTCAGTTGAAAATTGATTGTTTGCTTGCTTTTATCGCTCTCTCTCTTTGCTCCTAGTGGAACTGTCATCTCTGACTTGTCATGGAGCACGTTTAAGCTCATGTGTTTGCAGTGTTTGAATAAAAATCCTTATTGTTTCTACGACCTCCTGTGTCTCTGTGCAAATCTGTGACCCAAGCGTGACAATATATTCCGACGCTGACTTTATATATTCAAGATTTGACTTTATATATTCCAGCGCTGAGTTTATATATTCCGACGCTGACTTTATATATTTAAGTTTTGACTTTAGGTGGCAGTGTGACGAAGTTGCTTCGGAAGACGGCATTAGCCGCGGAGCTCAGCTCAGAGCGAAATGAGGTAAATGGGAGAGGATATGATGACGTGACTCCTCCACCCGCCTTAACTGTCAATCCCCCAGAAACACAGTCTCTCGGAATTTGCATAAGCACACCCCTTCACCTGCAATTTTAACTTAGTTACAAAGTGATCAAAACTCTCGTTTATATCCTGCGTCCTCTCATTAAACTTGTATCCCGCATTACCCGTGGGCATCAAAAACGCCAGCGGCAGCCTGTCTATTAACTTAATTTAAAGTTTAGGTTTATACCTTGCTTTGTTTCTGAAGTAGCTGTACTGATGAATATGGTAGTATATGTCACTCGCTCGCTTCTTATTGTTTCGCTGCCTTCTCAATTATATAATGCATGTTTTCTTCAGCGCATTTTGGAGCTCTTCCTGGTTTTCTACATAGTGCGTTGACAGTCAGTTCACGTGATTACGTGGGCGGGGTAATGATGTCACACGAAACTCCGCCCCCACGGCTTTCAAGCTCAACTCCATTACAGTAAATGGAGAAAAATACCTTCCAGTAATGACCATTACGCATAGAATTTCGAAATGAAACCTGCCCAGCTTTTGTAAGGAAGCTGTAAGGAATGAGCCTGCCAAATTTCAGCCTTCTACCTACACGGGAAGTTTGAGAATTAGTGATGAGTCAGTGAGTGAGTGAGTCAGTCAGTGAGGGCTTTGCCTTTTATTAGTATAGATAAAATTATTTCATGCTTCAGGAAAGATGTACTGTATATATACCTGTAAATATAACTGTACATAATTTCAGATCAAAAAGTTCCCAAATTACAAAGAGACCCTTGATTTGTCTTTCTGCTAGAAACTCATAGCTTTTTCTCTACTACATAAATTCATTCTACAATATGGAAGATAATAATCTGCTGTTAATGCAGTGAGCTGTTATTGTTAGCTGTGCAAGGTCACACTCACATATTAAAGTGTTATATTCTTCAGTGAAAGTACAAATATTTTGATAACACACAAACATCATTTTTTTTTTTTAGTTTATCATCTACCCTGAAATGTTAAAACTGTTATGGCATTTGGGCATGGCATTGATTACGATTAACAAATGATTTTAAATGAACTACACAGTTATTATTTTCATACTTTTACTTTTAATTCAAAATTTCCAATGTGTTCACAGCATTGCGTGATTCAGTATTGTGGCTGAAGTTTTGAAGTTGCACCGTATGTGCCCACATATCATTCATATCTTCAAATGACTTTGAATCACTCTTACATTTTTCATTCAGGAGATATCTCATAATAAATAAAAGACTGTATTTGGTATTGACAAGGCTATATGAAAAAGTTTTTTCATAGTTTTACTAAAGTAAGTCTCCAGGCTAAAACTCAGAAAAGTACTTTTAATTCAAATATTAATCAATACTAGCCATGGTACGCTGCATAATCAGGCCGGTTTTTTAATGATTTTTAAGCACAGGGAGAAAATTAACATTTGAAAAATCGGTAATGCAATAAATGAGCAAGAAAAGCAACATTGTAACAATGCACGGAACGAACCAACACACAATCGTCCGTGACTGAAAACTGGCGGACTGTCATCGCGCCTTCTCCTGCCAGACGGAGAGATGGGGGTGGACGGCGCTCAGGCGCAGAGGGTGGAACGGGAGGAGAGGAGAAGGACGTCCATTCCGCTCCCTCTGTCATGCTAGTCTGCTGATTTCTCGTTCAGTATGCACTGCCTGCTCATGTGCCCACCTCCAACTCGTCACTTGAGTCGTTGTCGTCTTTGCACAGTCTAGATGCACCTGTGACTCAAGTAGACTTTTCATTGCTCTGTGCGGTTTTGGCTGCTTTTCTATATATAATCCACCAAGACACCCGACCACGGTAGTAGTGAGGTGGGAGGGGGGTGTGTTCAAAGGGTAGGGATGTAACCAGTGGGAGCGTATGAGTCGCACCTAGTGGGAATTCCACGGTTTGCAGCCTGAACGGGGTTCAACGGCTTACCCACGCCTCTCTGCGCCGGGTAGACACATGCTTAATCTCATGCATAATTATTTATTGAAAGCTAAACACTTCTGGAAAGACACAGTTGTCTAAAACGGGTTGGTGTGAGAATACAACAGTAAGTGAATGAAAAGATGGAACCCTGGAGAGAGCAAAATACAACACAATAGTGATCCCGCGGCATAGCAAACGCCGCATAATTATTTATTGATGGTTGAACACTTCTGGAAAGACACAGTTGTCTAAAAAGGGAAGGTTTGAGGATACAACTGAAAGTGAATGAAAAGTTGGAACTCTGGAGAGAGCAACATATCATTGTCCGTGAGTGAAGAAATCGCATGTTTGTCGCAGATGTGAATAGCTGTATGTAGCGTGTAAAACAGTTTGCTATGGTGCACTCGGTAGTGCGTCGTAACCGAAAACTCGGTTTTTAAAGACTGTTTACTTCATTGTGTTTTAACCTCAGTTGTAAAGGATTGTTTTAAGGATCCCATGGGATACCCCTCTCAAACCGTTTTACACGCTGCATATGGCGATTCACCTACGCGAGAAACTTGCCTCTATGAACAGTCAACGTGGCTCGGAAGTGCATGTGGCCTCTACGACAGGCAAATATCAATGACGCCGTTTTTTCTGTGTCGTCACGTCCGAGTTGGTGGGTGTGGCTCTGCGAATTGTCATCGTATCCAATGGTCTTGGAGTTGGTGGGCGTGGCTCCTTCCTGCGTGCGCCATAGGTGTCTTACTTGTCGGCGGCTTAGTGAATCCACGCCCCTTCCGGTTTGCTTTCCATGGGTGTCTTGCCTTAGTGAATTATATATATAGATTTTCATATTTTAAGGACAAGAGGAAATCATTCACTCCATTAACTGTGTTATTTTAGCTAATAGCTGAGTTGTCTCAATAATCTCATTGAGACATTTGCTTTTATAGTTTACTTGTTTTCTCTACTACTGCTAATTCTCTTTGTATCTTGGTTGTAAAAATTACATACAGTACTTAGCTGAGGTGTCATTAGTGTATTACACAATGGATCAAAATGTTGCTTGTGTTGTATTTAACCATTGTTATGATATAATATGCTATTGGAATTTTTACATTGACTTTTCATATTTACTTTGAATATTAGTATCAGCATTAGTATCACACATCAATTTATTAATGTGTAGATGTGGAAATTTAACTTTGACTAGACTGGTGTTTGAATCATCAATCAAGTTTTTTTCTTAGTTTAATTACTATTTCAAATTTCAAACACACACTCCCACTTAGCAAAACTTGTTAAGTCCCCCTATAATACAGGATACAAGCAATGTTTGTTAACATTATTTTACTAAAAATGTTTAAATGTGTCTTTCTTATCTTATTTATTTCTAGTGTCATATAAATGCTGGGGATCAGCTGGTTCATAGCGCCTTTCTCCAGAGTCTAGCCTCTCTGGCTGTGGGACTTGGTTTAGATGAGTTGCTATGCAGGAGACATGCTCCTCCTCATCATCTGAACCGTGATTTTGATTTGAACTCAGCTGATTGGGGATGGCTTGCTACATTTTCAACCACGATAAAGAGCGCAGAAGCTTTGGCCAAAGGAACTGCTTTCCCAGAATCATTCCCTATTCTGGACATCAAACAAGATACAGATACAGAGACTATGTTATCTCTGGTAAAAGTAAAGAAATACAAATTGTTTCTATAATGCCTATTTATGTGTATCATGGTAATATACAGTAGCTTCTTAAACTGCACTGGTGTAATTATAAGTTTGTTAAAATCTTTTGCCATCTGTCAGTAGATGGTGTTTTGGTTTGTATGATGTAGGTGCACGTTTTCTTTTAAGTTGTATATGTTACTGGCTTCACCTACTTCTAAGCTGGATGTGTAGCAAGTGGGATGGCATAACATACTGTAATATTTAAATATTTCATGCCATCTTTTTGTTCTCTGTTGGAACTTTGTGAGTTCAGGAGACAATGGTATATATAAAACACATGCTAATGGAGCATGAAAATATTAAAGTAAGAAATCACAATGTTGCAAGACAGTGGAAAAGTATGTATTTCAAGAATGTTAGATAGATAGATAAATACTTTATTAATCCCAAGGGGAAATTCACATACTCCAGCAGCAGCATACTGATAAAGAACACAATTAAATTAAAGAGTGATAACAATGAAAGTATAACAGACAGACAATAATTTTGTATAATATTAACGTTTACCCCCCCCCCGGGTGGAATTGAAGAGTCGCATAGTGTGAGGGAGGAACGATCTCCTCAGTCTGTCAGTGGAGCAGGACGGTGACAGCAGTCAGTCGCCGAAGCTGCTCCTCTGTCTGGAGATGATCCTGTTCAGTGGATGCAGTGGATTCTCTATTATTGACAGGAGCCTGCTCAGTGCCCGTCGCTCTGCCACGGATATCAAACTGTCCATCTCTGTGCCTACAATAGAGCCTGCCTTCCTCACCAGTTTGTCCAGGCGTGATGCGTCCTTCTTCTTTATGCTGCCTCCCCAGCACACCACCGCGTAGAAGAAGGTGCTGACCACAAACGTCTGATAGAACATCTGCAGCATCTTATTGCAGATGCTGAAGGACGCCAGCCTTCTAAGGAAGTATAGTTGGCTCTGTCCTTTCTTACACAGAGCATCAGTATTGGCAGTCCAGTCCAATTTATCATCCAGCTGCACTCCCAGGTATTTATAGGTCTGCACCCTCTGCACACAGTCAGATGACAATAAGATAACATGATATATTTCATAATTGCACTGCACCAGAGCAGTTTTGTTGTTTTAAAAAAGTAATCTTTCTCACTGTAGCTAGTTCTAACCACAGCTGAATACAATATATTTTATTTAGAAATTCAAAGATTGACAGAATTTCGTTATCTTAATTGTACTTATAATAGGGAGTGCAACAGAAAAATGTAAATAAATAGCAAAATTACACTTACTGAGTAAATAATGTGTAAATAGTTTTTTTAGTGTCAAATTAAGTTACTTAAATGTTTTTGTGAGCAGATGTAAGCTAATATATTATCATCGAATTCTCTAAAGGATAACAGTAAATGGAGCTCTGTAATGGATGAACAGCTGATGACCTGGGCTACAGTCAGACCTGAGGTATGTTTTCCTTGGCTTATGTAAAATTGTATCTACTTCCATGTCTTTCAGATGTCCATTTGTTATTTGTACAGAATGCTTTGTTAGTGAGTTGTAATTTTATCCTATATTAAAGTACTGTCTCTGAAAACTAGTACTACTGAAAAACACCCTAGCAAGATAATTACTATAAGAATGTTTTATCATTTCTGGACTTGTTCAAATTCACCATAAATGTCAGTTTTATTCAGGTTACCTGTGTTAATTTGCAGGTTTAAAGTCCTACTGTTTTTAGACAGACTTTGACTTATTTGGTAAAACTATTTTTATTAGAATTAAATTTAACATTCTAGTGCATCCTGTGCTCATGACAGACCAAAAACATGAAAAATTTCAAAAGCCTAAAATGATCACCATCACCAACATCAACAGAATGATTGTAGCTAAATGTCAAAAATTCTTAATGATGTTTCTTGGTACATACATATATTTTCACTTTGAATAACGCTTTCATAGTCAACACCATATTAGGAGTGTGATGTACATATTTTTCAAGAAAATGTAATTGTTATTTATCCACTGAATTGTGTAAATTAATAATAAATTCTTTAGACGTTTTTCTTAAAACATACTCTGCCCTCCATAATCTTTGGGACAAAGACACATTTTTCCTTCATTTACACCTCTTTCCACAGTTTAAATCTGCAAATCATACAAGTCAGATGTGATTAAAATGGTAATTGCAGAGTTTCAAGAAAATTTTATTTTTGTACGTTTCAGTCTCACAATGTAGATTTACTGGAATTTGAGCAGATACAATGTTTCCATATACTTCAGAATTAATTGTGCAATTGCCATCAGCAGTTACATCATCAATGAAGGTAAATGTGCCAGTACCTGTGGCAGCCATACAAGCTCAAGCCATAACACCCCTACCACCACGTTTAACATTAGAGGTGGTCTGTTTTCGATCTTGGGTAGTTCCTTTTCATCTCCATACTTTGCTCTTGCCATCACTTTGATACAGGTTCATCTTTGTGTCATTTGTCCACAATACCTTTTACCAGTATTCTTTAGACTCTTTTAAGTAACTGGCCATCCTGTTTTTGTGGCTAACTAGTGATTTGCATCTTACAGTGTGGCCTCTGTATTTCTGTTCATAAAGTTCTTTGGAATAGTCTCTGACACATCCACATCTGCCTCCAGAGGACTGTTTCTGATCAGTCAGAGAGGTGTTTGGGGCTTTTTTTTTTACCCACAGTGAAGATTCTTGGAGGTCAGCTGTGGAGGTCTACTAGCCTGTTGGAAGTTACTGAGCTCACCAGTGCATTCGTTCTTCTCCAAAGTATATGTGATTACCCTTCAATAAAGTGTGCAATGCATATTTTAATCACATTTGAATTGTTTCATTTCTAATTTTAAACTTAAGAGCAGAGGGTTAAAATCAAGGAAATATATGACTTTGCCCCAAATATTATGAAGGGCACTGTATGTAATTTGTGTTTTTCCTTGCTAGATGATCAAATAAGTCATACTAGGATAGCAAACTATTTGCAAGAAATGTGTTCATGGTGGCTTTTTTGAAATATGGCTGACATATGAGA
The DNA here is from genome assembly GCA_026402145.1 of Polypterus bichir lapradei. Taxonomy (NCBI): domain Eukaryota; kingdom Metazoa; phylum Chordata; class Cladistia; order Polypteriformes; family Polypteridae; genus Polypterus; species Polypterus bichir. The sequence goes on along the minus strand of JANRMT010062837.1, from coordinate 79,921,316 downwards.
TCAGTGTAAAGTCTGCTAACCATCAGCCAGACATTCTGAACTAACACTTGTAATGCTGTGGTGTCAAATAGTTGTGATGTGTTGCATATTGGTTGAACACACAGGTAAGAATTTCACTTCTTCTGTTAGGTTACAGTACTATTACTATAAATTGGGGACAAAATGTGCTTATTATATTTTATTCTTATAATAATGTAGGATTGGCAGTTGGGTGGAAAAACAGACGTTTACCTCTGGGGTGCAGGACGTCACGGACAGCTTGCTGATGCTGGACCAAATTTGGTGGTGCCAGCTCTTGCTCCATGTCTGTCACAGGCACAGCAGGTATAATGATTAGACATGAGCTTATCTAAATTAAAATCTGGTGTACTGGTGTACAAGTAGTAGTTGTGAGCGTTGGTAAAATCCATAGACTTGTGACTAAGAAGGCTGAAGAACAAACTATGCATTTGGTTTCCATATCGGCTTGTTGTGTAACCCCGAGCAAGTCATTACTGTTCCTCATCTGAACTCAAATTACATGAATATTGTGTATGAACTGACAACAAATTCAATTATAATATTAAATTTAGATCTCCTTCTTTTAGCTGAAAAACTGCAGTTAGTTTTCTATGTTTCTATTGTTTTCTAATAATTTTTGTTATTATAAAAATAAAATATAAAACATGCATTAGAAAACTATACATGCTTTCTCGTAATTTGCTTATGTATAGTTTCTGTGTTTTTGATATTGGAATTGTATTCATTTATGCTTGCTTCAAGTTTGTTCTTATGTATTTAATCAAGTTTTTTTTTATCATTTGTTTGTTTGTTTGTATTTTATTTATTTGATTGTTTTAGCAAAAGGTAGAAATGGAACAGTATGATACAGCAGTTAGATCTGCTCTCTCACATCTACAGGTCTTTGCTTTCATTCTAATCACCATTTTTGGGGTGTTTGAAAATTCTTCTACCTGCACGTATTCTGTCTCCTTATACTTTGCTTTCCTCCCTTGTTCTAAAGATGTGCATATTGGGTCTAAAATGGAGTAAAGTGGGTGAATGCTCTTCACAGTGATCTGGCATTCCATTATCCCTGACTTGAGATAGATGTTTTCAGGACATGTTTAAACCCATTTTAACCCTGTTTTAGAAAAAGAATGTATGGAAAATAAATGAATTATTATATGAATCTTTCTTGTTTATTACATTTTTTTAAGTAAAGCTAACTACCAAATAGTTTATAGCATCTATTTAGTGTTGAACATGGATGCTCTAGCCTCTGATGCTTTGATTTTCTTTTAACAAATCAAGGTTGTCTGTGGACAAAACTGTACATTCCTAGTTCAGGCTAATGGGACAGTGCTTGCTGTTGGTGAAGGCAGTTATGGGAGACTTGGCCAAGGAAATTCTGATGACCTTTATACTCCAACTATTATCTCAGCATTGCAGGGTAAGTTCCAATGTAATGATAAGGTCACCATTATTTCATTCAAACAGGCGTATCTTATTATAATTTAATTTATTTGAAACCAGAAATGCTTCTGCTTTTATATGCTTTTGCTTTCATCCTTTCTTCTCCTATTTTTCTATTACTTACAAAACAATTGTCAGTGTATCCCTCTGTCTTTAGGTTTTATATATGTTCACAAGTTAATCTGAGAAAACAAAAGCAATAAAAGCCATTTTTCTTTTCATAGCTTTTATATCTTGGGTGTAAAATATGTTTGTGACCCTTGGTTTTGCCCATAGGTTTGATGCTGTGGTAACCTCTAATATGCTGGAAGCTTTATTATAGGACTGTTTAGATTAGCACTGTTGACAGTCACATAGCTCCTAGCATTTCTTAGTGCAGGTTTCATTAACATGTGAATGGTGCTTCTGTTTAATGATTGTGCTATCCTACCTCTTGGTATTAGCTCCTGACATGAAAATGTCACTGATGAAACAACTGAAATTCTCTACTAGCCACATTTCATAAACTTTTAATATATGTTATTTGTAGCCACTCTGTATAACTAGGCAAGCTGTGTAACATACAGGAGTGGTTTCTATGTAGCTTTGATTATATATGGCTGCATACATTTTTCCTGCATACATTTGTCATCGCAATCTTTTTTTCAGCACCCTTTCATCATGTGTACTTTTGTGGTACCATCAGCTGTGTGGTTGTGTAGGATTTGTTTTGGATAGTTTAAATTTTGAAAATTTACAATAATACACTTAAATGCTACGATTATGCTGAAAGACAAAGACATGCTGCACTGTTATCTTGGGTATTGTTTTTTATTTTTACAATTTACACTGCAATAAATGTATGACTGTCATTGTAAATTATACATTACAAATTTCGTATTTGAATAAGATGTGTGGCAGTCACAAAATACAGAGGTATCCTAAAGGGTAGCAAAGGTATGCTTAATTAATTAAGAGCAACAGTAAAAGGCTTCCAAATTATTAAATAATTTTTGAACAGTTCCTAAAAAATAATTTGCATTTTTCCTAATTTTAAGAAAAATAGAATGTAATTTTTTTATTATGTTTTGCTTGTTGGGTTGGGATTTTTCCACTTGACTAAGTCAAGACTTTAGCCTAGAGATTTAGTGTAAGCTACTATAATAGAATGCTGACCAATCAAGTGTGTCCCATCAGGTATTAATCCAAGTAGCACAGTTAGAGGGTTAGATTGTATTGCAATTCCAAGACTATCTGATAAATGAGCAAAAAACATATATTCTAAGATGGCCTGGCATCAGGGGAGTAGCACAAAACTCTGGGCCCTATACATAAGCAGTCTCTGTGAGCGCCTTCCTCTTGAAAACAAACTTTTTATTCCAGGCTTCAAAGAAGTTCTCCCATCACCCAATTGGCCCTGGGTAATCATTACCCTTTCCCCCCCCCCACTACAACGCCCATGCCTAGCATAGTTTTTTATGTACAAGATTATCTTCTCTAGCTTCCATGAACATGGGTATTGTATATGTCATTTTTAGGTTTTATTAAATTCTGCTGGATAACCATCCAGACCTGCAATTTTCTTTCTTGGAGAGCCTAGCATGTCTGAGTTGTACATCTGGATTTTACCAGACAAAATATGTAGTTAGATACTAATTTTCCTGTCATTCTATTATATAGAACAGGGGTGGGCAAATTCAGTCCTGGAGGGCCGCAGTGGCTGCAGGTTTTTGCTCCAACCCAGTTGCTTAATAAGAAGCACTTATTGCTCAAGTAGCACTTGTGCTTCACTTTAGTTGTCTCGCTCGTTACAATTCTGAACCCTTATTGCTTGTTTTAGTCTCAAACAGCTGTTCTCTTCGTTTTTAATGGTTTTTTATTAGCAATAAGATTCAAATGACAAAAGAAAGCAGCTTTTCTCCATGTAGCTTGTTACCATTTACACCTGTGTGTTTTTAGCATGCACTATTGGCTTTAATTAAATACTTGGAAGGAAAGTGAAGAGAAAAAAGGGAAAGATTGAGTATTATTCCATTTCAGCCTTCAAATCATTTAGATGATATCCTTACAAAGAGGTGGAACATCTAGGATATGAGAATGGCCTGATATGGCAGAGTTAAAGCACTAACAAGCCATCAAATTAAATTATTGGCACGGATTGTTTTCTAATTAAGCAACTGGGTTGAAGCAAAAACCTGCAGCCTCTGCGGCCCTCCAGGACTGAATTTGCCCACCCCTGATGTAGAACATATTATAGTATCCCTTAAATATTTAATTTATTTCTCAGTGTTCAGTGACTTTGTGATACTTCCTTCCTACATAGTTTCTAGGCTATCTTATTTGCCTTTTCTCTGTGTTCATAATATGAACGACATGCCCTAATTAGTTAAAACACTGAATTCTGCTTTTGATAAGTGTTTTTTTTTCTAAAGCTTAGCAAGGAGTGATCATCCATATTTGTCATCGCTTTTGGAACTGTGGCTGGCTAATTCTGTTGCCCTTCTGGTTTTCAGTTTCTTTGTGTAAAATATAAGAGATTATGTATCCCCTAAAATATGCTTAAAATATTTCCCTGTGAGTTTCAGTGGACATCTACAGAAGAACATTAGTTTCCACAAAAATATTAATTTGTGTGTACATAAATTTAGTAAAATCTTCATCTACTGTTAATAATGGATTAACTCACCAAATGTTAAATTAGTATTACATGTTATTTTAAATTTGGAGTGACATCTGATCAGAAATAACAACAGCATTATAGCTGCAAGACTTGACAGAGAGTATAAAAGTAGTCAATTCTTAAATTATGATGGTGCAATCATGCTTTTATTTTAAAAGTATAGCTTTCAAGATGACCTTAAGGTGTGTTTGCTTTCTTTTCTCAAGGTTATGTGGTGACCCAGCTTGTGACATCATGTGGGTCAGATGGTCATTCCCTTGCACTCACAGAAAGTGGGGAGGTGTTCAGCTGGGGAGATGGAGATTATGGAAAATTGGGACATGGAAATAGTGAAAGGCAACGGAGACCTAAACAGATAGAGGCTCTTCAAGGAGAAGAGGTGGTACAGGTACAACGCAACAAATTACAAAAGCTCTAAGCAGTAGACAATTGCCTGTCAAATTCATCTAACTTGATGTTAAATGTTATTAAACTTCTGATGTTATTTATTTTTTAACCATTCCTACCAATAGTCTGTATGCCTATAGTAGTTGTAATAATACATATTTTACACAAGCAGATTTACATAACTTTTGAAATTATTTCCTTCTATCTTAAGATCTTATTAAGTTCCTTCACAGAAAACCTACATTATGTAAGAATGTGAATGTGTATTTCTTTATTTTCAGCTCGCTTGTGGGTTCAAGCACTCAGCAGTGGTAACAGGTGATGGAAAATTGTTTACATTTGGGAGTGGTGATTATGGACGATTGGGACAGCGATCAACTTCAAACAAGATGCTGCCCGAGAGGGTGTTGGCCCTGGAAGGTTATCACATTGGACAGGTATGCAGTTATTAACAATTTTTTTTAATAATTGTACTTTTTTCCTTTAAAAATCAAATATTGCCATATGTATAATAGAACGTAACTCTCAACAAGGATTTGTATTATGTACTCTGTGTTACAGTACTCCATTTCAATATATTTCCTGTACATCTGCCATATTACCAGTGTGCTAATATATGACAATTATTTATTTCATTTTTTTTTGTTTTTCTAATATTCAAGTTAAAGGATGCAATTGTCTTTTTTTCTCATATTCTTTTTTCATGTTCAGCCTTTTTGGCTTTATTTGCTGCTGTAGTATATACAGGTATTGGTATCATAAAGGAAACACTTTAATAGATTAGACTAGTTGAGATAATACAGCATATTGAATTTACTATGATTTAAATTAGATTTTGGATTAGAAACCAGTGACATTGTTTCCCTCATGAGAAATGCCATCATTAGTTGTTTTAATGATGGTAGTTGAAAGCTGTGACTCTGGGGTCTCTCCAGAATATACCAGAAATGCTGCACTGAGTTAATATCTGGTAATTGGGATGGCCATGGTATATGGATTATGTTATCTTTGTTATACTCTTAAAATAGTTTATTGAACACTCATCCTTTCTTAGAACATTTTTCTTCATGACAAAAACTAAAGACACATGGAATACATTATCATGTATTATGGTGGAGAGTATGACTTTAGGGACTTTCAGATCTTGACTTGATGTTATTTTAGACAATCTTACTGAATTGGATGGATAAACTTGTTGGACTGAATGTCTTGTTCTTGACACAGTTTCTGTAATGTTAGAACGCAGACAGAGGCATTATCATTCTGAAGTAAATCTCTACCAACACGCTGGAATTGCTTTGTGTTATTGTCCTTTGACCTCTAAGCACCTAAATCATGCCAGAAATATGCATCAACATAACATACGCTCCTCTTGTTGCTGTCTACTCCTGGGGGAACAATGACTTATCTTATTACACATTTTTTTCTTCACCGTAGTACAACATCATTTGAGTTTTCTACACAACTTCTTCTGCTTAAGTATATTTTTTACATGTATGTAGTGATTTGCACAACACTTCCTCTGAGAAGTTCTTAATAGATTGATGTACGTTTATTATCTTGCTGCTTGCAGAATAGATGGACATCATGATCGTCATTTTAGTATATATAAATTGCCAAGTACAACTGTATGAATACAATAGAATTTACAGTATGTATGTAAAAATTGCATTGTACGGTGTACACTGGACAATAAACTTAAACCTGAACTTGGATGCCAACCTTTTATCTCACTCCTTTACTTAAGTGTTAAATACATATTGTCAGTACTACTTGTATGTTTATTGTGTTGTAGTCCATGTGAATGAATCTGTTCCTCACTTCAGTCATACAGTGTGACCCTTATGAAGTCATTTTTCCTGCCAGAGCATCACTTAATAATAATGAAGAACCACAGAATAGAATCCATTTGTAGAAATACGAACTTTTAATTGATTGAAATTGAATTTTAATTGTAAAAATCTACACATCATTGTAAATGATGCTATACAACAAAATTGATTAATTGAGACTTTTTAATGCAGGTTTCTTGTGGCTTGAATCACACTTTGGTAGTAACATCTGATGGCACAACTGTCTGGTCATTTGGAGATGGAGATTACGGGAAACTGGGAATAGGGCCTTGTACTGTTAAATGCTATCCACAGGTAGTTAAATGTCTTAAGTTATTTCACATTAAGCCACTAGTTAGACTTATAAGCATATATTTTAATCAAAAGGATTGTTGTTGATAATATTTTTTTTTCCAGAAAGTGGAACAGCTATGTAATAAAAGCATAAAAAAAATTGCTTGTGGGACTCAAATTTCAGTAGTGCTCACCAAAGATGGACATGTATACACTTTTGGACAAGGTAACATTTAATATTCCACACTCTCAACAATACTTATGTGTAGATTCTGCAACTAACAATAGATGTAATTGACGTGCTTCAGATTTTTCTAATTTAGTGTACGAGTGTGAGATATGTCAGTGTAGGACACACCAGTTCCCTACTAATAGTCACTTAATTATTACAGGGTTAAACTTAAGCTAGAGCTTATCCTGACAGCTATGTGCAAATGTTCAATGGCTAACAGAACTAGTACCTTTTTAAATTGAGAACTGCTAAAAAGGCTAATGGGGAAACTGGAGTTGAAAATGTATTTGTCATTCAAAGCTGGCACATTGGAATTCCTGTCTTCATTTGATATCTCAGGAGTAATAAAATAAAACAGGAATTTTCTGAAGATCTAATAATTGAAGAGACATATTGCAGTTCTACAATATACCATCTACTTTAAAATATGCTAAAACAATGCAGCTTTTTGCAGTGTCAAGCAATGTGCTTTACACATAGAATTGCAAAAGAAAAGCAACTGATGTGCTCCAGGATTTTTGGAACCTTTCTTTCTGGTACAAGGCTTTTTCAACACAATTCGTGTAAAAAAATATTATATTGGTCATCCTTAATTAATCATTCCTGAGAAGAGGGACAATTTGAGCCTGTCAATGTATTGTTCAACAATCATGTCCTAGAAAGAGAAGTCACTTTACTGTTTAACTACTGATTTAGAATATTTTTATATAAAATAAACCTGTTAAATATTTTCCTTTAGAAATAATGGGAATTAGCAGTTTACCCTATAAAGTATAAAACTCTTGGAATATATTTTACCTTTCCCTTCCTTAAAAGTCAGTGATTTAAAACAGCCTATTGGAATGTCTCTTATATCTGTGTTGGAAAATCCTGTCCTATACCGATGGCTCAAAATTTAAAATAGCACTGGTCTGTGTACTAAATGTCATATTTTTGTTTGGTTTAGTGTAATATCATAAAGCTTAGTAATAATAATTCTGTTTATGTCCTGCCTGGTTGAGCTTTCTTTTCTAATTTTTTTAGAGCGCCTCTTAGGTCTACCAGATTCAATGCTGAAGAACAACAGTTATCCACAGAGGGTGCCTGCTTTGGAAAGTGACTTTGTAGATGATATTGCAGTTGGATCAGAACACATTCTTGCACTGACTTCCAGGGGAGATGTCTTTGCGTGGGGGTGCAACTCAGAAGGCCAGGTATTCAGTTCAGTTTCATTATAAATTCCACCGAATACATTACCTACTTACTGAATATTTTAGTGGGCAACTTCAGTAAAACTAGTTTCTACTCTTCTACTGAATTGCCATTAATACAAATAGTATGTTATGTTTACAGCCAGATTATTCATAGTTGAGTTTTAAACTGGCTGTTGTGTTGGCATCCACAGTCAGTCTTGGTTACCAGTTCTGCATTGGCAGGCTAACTGTTTGTTTATCAAATTCGATTCTGTGCCATGTTAAGGGATTTGCTGCCTTGAACACTAGAGTCTTACCAAAGTTAATGTTCAGCATATTTTTTCAGATAAAAAGTATTTACAAGAATGCTCTAATACAATTTCCAATGTCGGTCATTTAGGTTCTCTAAAAAGTCATGATTTGAAGACTGTAATGATTAGTGTATGTTTAAGCACCTACCCAACACATTAGTCCTAGCCATGTCACTCTTCCCCATTTAAAAAAAAAGTCTTAAAAGAACAAAAAGGGAATAAATAAATAAATAAATAAATAAATAAATAAATAAATAGGTTATCAGGTGTCTCTAAACTAGCTAGAAACTTAGTCTACAACATTTAAATGACATAAACCAATAAGCATGTGTTACTGCCATACAATTTTACACTTTAAAAATTTTACAGTTTAACATTATCACCAATTATCTCTCAAGCATAACTGTGAAGACAGCTATAAGAGGAAAGTCAGGTCTGCTGGTTGTAACAGGAGGATTTTTTTATATTATATGGGTGTTAATTTACATGACGTCTCATGTACATCCTTACTGAGCGCAACGATTGTAACTTATATTTTTATGTACATTGTTATCATGAAATTGTTCTCTTCACTGAAATTAAGATTTGTGTAATCATGTCTTATTAATTGGTTTGAATTATATCAGTTAGCCAACAATGCTTCAGATGATGACATTTATGTTTCAGCTGGGCCTGGGACACACAAACTCAGTGAAAGAGCCAACCTTGGTAATCACTCTTCAAGGAAAAGGCATACAGCAGATATCGGCCGGGCGCAGTCACAGTGCTGCCTGGACCACCCCGCCTCAAGCTGCTGGAGCTCCAGGTTAGATTTTACTGACCAAACCTGACACAGTGATGCTTACAAGTAATGTAACTATTTGAGTCTTATAGCACTATTTTTTTCTAATTAATTTAGAGTCAGATATGAAGATGTCTTTTCCTTGTCCTCATTTGAGAAATATTTTATAAGTTATTTCATTAACATTTTTACCCTTTTACTGTATTTGTGTTTTTTCACACATTAACATTATTATTAAAATAAAAGTAGTATTAGTATTTTTAGTAGTAATAATTTTATTCTTGAACATAAGATACATTTCATTGTTTTATTTACCGCAAGTGTGAAAAAAGAAATGCATTTTTTCTGATATACTGTATGATATTAATGCAACTCAAATAAAGTAAAATAAACATACTGTAATAACAGTGCCAGACTTAATAGACTGCAGAATATGTCCCATCAAGTTGATTGTTGTATAGCGGACTTCACTGACTACAAGCTCAGAGAACTGTAACATGTTCACAGGTAAAATGCATTTACAAACTTTACCAAATACAAAGTGCATACATTTGGCAATTAATCTTTTCAGACTTGTTTTTAGCTTTCTGGCACTTGTCATGAAACTTTTATATATTTGCAATCACTGTAGAAACTTTGCTAATCAAAACAAATCTTCACTGGTGTCACTACTGTGGACCGGTGTTGACATATTAAATAGTATCCAGGGTCAAGCAATATTTATGTCAGTTGTGAAGTTTGACAAAATGTGAATAACTGCTTATACAACCTTACAGAAGTATCAACATATTTGATCCTTGCTATATTTTTCTCCTATGGAGCCATTATTTTATGTTCTACTAGCAAAATACCCGCACTTCGCAGCAGAGAAGTAGTGTGTTAAATAAGTTATGAAAAAGAAAAGGAAACATTTTAAAAATAACGTAACATGATTGTCAATGTAATTGTTTTGTCACTGTTATGAGTGTTGCTGTCATCAAAGATTTGATTATCATTATTTCCTTCAATCAGGATTTGGAAGATGTGTTGTGTTCAAGTTACATTCCGTGTCAACCGTTGTAAAGATAACAGGTTTCATTCATCGAAGTGTTCACTACCCAAATTGGTACTCCTGAATCTAAGATGTTTAACAGGCATTCCCGCTATTAAGTTGTGGAATCGCCTGTGAGTATTTAGCGGCGGCGTCTCTATGAACTTGTGGATTTGCCTGTGAGTATTTAGCAACAGCATCTCTATGAACTTGTGGATTTGCCTGCGAGTATTTAGTGGTAGCGTCTCTATTAAGTTGTGGATTTGCCTAGGAGTATTTAGCAACAGCATGTCTATTAACTTGTGGATTTTTCTGCGAGTATTTAGCGACAGCATCTCTATGAACTTGTGAATTTGCCTGCGAGTATTTGGCGGCAGCGTCACGAAGTTGTTTCCGTCTAGCTGCATCAGAAAATGTACCACGACGTCTGACACGCCTCCTTTTTACTGTTTTCTCACAGCTTGGATTGCTGCTGTCATAATCGGTTTGAGTTTCATGGTTTGTTTCAATTACGTTAGTATTTGCAGGACTTGTGTTGAAGTGACATTTGGCATCTGTCAAGTGTTGTAAGCATACAACCGCCTTCATCGATAACTTCACATCGTAATAAACGAACAATAAAACAGTGGAGAAACCGTGGATTAAATAAAAAAGCTGCAGTTATCAGCAGGGAGACGTGAATACCGTGGCGAAGCAAAGAAGAGAATGAAGAGACCGGAGCGACGGACAGCCTTATATGGGCAGGCAGTCAATTACGTGGGAGGCGTGGGGATGGGGGATGCAATGCCGCCTCACACGGTGACCGAGCTGCAGGCTATGGACATATATATGTACGTAAGTAGGATTCAATTATGACCATTACGCGTAGAATTTCGACCTGCTTAATTTTTGTAAGTAAGCTGTAAGGAATGAGCCTGCCAAATTTCAGCCTTCTACCTACACGGGAAGTTGGAGAATTAGTGATGAGTGAGTCAGTCAGTCAGTCAGTCAGTCAGTGAGGGCTTTGTCTTTTATTAGTATAGATGCATCAGAATGATGACCATACTGAAATTTTGTTTAAATATTCTTACTAAACAACACTTCAAAACACAAGACTTTTGCTTTTTGTTTAAAAGTGATAATATAGTGTAATCAACTAATGACAGCTAAGTGCATTTGTACATTGTGCCATTATTTTTGAATACGTCAGTTTGGTTTCTTTTTATTTATTTCAAATTTAATTTAAAAAAGGTTTTATTTAATAAATCATAATAAAGCTCTTGGTGTCTCATATATAAAACTTCTTAATACTTTAAAAAGTTTGTAAGCGTTTTCTCTTTGAAGTCTGGATTTATAAAACACGTGGAAATTAGCTTAAAGATTTTTGCCCATCTGTAAGTCCTTAGACTTTTTCAGTGTTGGCATTTTCACGATTTAGGCAGGACAATGAAGTGCATCAGTGACATTCTGATGTCCGTCCATCCATCCACCCTCCCATATTCTAAACCCGGTTTTTAAAGCCTTTCACGTAGAGAAGGGATCATGTGATTTCTGCATGATGGTCTGTGTAATATCGACTCCAATTGAGCACACAAGCCCAAGAGAGGTGATTCTACACCCGTCTTGCATGAGTGAATGTGTTTGTGTGTCCAAAGATGGAGTGAAAAAAACAACAGTACAGTTTATTTGACATGAATGCATAATTAGCATGCGAACATTTGCACTCACATAAATATGCAGATATTATCAATCCAAGATTCAAGCACTGTAAGGCTGACTGTTTGTAACAGATCTGCTGTGATATCACATCCCTGCTTTATCATTCTATACACAAAGCAAAGGATACTTGTAGGCAGCAGTCACACTGAGGGTCTTGCAGAAAAGTGCCTTGCTTTTGTGCCTCAAACACTGGCTCAGTAGCCAGAAGTCAGTAGTGTACTCTGTACTCTAAATCCAGTGGTCCAAAAGGACATCCAGCAGCTCAGAGTGAGAGAGGGGGGCCGCCCAAGTGAATTTCTCACCAGTAAGTGGTATCCTTTTTATAGCACATAAAGGTTACTGAAATACAAATTTATACAGTATGGTCATCAATAATATTTACACTTTCCACTCCTGTAGCATATATCACATATGTCCGATCCACTTCCACAAGATGCCCACAATACCTTATTCTAATGCAGGCGTAGCCCATGGGGCACAGCGTCTCATTACTTGTACCCACAGGGCTGTATCATTTTTTCCATACCTGCAGGGTGTACACATGCATGAAGCCATTTACAGCTCTATTTTTGCACTGTTCTGAAATCTATAAATTCTAAGTCAGGAACATATTGTATTTGGCCCCAAGGATTTTTAATAAGTGACTGACAATTTGTAACAACTGCTTTAACTGATATAACAATTATTTAGAGTTCTCTCAATACATTAACTCTCTTGAGGGCAGACCTGTAGACTGCCAAAAATACAGCAGGTCTACTCACGCCCACTAGCACACATCAACATCTCACTGTCTTATTTCTTGAGCTTTATATGATTATGCACATAACACACAAAGTTTCACCCCTTTCATATTACATTACCCAGTATAAAATGCTAATATTTTTTATCTAGGATTTTTTTGTCATTGATAAACACAGAATGTTCTTTGAAGTCTGATTAAATTATTTGTAATAACTTTTGAACTATACAGTGTCAATGTAACACTTCCTGATTATTAAGTTTCATTTTGTGTTCCAGGGGTTCCAGCCCCTGTGCAGCTTGGTCTTCCTACAGCTGTCCCACCACAATTCAATGTTTTGAAAGATTACAGTCCAGAAGTTCTCCGCAGGCGGCTCAAGATCTTATACCAGTTCTCTGATTTAATGTACAAGTCATGGAGGCTGCTTAACCTCAACCCAAGGAACCAAGTAATTTTTCTTTTGTTTGCATACTTTGCGTCTTTTTGCCAATTTATTGCATTTTAATTAGCATATTAGTCATTCTTCAGTATACGTAACTCTCCTTAAGTGTGTTCCTGAATTCCGCTCTGCTTTTGCTTCAGATTTCAGGTTCACAGTACTGTTCAGGGACGTCGGCAGTTGTGCAAGGCCAATTAAGAGGCCTCCTCTCCCCTAAGGTAAATACACTTCCGCTGGTCCGTTCGATCGGAAGAACTATGGTACAGGGGAAAACCTATGGACCTCTTATTACCGTGAAGAGAATTTGTACAAGGTATTCACTGTTTCAGTTTTCTGACATTTGTAATTTATTCTTCCAAACACACGCTGTCTCAAAGCATCCAGAACAAAATCCTATAGAATCTGTGAGCAGATGTAGGGCTGTACAATTTTGGAAAAATATTCACATTTTGATATTTCTTTCCGATATTGCAATTGTGACTTACATTGCGATTATTTTCAGTTTCTTAATTTACATTTCCTTAAATTAAAAGAATCCAATGAAGGGATGCAGTTACTTCATCTGTTTATTTAAACATATCTATTGTGTAATAGAATACAAAATTCAGACAATAAAAAAAAACTTATGTAATTACTCCTAAGTGGAGACGGCACCTCTTTCACTCCCGTACCATTGAAATATGTGCTGTAGGTGGCTTTACTATGTTTGTCACATTTTAGTTGTTATACTAATGAACAAACATTACTTTGGCTTCAAAAATAAAATAAATGACGCAAATTTAGCATTTGCCAATTCATTTTCGCCTATGACATTTTCTGTTTTAACAGCCCCACTATCTATGCGTCTCAGCTATTATGCACCTCCATTAATTTCAAGTCATTAGAAAGATTTGCCTTGTGCTTCAAAGGATTACGAGCTGAGCCACATGAATGTCTGGTCAATGTGGATATTTAGAAACCCCAAGTAAATGCATTTTATTTTGGAATGAACTTAGGAAGTAGCTCATTTTATCACCAATGGAGACTAACCACAGGTAGAGAAAAATTGACTGGTAGGCAGGCGGGATGGACAGCTTTAGCCATGAGCAATTACGTTCAGAGGGTGAACAAGATGTTAGTCCTTTATCAGGGCTATGTATGTTGCTTTAGTAAAAAGAAGCAATTCATTTCATGTAGTTCGTTTTTTTTAATTTCAGTAATTTGTGACCCCCATTATTTTAATGCACAGCACTACAAGTTAAAGCGATTGCAGCATACAGCTGATTAGCCCGGTCATTGCACTCTCAAAGTGAGCACGAATGGCAGCTTTTTAATTCTGAACTAATTCAATGATGGGATAAAAGCAGCAATAACAAAAGCCTGTGTGTGTGTGTGTTTTGCCTTGAAACATTAGTGTGATTTTCTTACTTTTAGCAAATTAAACTATGTGGGATTTTAAGTAATAAGCACAGTATGCAACCAGAATATGCTTATTAAAATCACTGCTCATGAAACTGGAAAATTTAATTGTGTCAAATTGCAATTTTGGAGAGAATTCAATTAAGCATTCAAACCTACACTGAAGAACTCATGCAAGTCACTAAGACTTTTAAAAGTATGCTGATTTTTCATATCATTGTAAGTCTGATTTTAGTTTCCCCTCATATTAAAGAGCATTTGTTCTTGTGTTGCATTATTTGAGTCAGCTTAAAAAATAAAAGTAAAATGTTTAATCAATGAAATGATTTAATTTTATTGTCATTGTACAGGTACAACAAAATGTAGTTATTACATACCCCTAGGGGTCAGAGCGCACAGTCAGCTATTGTACAGCATCCCTGGAGCGATTGCAGGTTAAAGGCCTTACCCAAGGGCCCAACGGGGTAGAGTTCATTCTGGCAGTAACAGGATTCAAACTGGCAACCTTCAGATACCAGCACAAATCCTTACCCTCAGAGCCACCACTCATTTTAAAGTCATCATAAATTATTGATAACACTGAGTGAACATTTCCGTTCTGTGTTTTTACAAAGGTTTTATTTTGAATGTTGATAATTACTAACTTCTACTGTATTAGCCTGGTGAGCTTTTTTTGGTAAAGTATTCCAAATTTAACAGAAAAATGCCACCTCACCCCTTCTTTTAAGCTTGACTCTTGAAATTATAAGAGGACCTCCATTTGAAGATCTAAGGTTACGACTTGGAGTGTAGAGGACAGGAATTCCAAAATATAGGACAGAGCTTATAGATTATAAGTCAAATTTATTAAAATGCTGTATGTCATAATCTCCTGGTACTTTCATTTTCCAAATCTGCCCCTTCCTTTGTTACATTTGTCCCAACTTTAAGGCTTCCTGAAGTCAAATGTGTCAGCTTTTCATGAATCCCTCAATTCAGAGGTTTTGTAAAGGAGCCTTTGTCGTGCTGTTTTCAGAGTGTCTTACGTGAGCAATCAGACTTTGTAGTTGCTTAGGCTCTGTACAAATCCAGTGTGACTGATGTTACCTGTGGTCAGTTCATTTACAAGCTTTAAGCAGGGGAAGGGGCTATATAAATAAAATATTATCATTATTTAAAGTGCAGGTAAAATGCATTAATAAGCAAAATATACATTTAATTCCAAGTTCAACACCTTAGCTTTTAACAAGTCTTTTCATATTTTATGTTAGAATTTGATGTGAGGAAGGTCTTCTTTGCACGGGCTACACATCTCATAAAGCCCTGCAACAGATGCATTCTGGTCAGTAACTCGGACCTTCTCTTTAAAGGGGGCGCTCCAATAAGCCCATTTTTATCCAGATTGCCAAGCAAGTGGTCAGCTTGAATCCCTCTGAACTTCGATTGCCCTCAAGAGCGTGGAAAGTAAAGCTGGTGGGCGAAGGAGCCGACGACGCGGGAGGAGTGTTTGATGACACCATAACAGAGATGTGCCAGGTGAGCACAGGCTTTGGCAGTTCAGGTTTCTAGCTGGTCACTTTGTACAGTGCCTTTCTTATTGCCCCCAAATGTATTGTCTCTGATAGTTAATGACAATTCAGTCAATTAGATGGTTGAACTTGGTGTCGCATTCAGTCTTCTGCTATGGCTGAGCTTCAACATTTACTGTGCAAAGGAAATTAGGACAGCAGGTCTTAGACTAACATGGCAGTTGTCCTCCTTCAATGTGCAGTAACTTTGGTTCTTGACACAGCACAACCCCATATCCAGCGTTAGTATTTTCTTTGGTTTATTGGTGCCTCTTTGTCTTTATTAGGAGCTGGAGACGAGTGTCGTGGATCTGCTCATTCAGACTCCAAATAGCATTGCCGATGTTGGCAGCCACACAGACAGGTAAATGTTAATAAATGATATGCAAAATAAAAAAGTCAAAGTTCTGGTTTGTTCAAAGTAAAGCACCAAATTTGCTTAACAATTGTACTGTTCACTTAAGCCTGAAGGGTAAACTTTACCTCATGCCATGTTTTCACATTTTATTATAATCACTTATGACTCAAGCGCGGACGCGAGTGGCAGCCTTTCCAGCAGCTCTGTGTATGACTTTGTCTTTAAATTCTTTATCTTTATCTTTCTACCTTTTTCTCTATTAGTATCTATCATCTATCTATCTATCTATCTATCTATCTATCTATCTATCTGTTCATATTTAAAGAGTTTTTTCCAGTTTATCAGTGTCAAAAATTCAGATTTTGTCCACTGTGATTCAATTATAAATTGGGTAAAACTATGACGGGAATTAGGACACTAAATCCAAGCTGTTATTTTAAAATAAATCCTTCAACATGAACACAGGAACACAAATGGGACCAGTTAAGGGTATATTTCACACAAAAAGATTTAATACTACAATAAATAATAAAATGTGAAAACTTCCAAGGGCGTGAATACTTTTTATAGGCACTTTATAAATGTGCGTTTGTTAGCCACAAACACATAACATGTCTAACGTACTGTATGACCAAACTTAGAGAAATGAAATAAGATTTATGAGCCTTAAACAAGAACTTTTCATTTCTTTGCTAAATCAATTTTTTTCTCTATGTTTGTGTGAACTGTTTTGCTGTGAACTTTTACTAAACTTTTAAAACTAAGATATTTGTCTGTGGAATTACTTGATCATGCATCACACTGGTGCTTGAATTGTCCTATGAAGCAACTAAAAACTGCAGAACTTTGGTCATTTTGGATAAACGCAGCTACATTTTTCATGCCCACCCCACTTGGTGGCAGCCTGCAGCCGGAGATCTCAAACCTCTAAAGAGTTCCAGTGGACATACTCAGCGACACCAAGCCGGCTCACTGCAGCGCGGCAGGACACATTCTGACTCTTCCAGTCTCAGACGGGAGGTCATTTAAAATCAGTGTATTTTAAGGTTCAGGCACAAGAATTGTTTTTTATTTTTTTTCCAGGTTTTTGCTAAACCCTTCTGCCTCTTCAGAGGATCATATGGTTCAGTTCCGATTTCTGGGAATCCTCATGGCCGTTGCTATCAGAACTAAGAAGCCACTTGACCTCCACTTAGCACCCTGGGTGTGGAAGCAGCTCTGCTCAATTCCACTAAACAGCCAGGATTTTGAAGATGTGGATCTTCTGAACTTTCGCAGCTTACAAGGAATCCTGCACTTGGAGAATACGGACATCAATGAAGAAAACTTCCCTGTGGTGAGCAGATTTATGTAGACACCACAAAAAACCGGTGCCTCTGATTTTGAAATAATTTAGGAGTGGGTGGCCTAGTGGAGGGTTGCTGCCTCACTGCTGTCTGTCGACTCTGAGGGTCTGTTTGACAGCTGTACTTAAAATGAATCAAATAAGAGAAAATTTTTATATTACACTTTTTTTTTTAATTCTCTTTTTTGTCCAGATGATTCCCTTGGACACTTTTGTCACACACAGTGCTAACGGCAAACTGGTGCCGGTCATTCCTGGTGGAGATCAGATCCCTTTGACATTTACAAACAGGAAGGAGTACGTGGAGCGAGCAGTCAGTTATCGTCTGCATGAAATGGATCAGCAGGTAAATGTGAGCTTCATTAATGTCACGGATTAGCAGAGGATGGATACAGACTAGGAGTGAGTTAACCTTTGGAATTATGAAATCAGAACAAACAGGATGAGGGAAACACACAAATACATCGTTCAGTGAATATCAAAACCTGTGCATTTCCTCAACTGTGAGACTTGTAATAAAGCGCTGGCTATGGCCTACTTAACCGAGCTCTTCTTTACTAGAGTGTGGCCCCAAACCTCCATCTTTATTTCTAGCTTGGCCTCTAATGGTGCCCATGCACCGCTTTTAGTTGCAGTTTACGGAAGTGAAGGTCTGTGATAGGCTTTTCATATTTATAGCTGTAAATCCACAAAGGGAGAAAAAATGAATCACATATCTTAAAATAGTCTTTTATTTCTGAACTCTCAACACCTAACAGGTGTCATCATCAGAGGAATCAAAGGCAATATAAAGCAAATGAGGAGGGGAGGGTAAGCGGGTGTAAGAGGGGTGGATTAGTAAGGTGCGGTTCAGAGGGTGTTTGTCTTAAAGTCTTTTTCGCTATTTGGATGTTCTTCTTTTTAAGCCTGCGTATGCTGGGTTCAAGTCCGACTGTCTGTTAACGGCATTTCCATTTGATAGCCATGATTCAGCCAGCACTCTTAGTACCGTATATACTCACGTATAAGTCGGGTCTTGAAACCCAAAAAATCAATCATAAAATCAGACCCCGACTTTTACGCCCATTCAAAAATGTGACACTTAGCATCTTCTTGCCTCCTCCAATATCGCACCAGTTTCTCAGACACATTGAATTTTGTTGTAGCAGCACAGTTACCAATTTCTTTCACCACTTCAACAACTTTTAATCTAAAACCAGCTTCATATTTTCTTCTGATCAAATGCTCCATCGTAGATAAGGGATGCTCTTATGATAAAGTTGTATGAGGGTGTGAGATACAAAAAACACAAATCAGTGCAAACATCGCTTTGGAATAGTTTGGGTATTACCGTGTGGTCATGTAGACACAATACATAGGAAAAAAAGGCAGTGTGCTCCGTGGTTACTCTCTCAGCTGGGCGTTAGCATATCGTAATCTCTTGGATCAATAGCGTGAGTTTTTCGCATTCGACTTACACAACTGACTTTCTAAAATACCGGAAATTATACAGTAAAATCAAGCCCCGACTTATCCTCAAGTATATATGGTACGTACCCTGAGTCTCACCTACACTGTGTCCTGTGTGAATAATTAACATTGTGATCACCATAAGATTTTACAATATTCTTCCCACTTTTCTCTCTGTATTTATAGCTGCTGCACGCCTTTATCAGATAACTTGTTTTAGTACAGAATACAAGTTCACATTTCAGATAACTTCTGTTTTCTGCAGCAAAACAAGTGTGCACATGCAAATATTTACACATTTAACAAAACATTGAAATGAACTTCAGATTAAGTTGTTACCATCACCCAACGTTTGTTTCTGAATTTGCACAAATCAGTGGGTACGGTGACATAAGCGGTGAAATGTGGAGCGCACATGTGCAGAACAGCTTTGGAGTATATTATGATGGGTTTGATAGAATGCTGGTCATCAAGGTGAGTTCAGTGGTTTTCTGTGCATTATTTTATTTTATTTTAATTACATTGTGACTTTCCTCAAATCCTTCCCCGCTTCTGTACACTTTGAATTTACAGAGGAGGAGCGAAAATGAAAGACAGACATATTGCAGATGGGTTTCCTCTGTGCCGAGTGCTGTTTTGTGACATCTGTTTGCTGTTTTCTAGGCAATAGCAGTACGAGAAGGCATGTCCTCCATCATCCCTGTGCCTCTCCTCTCGTTACTTACTGCAAGGCAGCTGGAGCAGCTCGTCTGTGGGATGCCCGAGGTCTCCGTGGAGACCTTAAAAAAAGTGGTGCGCTACCGGGATATTTCAGATAGCCATCAGATGATCAGCTGGCTGTGGAAGACACTTGAGGAATTCACAAATGAAGAGAGAGTCTTGTTCCTCCGCTTTGTATCGGGACGCTCAAGGCTGCCTGCAAACACCACTGATATCACGCAGAAATTCCAAATCATCAAAGTTGACAGGGTAAGGAGACAGGGCTTAAAAATGGAGTGATTGCAGTGCTGTATTTTTGTGTTTCACACTGCTTAAACAAATTTTAGCAAAACTGTCTCAATGAAGAACGGGTTAACATGAACACTGGAATTAAATTAATTATATTTGCATAGCAGAGAATATTCCAGGTCATAAATTCAAACTGGAGAACTTCACAGAAGGATCTACTAATGGGTTTTGTACAAAATGAGTAGTTAAAAGGGGAATTTTGGTATTTTTCAAGTCAAAGTGATTTCTTCACAATGGTGGTTTATATTAGTTTGTGTTCCAAAGTGAAGTACAGTACATATATAATACTAGTCGTCCCCAGCGGCTCTGCGCATGTAGAAGTGAAACAGGACAGCGAGGAGGCCCTGCCCGGCTCCCTACTCCTGACGTTACTCTTCTCCCTCCCCTCAGCCCGCAGCCTCTGTCTCGGATTAGCGCGTATATATCGCTCCTGCAAGAGAACTGTGATTGTTAGCGCGATGAAAGAAGTCACAAAATCAACCGGGATGTTCAAGCAAATTATAGAAAAAAAACCCGATCTAAATCCGTGAAGGAGTTCTTACGTGAAAAGCAGACAGATTGACAGATGTTGAATTTGATAGATATATATATATATATATATATATGAGATATATTTTTAGAAAAAAAATAAAGGAGGAAAGCGAGGGGTACTGCAGTCCAAATGTGATGAAGCCTTAAAACTTTCCAAATATGTCCAGTTTTCAAAATGTTGTCAATTATTGATCTGTGTCTTGAGATTACACACAATGTAAAACAGTGTATCTATGTTTAAAGAAGGAGAAAAAATGAAAACAGCAAACCATTGGCGTGAGATTCGGCCATTTTCAAAGGAGACTGGCTCTGCCCTTCACTTTGCCAAATGCCCCATTCATCTTCCTCCACAGTACGGATTCAACTCGTCAATAATGGCACTTGCCGAGGACTTTTGCATTATTGAATGTCAATGCGCAGCCGTGAATTGAGGTCTTGCTTATGAAGACAACAACAGCAAAGTCACTCGATCACTTCAATTCTTTCACTATACAGAAGTGTCGTTCCTTATTTCGCAATGATACTTCCTCCTGCTGCTGGTGGATTGATCGTGTACATGGCGGTGTGTCTGTGCTTCAGTAAAAGAGAATATTGAGCAGGCATGGAACATGCAATCAAGTAACAAGCAGTGAAGAAATGTTATGGGCGGCATACATCCATCTTCCTAATCTGGTTATCCAGGGCAAGGTCACTCTCATGGTCCAGTTGTAGTCCACTATAGCAAGCAGCAGCCACAAGGGAGAACCAATCCCTGGACAGGGTGCCAGTCCATCACAGGACACACACACCACTTTAGCAGTGCCAATCCACCTAACGTGTGTGTGTTTGGACAGTGGGAGGAAACTGGAGCACCCAGGGAGAACATGCAAACTCCCCACGGATGTGAACCCCATTCTCCTTCACTACAAGACCCACACTGCCACCCATTAATTGTTGTCCTCAATAACTTCAACCAAGAATCTGTGTACTTTTCTCTACAATAAGCACCATAATAATTCATCTAATCAATCCAGTTATCCAAGGCAGCTGGATCCTATCCCAGTGAGCACTGGAAACAAAGCAGGAACACTACCTGAATGGGGCACCAGTGCACGGCAGGTTGTATACACACACCCAGGCCACTATAACCTGAATAAATCGAGGTGGATTGGTGGCGTAAAGTTTAGCATGTTCAGTACAGATGTTTCAACAAAGAACAGGATCTGCATAAATTGGCAAGTTGTGTTTGTAAGTGTCTGTGAGTTTTCATTCATTGTCTTTAGCACTTGCTGAGTGCTACCCACCACAGGACACACACACACACGGGCCAATTTAGAATAGAGGTAACCATTAAACAGCAATTCTTTTAAAATTAAAATAAGCTGATGTTTTGTTTACCAATAAATGCAACACTGAAAGAAGAGGCCATTTGGTTTATTTTACATAATACAGTACCTGCCAAATACAACATTGAATACACGACATGCGTTTTGCCCTATTTGGGGCTCAGCCAGTGTACGATTTGCTTCTCTCAACTGAAAAGTCGTGGTAGATGTTTGCCGACTGGCTGACCAACCACAAGCGCTACCTGGTAGGTAACCATTCAAATAATCAGATTACATTTCAGACCTATGAATGTAATTCTCCGATCTTCACCCTGTCATGTAAGCAACCAGCCATTGTGGTGCAATATCGGAGGCTTTGCTGCAGGTGCTGGTGTCTGAGGTTCAGTCCCCCTAAGGGAAAGCAAAGGTGGGGCTGACAAGCCCATTAGGGCAAAACGTGCAGGTTTCTCCTATGGATTTGGCAGGTACTGTCTCTCACACACACATTTTTATATATATATATATATATATATATATATATATATATATATATAAATAAAAATAATAAATAAGGTCTTATTATTAAGAGATTAATTATTTATTTTTTTTTTTTAAACTCTTTCCTCTTTAGCCCCTCAATGGTCTACCTACAGCACAGACCTGCTTCTTCCAGCTGCGACTCCCACCCTACACCACCCAGAGCATTATGGCTGAACGACTGCGATACTCCATCCACAACTGCCCCTCCATAGATATGGACAACTATATGCTTTCTCGGCACACAGATGTGACTGATGGTTCAGATGCAGAGTATTAAAGAGACGGAGTCCAATAAGAGATTCTGCAAATAAATGAAAACACATTTCACATGTGTCTGAGTTTAAAAAAAAAATCCTTGTAAACTGCAGTTCCACTAAATATTCCCAATTTTATGGCAAGTCAACAGGAAACAAAAGCAAAAAAAGCACAAACATGCAATGGACAAGCAAAAAGATCAACAAGAAGATCTGGATCAATGCTGCCTTTTTAAAGAATCACAATCAATATCCGTCAGCTTTTGAATATTCTGTAACACTTTTGTTGTTTGCCTAACAATAAGTGGTTGCCTGTCGTGTTTTGTAAGGTTTGTGAATTTTAGTAAAACAAATTCTGTATTGGACAGCGGGAATGAAGCTGGACCCTGAATCAGTTCCAAGGTTACTACATGCGTAGTTCAGTGGGTCGTGAACGGGGTCTTTAGAATGGACAATACAAGACGTGATACGGATTCTCTACTATTGTTGTCTTCTTCAAAGGTCAAAAATTATTAACAGTTGACAACTCAAACCGTTTCTTTTAATCGGCAATAGCAGAGGTACATCATGAGAGACTAGACCTTTTAAATATTTTAAATTGTGATGATGACTTTGTTGATTCAGGATACAAGTTTGAAAAGTATTGGCTGTGTTAACATTAAGCTTTATGTTGCACATTTAATTATGATGCACCCACCTCTATATCTAAAAAATTATGGGCGTTAAGTTGTGGTCTACATTAAAATGTTCACATTTTGATGGAATTAAAACCTTGGAATGTTTGCATGGAAGAAGCCTATAATTCATAGCGGAGTGAGCCTACACTGCACCTATTGCACCTGCCAAAGGGCATAACGCTGCAAACAAAGGTTTTAAAACACAGGAGGAGCTCCGACTGGTTTAGTGTAAAGCAAACGTCTCCCCTCCATGTTCAGAACTATACATTTTTGCTGTGAGTTTAAAGTGCTTTAAATAAAAACATTCAGAATTCATTAGTCAGAATGTTGTCACTGCGCATGATGGTAGCCCGTTTAAAGTGTGACCTTTGCTTTTCATTTAAAATTTTGAATTATGTACAGCAAGATTTTCTTGACAAAGATTTTACTTCTGGATGCCTGGTGATAAGCAGGATATTTTACTTTATTATTGTCCGTTGAATGCAATGGCATGAACACCTGACAAAACACAAAGACCATTAATTAGGGAGGGGGGGTCAGAAGTCAGGACACTCCCTCTATGCAGGTACAGGGCACTAAGAGTGAAAAACGCACAAAATCACCGTAGTAAAACAGAAGAAGAAGAATTCCAGTAAATGTATACTTTATTCTGCAAGTTAAAAAGGACTCTTTAAAACAGTGAATGGCCTTTGAAATGTATATCTACACATTGCATCAGATCATCATTTTGAAGTGTATTTACAGTTCGTGATAAAATATATCCGTGTAAAACAATAAGAGTTAGAGGATTCCAGTCCCACGTGCAAGACTATGGGTTGTGCGTTCAGACTTCAGAAATGATCATCTGTACAATATATATTTATATATATTCAAAAGCTTGCTGTTTCTTGAAAGCAGATCTCTGATCCCATGTCCAAGTCAATCGGTATAAAATTCATCAATTTTCTCTTTATACATTTTTTGGACCACTGGCCTTTTCAGCTTCATTGTAGGTCCTGTTGAAAGGAAAAGCAAAATAGATTCATACAACTGTTAACTGAGGGCTGTTTATGTAACGAATATACATTTGTATCCATACTTGGTAGAATTCAAGAAAGCAATAACAAATGCTATAAACAAAAAAAGCGAACTAAAGTGGCAAAATACAGGCAGGCCATCCATCCATCCATCCTCTTATCCGAGGTCGGGTCGCGGGGGCAGCAGCTTGAGCAGAAAGGCCCAGACTTAGCTCTTCCAGGAGAATCCCAAGGTGTTCCCAGCCCAGCCGGGAGACATAGTCCCTCCAGCGTGTCCTGGGTCTTCCCCGGGGCCTCCTCCAGGTTGGACGTGCCCGGAACACCTCACCAGGGAGGCGTCCAGGAGGCATCCTGATCAGATGCCCGAGCCACCTCATCTGACTGCTCTCGATGCGGAGGAGCAGCGGCTCTACTCTGAGTCCCTCCGGATGACTGAGCTTCTCACCCTATCTTTAAGGGAAGGCAGGCCTCGGGTCACAAATGGAGTT
>JANRMT010062837.1:79740216-79896272 GCA_026402145.1 Polypterus bichir lapradei | reverse complement strand
ACGAGTGAAAATGCTTTACAAAACACAATCATCATACTTTAAAATCACAAAACACAAATACTAAAAAGAACTGCAGGTATGTACAGCAGGACAACCCAATGTTTAAACACCCTGTAGTACCTCCGAGTTAGAAAAGGCACAGTAATGGCACAAGTGACAAGCAATCCCTCAGCACGTCCTTATCCTCCCAGCAGTTGTTCCCCCCCCCAAAAAGAGGACATGTCTGGGATGTTCATTAGGACGCTGGGAATCACAGTCGTTTCTACCACTCGGCTGAGCAGTCATTTCCTCCTTTCATGCGCGTCTGTCAAAGTGATTGAAAATGGCTTTGCAGCTTGCAGTTCTGTTTTTCACCGTTATTGGTGGCTGCTCTGTATTCATCCCCATCAGAACTAGTTGGGGTCATTCAGAAGTAATGAATGGAACTTGGTTTTATGTGCTTATGCATATCTGCAGACTCCATAATTGGAGACCACTGGATATTTCCCCCCCCACTGTAACTCATTTAAATTTTCAAGCTTTATAATCCTGTCTAATCAGCTGTGGCACGTGTGGTGTGCAATCTAAACAGATTGAAAATCAACTTACAAATGACACATACTTAAAGCTTCTTATAATTTATGACAGATTTCTAGCGTAAGACTTATGGCTTACCTAGTTCTCCTCCTGGCACAGAGAAATCTCTTTCCAAAAGCAGCCATTTTTGGATCTTC
Source organism: Polypterus bichir lapradei (assembly GCA_026402145.1). NCBI lineage: Eukaryota > Metazoa > Chordata > Cladistia > Polypteriformes > Polypteridae > Polypterus > Polypterus bichir. The sequence goes on along the minus strand of JANRMT010062837.1, from coordinate 79,895,559 downwards.
TGTGCATTCGAGGTTGCCTTTGCATTAACTCGGTCAATTCCTTCCTGTATTGCTTTATACACCGGATGGTTTTCTTGGCCCACAATGTCTGAAACTCGATGGGCATTGCATCCTAATAACCGGCAGAATTCTTTGACTTGATGGGTCAGTTCATCTAAAGGCTCTCCGGAATCATTAACATTGCACTACATTTGAAACAATAAGAGTGTCAGAAGAAAATATCGAATATAAAGTTTACAATTATTATATAGAGATTTCCAGAAAATCCAGAATATAGGAATGCAATTTCTACACAGAATCTCTTACACATTCTTCCCTTAGAAGTAGAGTTACAGTAAAATTACTCAGCGTTGCTAGAGAAAGACTTTAAAACACAAGGTCATGGGTTCATCCTCCTAAATGAGTCACTGTACGGTCTTTAGGAAAATAATCTATGGTGCTGGGCATTTATCAAACTACTGTAAATAATTTGGACATGAGCATTTGTAGGCTTTGCGCCCTAGGAACCAAAGTACCTGAACTATTCTCTAGCATTTCAGCAATTATTTAGCCCTCTGATGCTGATCTTTCTGATCATAAAATAGGTCATTATGATACAATTGATAAGAATTCATAATTTGCAGAATTACAGTATTTGAGGGTTCCTCTAGACTGCCTCTCTCTTGCACAATTTGGCTCAAAAACTAATCAGCACATCGTCATCTCATAACAGGATTAGGTTTCGAGTTTGGTATTTTTCTGTCCAGTTGTTTTACCTCTAAACCGTCCTCAAGAGACTGGGACACACAGGTATCTCAGTGACGGGTGTGTGTGTGTGTGTGTGTCTCTCTCTAGGTTTTCAATATCAGGGGACCCTAAAACAGAGAAAATGTTTGACAAATCTAACGCTTTCGCTCCTCCGCCATAGACGATAGGTTATGGTGGGGGTGGCGGGCACAAAGCAAGCAATGAAGATTGACGGGCATAGCAAGCAGACTTGTGTGTGTGTCGTAGCACGTATTGACCTGCTCTGATTTCAGCTTTGTTTAATGGGCATCATAAGATATGTGCCATTGTAAAGTAGATTACCAGTCATTTCCTTTAACAAATGTAACCGTTCATCACCGATAGTCTAATATGAATGCTCGTTAGCATTTGCTTCCTGTCCAGAGGCATTAATATTGTGTTCAAAGTAGAGGCACAGCTTTTGTTGCCTGGGGTGGTCTTTGAGTTTGCCCAGCCCCAACCCCATTTTTAACAAAATAAAATACAAAATCATACAAAAATGAAAAACCAAATTAACTATATTTTTAACTTAAATTACAGTACAATTGAGGGAATTCAATAACGCCCCTACATTCTTTCTATAATTCTGCTTCCATCGACTTTTTTCTAAAAGTAGCACCGCTCTCTTATTATTCTCCCAATCTCAAGATGAAGCAAACAAAATATTAAATGATGAGAGTGAACGGCTTGTCCCTTTTGGTCAGAGTAAAATTGATGAACTGGTCAAGATTGGCATTTGTAAAATACAACACACATTTGCTGCTAAGTTGTAACCGTTTTAAAAACTTTAAAAAATTTTTTTTTTTTTTTTTAAATTGTTTAATTTTGACATACACACACACACACACACACACACACACACACACATTAGCTTGCCAAAACCCTAACAAACAAAAAATTGTCAAGAGTCTAGTACCAAAGTTTATTAAAAAGTGCCACCCTGGGCTGATGGCCCCCGAGCTGTGCCAGTGATGCTCCTGAGCAGGCAGACCTCTGTGGACATTTTCTTTTTTGACTTCATGGCCATGAAGGCCTGGCCTGATGCTAGTAGAGGAGTGGAATTATCTATCAGATTGGTTGTGGCCACGTCAACTTGCAATATTAAAATTTTTATTTGTTTTCAACTTTAAAAGTCAAAAACACACACTTGGAAAGGGAGTGTGAGGGATGATCACATTACCTAGTTAGTGTAGCAGTGCATACTGTAGAGAGGTAGCGTCAAGGCCGCCACAACACCACTGCAGACTGCACTTTACCCTTCGTTTAAAACACAGGCAAACCTTTTGCATTCAATTCACTTAAACTTTTTATAAGCTTTTTTTTTTTGTTAGTAAAATGTCACATCCTTATGGACTGAAAGCGATTCATGCACATGCGCAAACACACTCACTGTTCACACTACTGGCACTCTGGCATGCGGTACAAGAGCATTAAAAGTAAAACAAAAGGGATTTGCAGATAGTTTTTACATCTCTCTAGAAATTGTGGTTTATTGCAAATGGCTGTGTTGTGCTGGCATCTCAACAAAAGTCACAAGCTCTGTTCAATCTGGTTTACAAACCTTCCCAGATCATTTCACGTTACATCAAGTTGGGGAGCTTGCACATGTGTTGCCACATTGACTACACAACAAAACAACTCGGGATCCCGACTGGCAACCCCCCAGGCAGACACGCGGTCCAGTCCCACCCTCTGGAAATGACCCTCTATCTGCCGTCACCAGGTGTTACATGGGCGACTCCTTGGCCTGGTCCAGCCACACGGGTCACCAACAACAAGGATCTTACGAGCCGGATCACCCTCGGGGAATCGCGCCACATGGCCGTAGTGGCGTAACTTACGCTCCCTCACAATGCAGGTAATGTGCCTCATTCGGGACTCCATGAGCAACACAAAGTCAAACCAACGGTACCCAAGGATTCTCCAAAGAGACACAATACCAAAGGAGTCCAGTCTTTGTCTCAGGTCACTAGATAGCGTCCATGTCTCACAACCATATAGCAAGACAAGAAGCACCAGGACTCTAAAGACTTGGACCTTTGTCCTTTTGCACAGATATCGAGAGCACCACACACCCCTTTCCAGTGACCTCATGACCCCCATGCTCTCCCAATCACTCTACTGACTTCTTAGGAAGATTCACAAGAGACATGAATGTCACTGCCAAGGTAAGTTAACCTCTCGACAAACAGACACACTGCTGATGGCCGTGCCCAAGAGGTCATCATTAAAGGCCTGGATCTCAGTTTTTATCAGGACACTCACAAGCCTTCACATTACATGCATGCCAAAACTGTTAGATTCTGAAATACAACTTTCCATATTTATATATAAAAGGGAGGGATTAAGGTGGTGTTTATGTCACATTCTTTCAACAGTTGAGCAGTTCATTGGGTCAGAAATCCCCCCCAAGGCACCGCATGGAATCAGCACTCCGAGGCATTGCGACAGTTACGGTGCTATGGCTGCTTTCCAGCGGTCTTTTTTCTTGAGCACATTCATCACAAAGCGTTTCCTTTTGAAGCTCACCACCATTTTGGTGGAAATAGCAGATGTAGGTAAAAGGTTGTTGGTCTGTAATCACCACTGTAAAAATGATTAAAACAAGTACATCTCTCAATAAACTTTCAACATACCTTAAGTGTCAGCAACATAGAAAGAAATTTCCGTTTATCACCAATCAACATTGCATTGCTGATTATTGGAATTGCTTCTTTAACAGAATCCTCAATAGGAACAGGAGGGATATTTTCTCCTCCAGCAGTGATAATAAGTTCTGAAAAGAATGAAAATCAAGTAAACGGGAGAAAAAAAAAGTTAATTAAATCAATACTGCACAAAGCAGCATATTCAAATTGTACAATTTAAAAAAAAAATAAAAAATTAAAGCTTAAAGCAAAGTGCACTTCCCATTGACAATCTGTAAAAATAAAATCTAAAAACTAAAACCTAAAAGGACCTGCACTCATACTACTGTTTTTTGGAGAGTTAGAATGTACAGTAGCATAAATCCAAAGAATTCCTATTTATGGCTACAACTTAAAATTTTCCTGTTTATGTCTACTTTTAAAGGCTTCATAGGCTAATAAACTAATAAAATATCTAGGATTCTCAAACATCCTAATGCTATTCCTAGTAGTCCATCAGACAGAATTCTAAATACACTGAAGTATCACCTTGGAAAAACCCTTAGTGTTGGTTACTTAGCCTTATTCATTTATTGTTTGGCGGGATACAAAAATCTGCTATTACAAAATGTCAAATAAGTCCTCATTAGTCCTGCAGGCATAAAGAAAATTAAACTAAGGCACCAACCCCACCCCCAAAGGGATGGCATGACACACAATAAAACATTTACACCTTTAGCAAAACTATTTGGAACGTGTGCCCGATTCCTTGACGCCAACCGCCCAGGATACAGATTGGACATTCTAAATCCAGAAAGGGACGCGTCCTCAACCCTGTAATCCTTTTACGATTATTCTCCATTTTTATATAAATTTTTTTTTTTTTGGCCAAAAACCCACAGCACACACACGGTCAGTACCCTTTATTCTTCCTGTAATGTACAAAAATCCATCTTCATCATGCTTTCCCAGGTCTCCAGAGTGCAGCCAGCCTTCCGAGTCAATTGCTTCTTTGGTCTTCTCCTCTGAATGGAGGTACCCCATAAAAACATGACGTCCCCAAAAACAGACTTCACCATTCCCTTCTGCATCCGGTTTATCAAGTTTGGTTTGACAGCCTGAAATCTCTTTGCCACAACTAAAGGGAATGGATGGGTTGAGAAACAAAGAAGAAACCTTTGTTATAAGATTGCACCGTGGATTACTTTACTTCTCCTAGAACAAAAGGTTTAAATATAAGATCCAACAATGTAAATGTTTTGCAAAGCTGGACTTTGATTGTTCCAAAAAAAAAAAAACACACACAAACAAACAAACAAACAAACCTCATGATCCGAAATGCTTCTGCTGTGGAAATGGTATGTGGTCCCGTACTCTCGCTCATGCCATATAGCTCCATCAATAAAATATTGAGGCTCATAAAATACTCCAGAGTTTCTTTGGTAATTGGTGCAGCACCAGTAAAGCATCTAGTACAGCGGTCCAATCCCAGTGCCTCTCTCACTTTCTTGAAAACCAGGCTGTTTGCCAGCATATAACCCCAGGGAACAGCTGCATTTCTAAAAAGATGTGAAGGTGACCAAAATGTTTATACATTAGAATAAAGAAACAAAATGGCTACTCCTAACTTCACATTTTTTTTATGAAGCCATTTTATATTATTATATATATATTAAAAAAAAAAAAAAAAAAAAAAACACACACACCATAAATCTGGAAAAAACCAACCCAGTTAACTAAAGTCTCCTGGTCTTTGGGGTCAGGGTTATTTGTAAGTGAGGTCTTCATTATAGGATGTTGGATTAAAAAGCTTATCTGCCACCATATGGCCAGCAGAAAAACTGGACTTCTCACATTCATGCACATCACCATACTCAAATACTATATTAGGTTAACTGCAATCTCTAATTTGGCATATTATAACTGAATAGATACAGAGATACACAGAGAGATAGAGAGGATAGTCAGTCATTATCCAACCCGCTATATCCTAACTACAGGGTTACAGGGGTCTGCTGAAGCCAATCCCAGCAAATACAGGGCGCAAGGCAGGAACAAACCCCGGGCAGGGCGCCAGCCCACCACAGGGCACACACACACCAGGGACAATTTAGGATCGCCAATGCACCTAACCTGCATGCCTTTGGACTGCGGGAAGAAACCCCACGCAGACATGAGGAGAACAAGCAAACTCCAAGCATGGAGGACCAGGGAAGCGAACCCAGGTCTCCTAACTGTGAGGCAGCAGCGCTACCACCCCATATTAGAATGAATACATACATACATACACACACACACAGTGGTGTGAAAAACTATTTGCCCCCTTCCTGATTTCTTATTCTTTTGCATGTTTGTCACACAAAATGTTTCTCATCAAACACATTTAACCATTAGTCAAATATAACACAAGTAAACACAAAATGCAGTTTTTAAATGATGGTTTTTATTATTTAGGGAGAAAAAAAAAAATCCAAACCTACATGGCCCTGTGTGAAAAAGTAATTTTACATTATGAATGTAGAGTAAAATAAATTGACTAAGAATTCACATGCAGGCAAGCAATTATTAAAACTTTTAGAAATTCATTATTTCTGCTTTATAGAAAATGAATATGCTTGAAAGAAATCTGCAGCTAACTGCAATTCATTTTAAAATTGTTCAATTAGTCAAAATTACATTTTTGAATCTAAACAGCACCTCTAATTTTGTTCATTAAAACAAGCGTGTTTGGATTATTTGGGACAGTAAGCCTACAGCCATGTCAAGACACACAAAGTGAAAGCGTTAATGTAAGTTTTTGCCGATTTATGAACGTTACTCATAAAATTGTATGAATCTTTCCAGCCTGGAAAGTGAAACTTATCCCTCACTCAACTTCCATTTAAATGGCTGCTGAAGATAAAACTGATAAGGGCAACACTGGGAATTTAAAACAATCAACAAAATGCTAATTAACTTAGTGATCATCAATCCCTTCATACAATTAATATGCCTTTATTATTTTTATTACCTTCCAACACCTGCCACAGAGAAAGAATGACTGGCTGCTGTTGGGATCAGATAATTATGTGCAAGTTTTAATTACGAATTTCGGGTAATGTTCCCATTTTATTTTTACCTTTCTATATGCAATACTAAACTTTTTCAGAACACGTATTGTATTTAATGCACAAGAAGAAGAAATACACATTCAAGCAAATGTTTCTTTTGAAGGAGAAGTTTTTTACCCATTCATGGAATTGTAGCTCGCCTGAAGCCCAATCTGCTTGGCCCAGTCAGCCACCATTCTCTTTAAAAGAGAAGACTTTGCCCCAGTAGATTTCATTTTTTCTTGCATCTTCTCCCAGACCCGGGGAACACCCAAAAAGGCAGTTGGACGTACATCTCGCATAGTGTTAATCAAAGACCCCTAGGGTGAGAATTTTAAACAAGTTTTTCAGGATTTAAAAAAATAAAATAGTATCAAACAATTCTGTCATTTTCAGTTATACATCTCAAATGCCACGTAGCCCTGAGCAACACTCATCAGCTAGCCCTCACTTCACTAAGAGTCTGGGACTTTACTAAAGCCCAATATCCTACCACCTGAAACAAATATCAAAAATTACAATTTTCTTTTAAATAAAATTTCAGAATAAAAGATACCGGCCATTACACTGCTCTTACACTCATATACATAGATTGTAAAGCATCAGTTTTAAATTTTAGATGAACGCCAAAGTCTTCATCCTTACCATCAGACAAATGGTGCCTTTTGAAAGACATGAAAGTCTTCGTCACAAAATATTTAGGTAATGTGTCCCACTGCCCTAATATCTCTTAGAGCAGGGGTGTCGAACGCTAGTCCTGGAGGGCCGCAGTGGTTGCAGGTTTTCATTCTAACCATCTTCTTCATTAGTGACCAGTTTTTTTCTGCTGATTAACTTTTTTGCCTTAAGTTTTAATTCACTTGACTTGGGCCCCTTAGTTGGCTCTTTTTTCCTTAATTAGCAGCCAAACAATAATAAGACACAAAACATGACCAACTCCCCCTGTGGCCATCACACAATATCTGAAGATAAAGAAAGGTGGAGGTCTCAGTAAGGTTGAACTCTAAGGTCACTCAAACATCTTGACGGTGTTCTTAGAAAAAAACTGAAAAATCAGTTTTGGAAACGTCTGCTGCAGCAGAATGAGAGCAGCAACAAGCCATGGAGTTAAATAACTAAATAACGGGTTTAATTAACAGTGAGAATGGGCTTCTCATTAAGAGACTGGTTGGAATGAAATTGGTTGGCGTTTGAAGCCTCAATTTAGCTGGTCATCTGCTGGTGTGTTTTACATCTTATTTCTGTTTGGCTGCCATTTAATGAAGAAAGGAATCAATTCACGGGCCTGAATCATTAAAAACAGGGCTATTAAAATGAAGGGAAAAGGAGTTAAATTAGCAGTGAAAAACTGGTCACTGATTAGGAAAAGGGTTAGAATGAAAACCTGCAGCCACTTAGGCCCAGAGTTTGACACCCCTGTCTTAGAGTATTCTTATATGGAAACACTTGAACTGAAAGGAGGGTCTTTTAGGGCTCCAGGCTAGATTTCTATACTAGCTGAACAGACAGAAATGAAGTGAGAATCAGGAATAAAAGAAGAGCAAACGATGCAGAGAAGCAGACCAAAGAACAGTTGTGGCACAAATCATTTGGACTGCATGTTTCTTGAAGAGAAGCAATCCCTGTGTCTCATTTTGAAAAGGCTTGAGCCAAGGACAGACATACTGGTCCAGGGAGATGTGAGCAGAGGTAGGGAAAGTTCATATGTTGGGAAAAGGATGATCATGCTAGCATCAACAAGTCAATTAATAGGTTTGAACCAATGCCTTGTTAATAACATGGTTACATTATTGTACAAATAAACTTTCCAATGAAATAAAAAGGGCATATAAAATATAAAAACATACAAAATAAAATTATTAGAATAATGAAAACCATGCACACTGTGATGCTGTTGATTAATAAAGTGTGAATATTCTGCACATGCCTGCAATATTCAGCAGGGAGCATTAGCTCCATGAACCAACCAGGTTTTGGAGGAATGTAGTGGGGGGGTTAGGGGGTCCTGTGTAAAGGTTTTTCCACTTACAGTTCCACCTCAGAGCCACAAATGCAACAACACTACAAAAAAAAAGTCGTAATTACACACAACCACAAAAAAGGTTTATACTAAGCTTGTATGAAGCAATCTCTTACAAATCCAGTCAGGAGTTCCAGATCCTGCATTCAACAAATGAATGCAGAAGTTAGCAGAGTGTCTTTCTGTACTCTGCTTGTTATATTCTCCAAATGTAGATGGAGTGTGAAGATTTGATGGATTGAAAGGTCATTGACTTGCATAGATCAGCAGCTGGGGTTCTTGATCATGTCGGGAATCCTGCTGTTGTTGGAGTTTTGGGTTTTTTTTTTTTTTTGTTCTCCCTGGTCATCGGACCTTACTCTTATTATATGTTAATGCTGACTTATTTTATTTTCTTACTGTGTCTTTTATTTTTCTATTTTTCATTATGTAAAGCACTTTAAGTTACATTTTTTGTATGAAAATGTACTATATAAATAAATGTTGTTGTTGTCGTCGTCGTCTCAAATGTCAGTGAGTGGTAGTACTTTTTGCAATTTTAAGACAATGTTATATATAAACCAAATAGTGTTTCACTGGAACTGGATTTTCATCCTAGAAATTCTCCAGGGCTAAGAACCTTATCAGCACTTTTTCCTGGTAAATTCCAAGAAATATTTTCTCAGTGTAAACATAAAACAAAAGCAAGAGTGCATAATGAATGAGAGTAAGCAAGCAATGCAGCATAAATTAGCAAAACTGGTACATTCAATATTTCCTTAGTAGGTACTAGTGCAAAGCTTATTGAGTACGCTAGCCACAGTGACCCAGTATAATAATTAAATGAAATTCATTCTACACCATACATTGCAATTCAACACTATATATACTTCCTGCAAAAAAAGTTTGATGGTGTGCTTCATAGTTTCTCAGGATTCTAATTTCATTTTGTAGCATAGATGTCAAGCAGCAGCCTAGCAGTTATGAATAAATAACTAAAGTGTCTATGTAATGGACTTGCATATCTGACAGATTTAAAAGTCACCCTGTTCTGATACAATGAATGTCATCCTGCACACCAAATGACTCATATTGGCCAACCACATTTAATGAATCAGTAACAAATCTCCAGCCTTGTTTGTTTGCCAGCATTTCAGCTAAAAGTCAGCCAGGATGACCGCTCTTAATATTAACCAATTCATAACAATCATTAACCATGTGCAGGCTTGTGATGATTAATGCCAGAAGAAATATACCCAGTCTTTCATAAAATCACCAATAGCAACACCACCACTACTTGGAGAAAGCTCAACAAAATGTCTTGCAAGGTCTCCAATATCTTATCAACACACATTTTTATTTTCAGTAAATCTAACTTTATTTTACAAAGGTTGATATAGTGGGCTGTTAAATACTTCTGAGCTGTTGTGTTGGTTTAGTTATGGAAGCAGGGGGAGAACTGTCAGAGCCAAATTTTGTGGTACAATAAATATGTATGAATGTCACTACTAATATTATACGTAATTTAGGGGACAACATTTTCATGGCATTATTACCCTTTACCACCAACTATTTCCAATGAGGAGGTTTTGGCCCCATTCAGACCACCCCTGTCCTCAGTAACTTGTTCGATCCGTCTACAGGAATTTCCAGATACTCCCAGGAAAAACCTTCATTCCCTTCAGCATGTCCTACATTCACCCCAGGTCTTCTCTCAGCGAGGTGCGTCTCTATCACTTTCCACGTGACGCACCAAGGAGGACATTGGAACTACACGTCCAACCACCTCATTTGGTTCCACTCAATCTAGAGAAGCAGCATTTCCATAGAAAAAGTCAAAAGGGAACCCAGGATCCCAGCACAGGAACTCATTCCAGCTGCCTGCAGTTACAATGTTACTTTTCGGTCTTAACCCAGAATTCATGATCATAGCTGTGGGTAGGGTTTTAGACAAACCTGTAAATAAACCTCTTCAGCTGAGGACTTCTCCAGCTTCACTGCAATGCTTTGCTACATCTAAAAAAAACTTGTACCACGGCACCAATTGGGTTTGTTCATTCATGAACAAGAACCTGACATACTTCAAGTCTGTTTGGGCAGCTGGTCATTTCTTACCTCAAAGGAACAAGTCATCATTTTTGATGAGAGGAACACAGTGTAGTTGCAGCCCTCAGTGCCTAGGTGGTCAGTCGCATAATGTCCTCAACATCACTACTCACCAAAACACCCATCAAATGTCTGGTTTCCCTGATTAAAATTACGGTTGTGGAAGGGTTATCTGATTCAGAAGGTGTTCATCATCAGGGTGCAATTAGGCCCATCTCAGAGAGGACCATGACTATGGGGAAAGCGCTGATATTCATCCCAACCACATCACACTCAGGTTCAAATTATTCTAGAGTGTCTTCGGTCTTTTGAAGCCAAGAGAGCTTCTTCATCATCTCCTAACAGAGATATAAGCCTTAGTGTTCTAAACCAGACACTTTCCAGTCCTAGTATGCCTTGATAAGTTGTCCATGAAAATCAGGACATGGAGAGAAGATACACCTTTGAAGGACTCCAACTCCCACACAGAGTGAACTTAAAAGGAGTGGTGTAATGCCAAGTATGGGAGTACAACATTCATTTTACAAACCGAGAGACCACATGGCAAGCAGCCAGCCAGCATAATACCCAATTCAAGAGTTTTATTCAAGGAGGTCTTTAAAGCTCCCCATTAGCTTTGTATCTCCATGCCCCCTATGTCTAAATTCAGCAAGACCCTCACTGAGCTGTCCCCCAGGGATGCCCAATTTCAGCTCACACAACAACCCAATAACCTCCCCGCAGGTACATCCTCTGAAAGAAGAGAAGTACTTTAACAAATGAGAGAAGGCTATCAGTTCATCAGATTTATTTGGGTAGCTAACAGCCAAATATCCCAATATTTCATCCAAGTAAGGCTCAAAAATGGGCAAGGTATCCATTTCAAATACACTACTTAACCATGGCAATCTGAAATTAGGTTTCAGATTTTGGATTTGTGTGAATTTCTTTTTGACTTCTGTTACACCCCTTCATGTATTGTTGATAACCCAAAGGAGGGCAAAAAAACTGGAAAGACCCAAGTCTGGCAAGTCATCACATTATTGCCTTAAAATACCACTCCTAAAAATGGCTACCATCCATTAACCCAGAGAAGTTAACTGCATATAAATTGAGGGGGTGGGGGATGAAGTCCAAAAACAACCCCACAACAAGCAACAGATATTTTGCTTATCCACTTACTAGTATGCATTAGATTTTGCATTTTAAACCAGACTTTCAAGATGACCATCAACTCAGAAGCCGTCTTTTATTGTCATTGAGGTTTATCTGCTTTTCATGGTAGTTGCCTGCTAAAAGCTAAGTCCAAAATTACTACACTTTAATACAGAAAAACTTGAGCGTGCATTTCTCCTTTTGTAGATTGTATGCTTTTTGTTCCCCCCCAAACATTAAAGAGCTTAAAAGAAAGGTAGACCCATGTTTAAGAATTTGTATTCTATGTCCTGCATAATATTGTGTCCGCTATCCACCATTACAATTTCCCAATTCCTGTAACCAGCCGTGAAGTTTAATGAGTCACATAGGCCTGTGAATTCAGAAAGCTGCTTATGAATTATTCTTTCATATACCATTTTGGTTTGTTATTCTAAATTCCTTCCTTTTTCCCCCTCTTACTATAAACACCGCTGAAGGCAGGTAATAGAATTTAAAAATATTTGCTCTCTTGCCCTACACGTACCTTCAGAACCTTCCCTCTGTATTTGCGTGTGTCTGAACATCTCTTCACATCTGTTTCCATAAAGCTTCTTCGATGATCATTTTGAGGCACCTTTCTCATCCCCTGTCCACTTTCATACTTGCAGTCTTTGAAGGCAGCTCTCTCAGCACATCCATTTCACACTCATACATCCTCTTTTGATTGCGTCACCAAAGACAGACAAACACTTTGCTATGAGGGTCTAGACATTTGTTTTATTATATAGTCGATTCTTGCTTTTGTTTTCACAATTACACGATTTGGGGGCGGGGGTTGTTGGGTATAGACTTGAGCTCTGCAACAAAAATGCTGATCATCTCTGGGAACAAAGGATTCTTTTAAAAAAAATAAAAAACCAACACACACAACATGGTGAATAAAACTTTTAAACACTAAATGGTTTATTTTGCCAAAAGAGTGTGATCTTCAAATTACAAAGAGTGAGGACTCAAAATGCCAGTTTGTGATAGCACAATGACTGGACAACAAACACGGCTGAGCACCACAGCTGCTGATCTGCTCAAGCCCTAGGATTATTGAATTGTAATTCTCCATAACTTTACAAACTCCAACTTCACTGGCAGAAGGCAAGAGCACCTCCATGAACTGCTGCTTTCATCTCCATTGTTTTTTTTTTTTTTTTTTTTTTTTTTAATTAAGGTGTCCCAACACAGCCCAACTGTGGATTTGCATGCTGAAAGATTCTTTAAGAAAAGTAAAATATAAAACATGTTGTGGCAGAGTCTTACTGTAGTTATTTTGTCACTGGTGTAGCTTTGAGGCAACATAAGTGGATCAACCTTTCTATAATGTACTTTCCTGCAATGAACCTGATAAATCTGCAGAGCTCACACTCCGTGCTGGACACACCAAGAAAACAGTCCATTAGCACATCACACAAGTTATACATTTTACAGCAAGACAAATTTTTGCTATGTCTACAGAAAGTTCAGTATACATACAGAACAATCTTATTTTCTGACAAGATTTGTCTTTTGACCCACTTTAAACCAGAAAGCAAACATCTGTCAGTCTCTCCTGTGTACTTTAGTTAGATTTCAAAACTTAGTCATGTTTCATTCATGATCAGGAGAAAAAAAAAAATCTTTACAAATTTTGCATTAAGTCAAATGGAAAACACCACAATTCACCATATTACACTTAACATTTTTTAAAGAACATTTCTATACAATTAACTTGATTCCTACATTCAATGCTTATATATGCTAAAAAGCAGCTTTAATTATAGACACCCTTTCCAAAATAAGACAAAACACTGAATCAATGAAATAAACTCTTAAATATTATGAATATTTTATTAAATTGAACATACTTTTAGTGCATCAGGATCTGCAAAGTAGGTGGTGCCTCCAAATCTCATAGCAATCCATAGGTCATTAACTTGTGCTGCAACATGACTGAGTGGAAGATAACTAATCAGACAGTCCCCACATCCAGGTTTTAGGCCAGCTTCTAGCCCAGCAGCATTTGCAATCCACGTTAACTGCAATCAATAAATAGTTATTAAAAAAAACCCACACCAACACAAAGCAAAGATTTTCTCTTCTTTGGTTTATATTACTTTCTAGATTTACTTTTAATTTAATCAAAAGGATTTACAACAACTGTCCTCTCAGGCAACAAACTTCGAATGTTCCCCCCCAGCGACAACTGTTATACATGTTTGAGGCCCAATACGTTACAAAAAACACTGCAGCTTATAAATCACCAAATCACTGAAACTACCATAATACAGAGATTCTGCATACTCAAGCCAGTCTTGCTCAGGCATACACACATAGATAGAAAAGCCAAGCAAACTGACACCTTTTAATGGCCAACTAAAAAGATAATATGCAAGCTTTCGAGGCAACTCGGGCCCCTTATTAAGCCTGTAGAAGGGGCCCGAGTTGCCTCGAGAGCTTGCATATTGTAATCTTTTTAGTTGACCATTAAAAGGTGTCAGTTTGCTTGGCTTTTCTCTACATTCATAATGGCGAACACAGTACAACACCCTAGTACCATCCATCCATCCATACATACTGTATATACACACACACACACACACACAGAGTGTTGCTGGCATCAATGATTTGATCATTATTACTTCTTTCAATCAGGTTCGTATTTGGAGGATGTGTTGTGTTCAAGTTATATTCCGTATTTGTCAACCGTTGTAAAGAGAACAGGTTCCATTCATCGAAGTGTTCACTACCCAAAATCGGTACTCATGAATCCAAGATGTTTAACAGGCATTCCCAGTATTAAGTTGTGGATTTGCCTGCGAATATTTAGTGGTAGCGTATCTATGAACTTAATTTAACCTTTCCCAGTCCTGCAAAGTCAGTTCACGTGAGCCGCTCGGAGTACATGCATCGAAGCATCTCAGCTGTGCTTGTGCCATCTCGTGTGATCTCTCGATGTCCACGGCTTTATTTAAATGTTAGCTCAGACCTGGCATACCAGCAATTTAAACTCCGTTACAGAAATTTTAACTCTGTTACAAAGTGATCAAAAGTCTCGTTTAAACCCTGCGTCTTCTCATTAAACTTGTATCTCGCAAAAATCGATAATTCGTCGTGGGAATAACAAAATGCCAGCGGCAGCCCGTCTATGAACTTAATTTAAACTTTAGGTTAACACCGTGCTTTGTTTCTGAAGTAGCTGCACTCATGAATATGCTTCTATGCATCACTCGCTTCATATTCTTTTGCTGCCTTCTCAATTGTGTAATGCGTTTTTTGTTCAGCGCTCTTTGGAGCTCTTGCTTGTTGTCTGCATATTGCGTTCAGTCAATTCACATGAGCCGCTCCGAGTACATGCATCGAAGGTTCTCAGCTGTGCTTGCGCTATCTCGTGCGATCTTGTGATGTCCAAGGCTTTATTTAATGTTAGCTAAGACCCGGCACTTAAGTTTCTCGCTACAGCAATTTTAACTCTGTTACAAAGTGATCCAAAGTCTCGTTTATACCTCATGTCTTCATTAAACTTGTATTTCGCGAATATTTTATTCGTTGTAGGCATGACAAACGGCAGCTGGAGCGTGTCTATAAACTTAATTTAAACTTACGGTTTACACCATGCTTTGTTTCTGCAGTAGCTGCACTTATGAATATGTTTGTATGCATCACTCTCTTCATATTCTTTTGCTGCCTTCTCAATTGCGTAATTGATTTTTTGTTCGGCGCTCTTTGGAGCTCTTCCTTGTTCTCTACATACTTGTGGGAGGCGTGATGATGCGGGACGCAATTCCGCCTCACACGGCGACCGAGCTGCCAGTTATGGCCGTATATATGGTCAAAAGTAGGTTCCAGTTATGACCATTTCGCGTAGAATTTCGAAATGGAACCTGCTTAGCTTTTATAAGTAAGCTGTAAGGATACTGACTGACTGACTGACTTAAAATCTGTTTAACTAATGCAGTGTTTCCCAAATTCGGTCCTGGGGGACCCCTGTGGCTGCAGGTTTTTGTTCCACCAGATTCCTAATCAGTGACAGCACCCGATAGCACTCATCTCATTTAAATTAGCTGGGATTTTTTTTTTTTCTTTTACTCGACATTCAGAAAAGCACAGCAACATGATTTTTACATTTATAAGACATTTAGAAATATTTCTGGTTTTGTTTTACATTTAAATGCTTAACTCTTTTGTTGATTTCATTATATTCTGCCCTTTCTCTGTGCAGTTTTTCCCCTTTGTTGTATCTTATTAATGACAATTAAAAAATTAGCAGAGCAGACACACTGGCAAACAACACTAAATAATCAAAGGCGACAACTACTAAGTCAGACCCACTAATTAGTAAATAATGGATTAAACAAACAATTGGAACACCAGGAGAAGAAGAATGAAAATCTAGATGAAAATACTGTTAAAAAGAAAAAAGAAAAAAACCTACATTATTCCTATAACACTGCTTGGTAAATTTTAATTTTTTTTTTTTTTAGCAAACTTAGTTTTCTAATTTCTATATTGTTCCCTAAACACAGAACTTGGGAAATAACACATTGCTTAATTAGCCCAGGAGTCCAAATAAAAACAGAAGCTGGTTGGAACAAAAACCTGCAGCCACGGGATGTCCCCAGGACCGAGTTTGGGAAACACTGATTTAAGTAAAAGACTTCAAATCTGAAGCACAAGTACTTCTAACCACAATTCAGATTATTGCCAGGATTTCCTGGGCATAGCTCTGAGATGGAGCAAACTGCCATAACCCCTCATAAATCTCAGAACAATTTGGGATCATTAATCATATTTGTCTTAAAACACTGACCACCCTGCCTTTATTAGTACAACAAAGACAGAAGAAAAAAAAAAAAAAAAAAAGTGGGAAAACTTGGGAAAGAGCTCCAGTCCTAAAACACCGACTGGTATAATAGGATACGGTGATCCATTAACAGACTGATGGTGATCATCCTTTCTACCAAGAAACACTGTTTCAACTCCTGCCAACAACATTTAAACTTTCTTTTGTTAAATCTTTCCCCTCACCAATTGTGTCATGGTCCAAAGCTCCAGGGTGAGACAATCATTTATTTCAATTTGAAATTCTTTACATGTGAAGTAGAGTGGGGGTGACAACACACAAGAAATATACCTATCATGGAGCTTTCCAATACTAATAGTTTATTACATTTTAAACTTGTTGCATTTAGTACAGGAGTTTGGCAATATACGGCGGTGGGCTGGCGCCCTGCCTGGGGTTCGTTTCCAGCCTTGTTGGCTGGGATTGGCTCCAGCAGACCCCTGTGACCCTGTAGTTAGGATATAGCGGGTTGGATAATGGATGGAAATACAAGCCTTGTAATTTAGCTTTCCATGTTAATCCCCTGTGCCAAGCTTTGTAATTAAGCAACTATTTTTTTATAAAAGCACTATAAAAGGCATAGCAAGAATAGATGAAGCAACGTTACACAAATTAAAGTATTATGGCTTTAACCAATATTTTATATATTTCAAATGCCCTGAATGAGCATATCCAAAATTTTTGTGAATTTTTAAATTTTCCCCAAACATACTAGACTGCTCCACATAAAACAATCACTTTTGTTTGCATGCCATGTTATGGTGGAGAGTGGTTTTCAAAAGGACAACCACTGAATACCTAACACAACACATTATACCATTAATCTTCAACACCCACTTACTATAACATAGTGGGTTATTCTGTTTGAACAATATAAAATGTTACTTACATTATCATGACTCAACATAACCCCTTTAGGATTGCCAGTTGTTCCAGATGTGTAGATTAAAGTACAACATTGATTGGCTTTCTGCAAATTAATGACTTCATCCAGTTCAGCATCAGGGACATCCTTCCCCAAGTCCATAAATTCCTTCCACTAAATAGAACACAGTTTTGCTTTATTCATGGACTATAATAATTTAAACATACAAAATCTGATCTGTCTACACACTCATTTTCAAAATGATTCAATTTACATTAATAAAGAGTATGACATTATCATACTGCAATTCCAAAGGATGCTTCTCTGTTGAGTTAATGGTTGCAGAGTTAAAAACAATGGACTAGTGACACATGCATGTGCTTAAATGCAAACAGGCAGAAGTTATATCACTGAATGCTAGTGCTGCAGGTTTTTGGTTGCTGAACATGTTTTTAATTAGTTATTTTGAAAAATCTTCAAAAATGGGACCTTATTGTATGGTGAGGGGTAAGTTTTTAAAGTCTCTACAATGGCTGCAAGCTCATTTTAGAGCAGATTTCTAAATCCCCAATAAGCAATAGTTTACACCCCTCTCTTTTGCTCTCTACAAAATGTTCTTCCTTAACATCCTAAGATCTCTGGCTCAATGATTTAATTATTTTGCGATCAGACTTCACAAATAACCTTGAAAGATGTATTCTTGAGTTGTATAACCAGAGAGAAGGAAAGACTGTGTTCAGGTCATGTGGAACAATATTTGTAATTAAGTACAGTTCAACAGAAGCCAATATGCTGCACCAAGTACAATTCTGGCTTCAAATAAGGAATCAAAAATGGCCACAAAATTATAATTAGCCCAACAATAATTCCCAGCAGATTTACCATGTTGGTAAACAGGAATACAAGGTGCTGACAACTTTTTGTATGTGTGGCGTTGTTGTCAGTGCACACATAACCCCTTTAAAGTTTGTGTTTGTTAAGGGGTACAGTCTGTTAAAAATATTTTGGATTCCTCAGGGAACAGCAGGTTTTCTTAACGTACAGATCTTACAATCTAATCAAAAGATGAAGAGTCTTAAAATTCTAAAAACCAGCAACAATTATATTAAAAGGAAGTCAAGCCACAGGGCACAGAAACTTCGAAATGACCTGCCAGCCAATTTAAAAGATGCCTCGTCTGTTTCATCAGAAACAAAACCCAACCTGAACCACCGCTACTTTAGTACAGAACACCCTTATTAAAAATTGACACATCTATTTACATACAGTATGTTTAGCAGTTTTCTAACCTATTGTTTTGTTCTTTATTTCACCTTATACAATTTCTCGTATTAGGAATTTGTTAGTTTTCGAATACCCCTTGGGGTCAGAGCACAGGGTCAGCCATTGTACACAGCCACTGGAGCAAGTGCAGGTTAAGAGCCTCGTTCAAGGGCCCAGCAGAGTAAGATCTCTTTTTGGCAGTGACAAGGATTCGAACCGGCAACCTTTGGGATACCAGCGCAGATTCTTAGCCTCAGAGCCACCACTCTATTGTGACCATCACTGATGGTCTGATCCAACTTCTCTTCTATTCTGTATGATTCGGAGTAGAAAATAATGGAGCCCAGCGCCCCATGGCTTTCGTGAACAAGCCAATCATCATCTTGACCTATGCATTCAATTCATTAGCTGCTGAAAAACAACATTTCCAGAATGCACCTGAAAAGTTGCTCAAGCCTAGAATAGCACAGACCTTGACTTATTCAAAATAACGATCGGCACTTTCTTCAATAAACACATTTAGTGGAGACATGTTCCTCTCCTTATATTGTCAACTGATTAGTGAGAAGATTCAACAACTTGCAAAAATCAGTTAACTCACTTTAGTGTCACAATGACACAAACTTCTATTGCACTAAAGCTACTGTATCACAGGGTACGATTATGCACACACTTACACCAACATCCCTGGGGAGTGCCGATTAGCCTAACATGTGACGTCTTTACCCTCAAATGTCTTTACAGGTGGCAGGAGAAGCTACAAACTGAACAGGGGGAGACGTTCAAAAACAGGTGTATAAATGCTGTATAGTGTATTTTACGGTTTTATATTTCTTAACTAGTACATACTAAATGTAACTTTAGTGGGATGTAAAAATGTATTCTTACATATGTATAGTCCAGTACAGAATGCACACATTTTGTAAAATTAGGAGTAAGCCGATTGTACCAATTGCTGGAATCCCCAGAGGAAACCCACACACTTACATGAAGATCAAATTAAATACTGAATGGCAGAAACATAGCACAAGTCTATTTTTATTTGCAGCTTAATATAAACTGGATAAATCCCTCACACTGTACAAATTTGGCCTCTTTTCTTTCACTTCTTCTCCCCACTGGACTATAGCCTTTAGATGAGGCAACTGATCCTGAACCTGGAAAATAAAGATAGAATTATTAGAACGCGTGTTTCTGAACAGATCTACTAAATGTGGCAGACTAAAAATAAATAAATAAATAAATAAATTACAAATGATCAGAAGAGAACAGATCTATCCGAGCCACCATATAGTCAAAAAACGTCATTTGTAATTAAAACTTGTAGATTGTAGCATGTGATAAAGATGGTAAACATGCATTTAATGCTTTCAGCACCATTAAAAATACTACAAAACCAACACTTCATTCTTTACCTGCAGGATTTTTGTCAGTTGTTTATGATTCTCTACCATCAAAATATTGGCTTCACAGTTGTGGGCTACATAATGGCACGCCTCAGGGGAGTTGGTTGTGTAAATTCCAACAGCAAAACCACTAAAAATTGGGGGATAGAAAAAAAAAAAAAAAAAAAAATAGGCATAAAGCAAAATAGCACAATATGTATTTAAAATAAAAAGATATAAATGTGCATTTGTTTCTAATCTTCAAATCCAGGACTCTGGAAATACTGAAAATATAGAACAGACTCAAATTAAAACGCAAGAGTGATAAAATTGTGTTGTATACCTTTAGAGATTTAAAAAAATAAATAGAAACACCGAATAGTCAGGGGTTGTTTGGGTTCTCGAGTACAGAGCCACCTTCCCCTTTAAAAGTTAATATCTGAAATTTTAAAGAATGGAATGTGATCAGTTGTACTTGTATAGTTTACACCATTTTTTATGGTAAAGTGTACTCTCTACACAGGAGCATGCAGCTGCCACTCCTACCACTTTGGATTTATATAGCGACATCAACTGAGAACTCTAGGTAGGATTATTTGATCACCACAACACTTATTTTTACCAAAAAGCCTTCTAGTTGTTTCAATAGCAAAACTTTCCACATGTTAGCCCAGGTCATCTGTCTTAAAACTGCAGGTGGGTTTCAAGATGCACTGGATTATGCAAATGTACACTTGTTCCCGCCCCCCCCCCCCCCCATCTGTATGCACTTCAATGTCAAAGTTACATATCTCCATAATCAAAAATTATGTAAATGTTCATTTCAAAATTTAACTCAAGACTCCCTGCAGAATTTTGAGGTACAGCCATTTCCATGCAACGTGGGGGAAAATGTGTATGGCTTATACTTTGATTTACTCTAACAGATGTATTAGTCTGACTATAGAGAGATATTTTACTAAATGGAAAACTTCGGAACTCTCTTACAGCGACTACACCAGAATCTGGTGTAAATACTGATCACTCTCATGCATTACTGGCCCAAAACAGTTCTTGGACTCATGTTGGTGAATTCATTTTACACAGCAAACTGCTCAGTTGACAATTTTGGATGGAATCTAAGAAGCTGTACTTTGATACTGTAGTGTGTACAGTAATACTATTATAGTGCAATTTAAAAGGTTTATTCTATTTTTGCTTGTTAAAAGTTTGGTATGTTTCAAATTGAATTTATTTCTTATATATATATATAAAAAAAAAAAAAAAGACATTTCACCACAGTGTTCCAAAGTATAATCCCCAATTAAAGAGGGGAAGAAAAAAAAAAAAAAGTGGGACAGTACAAAATGTAAATAAAAACAGAATGCAATGACTTGCCAATCAAACCCATATTTTAAATCAACATAGAAAACATGAAAATGTTTAAAATGTGAAAAATGTACCGTTTTAAGGAAAGGTGGTGGTCCTTTTGACTTTGATGGCAGCAACAAGTCTCAAAAAATTGAGACTGGGCCATTTTTACCACTGTATAGCATCCCCTCTTCTCTAAACAGTCTGTAAATATACGATAACTGAAGAGATTAGACGCTGGACTTTTGGGAGATGAAGGTTGTCCCACTCTTGTCCTATATAGGATTGTAGATTCTCAACAGTGTGCCAAATGTTTTCAATTAGTGAAACGTTTGGATTGCAGGCAGGCCAGTTCAGTACCTGGTCTCTTCTAATACGAAACCATATTGTTGTAATAGATGCAGTATGCGGTTTAGCATTGTCTTTCTGAAATATGCAAGGCCTTCCCTGAAAAAGAAGTCAGTCATCTGGATAGAAGCATATGTTGCTCTAAAACCTATATATCACTTTTCAACATTGATGGGTCCTTTCCAGATGTGCAAGGTGCCAATTCCATAGGCAGTACTGCATCCTCATACCATCAGAGATATAGGTTTTTGAAATGAGCACAGATAAGCCGAATGGTCCCTCTCCTCTTTAGTCCAGAGGACCCAGCGTCCACATTTTCCCCAAAAAAAGTTAAAATTTGTCTGACCACAGCCCATTTTAAATGAGCTTTGGCGTAGAGAAGACGGCAGCATGTCTGGATTATATTCACGTATGGCTTCTTCTTTGCATGACAGAGCTTTAACTTGCATTTGTGGATGGCACAGAGAACCATGTTCACAGATGATTTCTGGAAGAGTTCCTGAGCTCATGTAGTGATTTCTATGACAGAATGATGCCTGTTTTTAATGTAGTGCCACCTGAGAGCCCGAAGATCACGAGCATCCAATATTTTTGGCCTTGTCTCGTATGCACAGAGATTTCTCCAGCTTCTCAGAATCTTCTGATATTATGTATTGTAATAACAAGATATTCAAAGTCTTCACAAGTTCACTTTGAGGAACATTATTCTGAAAAATTGTTCCACAATTGGTAGATGCAGTTTTTTGTGGATTGGTGAACCTCTGCCCACCTTTACTTCCAAGTGACTCTGACTCCAAGATGCTCTTTACACCCAATCATAACTAACTGACTTGTTGCCAATTAACCCAAATAGTTCATCCAGCTGTTTTATTAGCACTATTTCAACTTTTGTTGCCCCAATTCCAACTTTTTTTCGATAGGTGTTGCTATTCAATTCAAAATAAGACAATATTTTTCAGGAAATGCAAAAATGTCTTACCTTCAACATTTAAAATGTTTTCTAGGTTCTTTTATGAATAAAATATGGGTTTATGAGATTTGCAAATCATTGCATTATGTTTTTATTTACATTTTACACAGCTTCCAAACTTTTTTTTTTTTTTTTAAATTAGGGTTGTAAAAAAAGTTAAGAAAATTTTTCAAAACACACACACACACACACACACACACACACACACACCCCTCTGTGGCTTTATGGAGCCCAGCATCCATATGCAGTTGAATTCCTTCAAAAGCCTAAATAATCCCAGAGACAACAACTCAGGCTACACTGCAATGTTCCTATGCTTTTAATAACTTTATTCCAATATTCAAATTTACTAGCTGACCAATTAACTTCAGAAGTTGTTCCAAAATGAAGCCAGCAGCTTTACGGTATAGAGCAGAAACTATAGAATTTTAATGAATATGTCTGTAGGTGACCATGTACATAAACAATTAGACAGCTCAACGAGTGTCCGATTAGTAAACCAAGCCTCATGAAGGCAGCACTCAATGTAGTGGCTGGGAGTTTAAACTGCAAAGAGCAAGCTTCCAATTACAATGAACCATCTACAGTCAAAAAGTCTTATTAATAAAACACACACACACAATGTGTTTGGTGCAAGCAGAAAGCACATTTAGTAAATAAATAAAATAAAAAATCTACTGCAAGTGTAAAACTTTAGCATACAAGTCAATGTAAAAGTTGAAAGAATTGGGAGCTATATTTATGAAAATAAACCACAAAAATATGAAGTAAACTTTATGTCGCACCCTATGAAGAGAAATGTTGTTAAGAGAGCCGATAAAGAGCTACAAGAGATTCAGATTTCAGTACAAATCTGTCTAATACCAGTAAAGCACAGACAAGGCTGCACAGCACTGACCTTCCAATTGCACATTTGAACGAGTTAAAGTTAGTTAACATTACTCTCTAAAACGGAACTGTACACATACCATGCTAGAATATAGCTGTAGATTTTAAACATGTGATATATCCATAGACCACAAAGGATATATTTAAACTATTTGCTGTTGAAATGTCATAGTGATGCAATACTGAAAAATGAGAGAAAGTCATTATAGCAAACAGAAGTACTTCTCAAACCTGAAGCCAAGGAACTGCAGAGGTCTGCGTTTGCTCATCTCATCACAATATACAAACTATTAAGCTTCAGGTGCGTTGTGCTACTGAGCTCCTGAATGGATAACAGCAATATTAGCTTTTTATTTTCTCTCAGCATCAAGTGTTTTGTTCAGTTTCTCTCTCCCTAAAATTTGTTTGGTTAAAACTTCATGGACTGAAGTAACCGGGAAGTGTGGGGTTTTAGAAAGAACCCTGTGGGCACAACCTTTGAAGCGCAGAATTTCACCACTATTCTCTACAGACCTTTTAACTAGTTGTTGCCAGATGCGATTCTCAATCAAGATTAGGTATCTGACCCAGCAAAACTTTTAGACAGAAGTGCAGAAATAACCCCCCGACCAAACTACTACCATCTCATATCATCTATCCAAGTACTGTTTCGCCAAGTTTGGTAATTGTTGCACCCATTTTGTGCTCAATTAAAAAATTTACCACCGATATGTCTAGATGTGTACTTGACACAGGCTTAAAACGGGAATATAAAAATCCATAATGTGCGATCATAAATATACGTACAATTTGTACTCATTTTTGGCCGATTGCCTGAAAATAAAAAAAAGGGATGGATTCATAAATAGTTGACAGCTATTTTGTTGCCTGTTAAAAGTAGTCCCCTCAAGATCAGCCAATCTCAGGCAGCCATATATCTGCCCACATCTCTAAAGTACTGCTACATTGAATTAAATTTGCTTTTTAGAAAATTGGTTTTGTGGGTGGGGGGGGAAAAAAAAAAAAACAACAAAAAACACAACCAACACACCACTACACACAAACCATGACAAGAGGACTTCACATTTTGAAATTTTAGTTTTACAAAAATTGTTACCCAGCAAATATAGCGGCAATGTCTGAAATGAACCATTCTGGAGAGTTAAATCCCAAAATACCAACACCATGGAAGCGTTCCAGTCCAATCTGAAAAAAATTAAAAAAAATTTATAGTTCTCATTGAGTGCTTTTTAGCATGCTTAACTATAGAAAACTGTAAGCAGCACAAACTAGTTAGAACTGAGGCGACAGTAAAATCCAAGATTCAAAATGAACACATACAGACTGTACTAAAACTATTTGACACACTCTTAATACCTAGATTCAAGTATTAGGTTCTGCCCTAAATATACATTTAAAGGGCCTCAAGGTCATAAGTGACTATGGACATTGAGACCTACTGATAATGCAATTCGGTATCTGTGGAGCAGAAACGTTTTGGTATATGCTGTGCAGACTTAAACCAAAACGACAATCAACACATCATAAAGCTTTCTGCACTTTAACCGCAAAAAAAAAAAAATCCAAGAGAAGGCAAAAGGAATCCTCATGGCTGATCGATGAATGGGATTTTCTGCAATAATGCCTCATTTGCAACCATGAAATGCAGTAGGGCATATAATAATGTAGGGCCTATCAAACTGTGTAAATATGTGAGCTACTGGGATAATGTCAACATTACACTGAAACATGCCAGGTCTCCCAATACATGTACGGTGACCACAGGGAGTCTTCCCTTGATATCTACACTAATAGAAATTAAATGAGAGGCAGAGATTCTAGGAATGTGACTGATGGAAAAAATTAGAAATGGCTAACATCAGAAAACTAAATCAAGAAATTCACATTATCAAAATTTTAGGGAGTTGGCTAAAATCAAAGTCCTTAACAAAACTACATTTGAGACCATAAGAATCTAAGCAGAAAAGTCTTTTAAAAACAAGAAAAAAAATAGTTTTCTTGCAAATGTGTTTAGCAAAGTTTCAATTCATGTTGTGATTTTTTTTGTTTGACCACCATAAACACCTAGTAACACTAAGCACACACTCCAAACAAAATCGTAGCATTCATGACAGACAGATTTTTTTTTTTTAATATAAATTTAAAACATAATGAGAATTTAAAAGCCTGCTTCTGAGAATGACAACTTTAAAACTATTTAAAAAAGAAGAAAAAAAAAAAAAAAAGGAACACAGTGCGGAAGAACCGATATGAACTCTAGTTTCAAGAGAAGCCATTTAACAAAGGGATCTGCCGACTGTTTTTGACACACCATGGGTAGCTAGAGCTACCACCACAGCATCCATTTTCATCCTCCTTGATTCTTCTGCATTCGATATAGATAACTACCAGATTCTTTTTGCCACCCAGTCCAACATAGGCATCATTAGGACTGTTCACCGATGGTTTGAGGATTTCACGTTGAGCTGATCCTACTATGTAGACTGGACAGGAAAGAAAGTTGCATCACACAAGCAAAGGATGCCCAAAGGATTGCTACTGGATCCTTTTGTCTACTCCTTGTACACCATCACATAAAGTTCCCATCATCCATCCCTACTATTTAGGTAATACTCTGGTTTAACAGTCATTCTCACAAGAGACCCACATGGTCTCAGTAAGATTCTCGACACGTCTCACAAATATCTCAAGTTAGATGAAGGAACCTCATCAATCAGCTTAATCTGTCAAAGACTAAGCTCCATTTAATCTCAGCCAGCTCATCCATCTCAAAGCAGCTCAGCATTACTAACACCAACCAATTGTACAAAACCGAGGTAATGATCGATGACCTATCCTTCACCAACCATAATGCAATTGTTTCCCACTCATGCCGATTCACTCTGTATAATCAGATCAGGCTTTATCTGATGGAGTATGCAGCACAACTTCTGATACAGGCATGGAATTGTCATATCTGGACTAGTGCAACTCCTTACTAACAGGGGTACCGGTGCACACTGCCAAGCCAGTGCAGTCGTTAAACAGTCAAAATGGGGTCAACTCCACTGGCTACCAGTAGCAGCACACGGCAATGGATTTATATGGAGGCACTCCTGTGGTCTTTTACTCTTCCACTCCCTTTCAAGCCTGTAACAAATGGCATCATTGTTAACTCAGACTCTTCATATGCACTCTGAGCTGGTGGAATGAGTTGCCCAATATAAACTGTAACCTCCCTCACCATATTTAAGAAGTGTTCAAAGATTCTGTGAATATCTTTCTAATTAAATAACTGTTTTAATGGTGGGTTTCAATCTAAGAAACAAGAAACTAGTCTTGCATTGCAATTGCTTCAAAATGGTCCACAGTTGGAGGTTTACTGAATTAAGTTGACCTCTTTTTCAAGTCACTTAAATAAAATGGTCTGCTAAATGAGTAAATGAAAAAGTCTTCAGAACCTCTTAGTTGCCAAGAAAATTGTCAATAATTGCACAAAAACAAAAAAAAATTAACAAAAGTTGCTGCTTCTAGCCACCTGTTCAAGGCAAGGTCCATATTCATTCATATTACTAAACGTTCTTGCACATGGATATAAAGAAAAATAATCACTTAAAAACAATCTCATCTTTAACACAACAACTCACCCTCAGAAAGCTCTTTGCTGCTTTTCTACACTCTTCATAGTAATTACTATAGCTGATCATTTCCCATTTCCCATCTTTCTTATATGCCAAAGCAGGCATTTCTTTGTACCGCTCTACTGAATCTAAAAAACACTGATGAATAGTTATTGGTGCTTCTGACCCAGGACCGCTTTTGGTTATTCTCAGTTTCACCGATCCATTTCTTTTCGTGGTCCATAGATTTTCTGAAGGTAGCAAATGAACATCAGGCATGTGAACACACATTTCTGTCTGTGGCTCATCTACAGAGCAAGGGGGGAGAGAAAAAAAAAAAAAGCATGGTAAAACATCCAATTAAATTAGTTGAAAAGTTTTGAACATTCTGCAACATTTTAGTTTATGTACTACAAAAATGCAGGGATTACTCATTTAGTGTTATGTAACAAGACCATAAAAGGTTTCTTTTGGTCAGAAAGGTTTTAAGCAAGACATTTCTTTTACTATTACTACATACATATGCGACATGCAAAATTCTTTACAAGTCTGAAGGAGTCACAAGCATATCAAACGCCTCACTGCACGGCGTGCTGTATGGATGTGCAACCACTGCACAATAACAAATCGTCCATCAGGTTGGGGTTGTGAGGCATTTGCCAGTTAAATACCCACAGTTCCAATTAAGGCCTTTGAAAGATTGTTTTTAACTTATTTAATACAAAATTTGGACTAACTTGCAAATAGCCCCCTATGTGAAGGGACAAACGCACATCTTTAGTAAAAATATATGGTGTTCAGTACAAAGGTGCATTGCATTTTAAAGTCCTGTCCATAGATTACATGTCATAACTAAAAGGAAAGCAAATGTATTGCATTTCATTTACTGGCTGCTCGAAGTGTATTGCATTTTGATTCAAGCGAAGTCATTTGATTAAATTCAGTTTTGGCATGATCAAATCAGCATCAAAAAGTGCAGCAAGGGATGAAAAATAATTTAGAAGTGGAATTCCTGTTACCTCAAGATTTCAGTGTTCAAGCATCAAGCAGAAATTTCAGCGTAAAGAGATTAACCAAAACTGTGAGAAGCATTTTTTGGATCTCACTGAAAAAATTAGTCTTGTGTCAGACAGTCTAAATAATGTGTTATGCTTGTCTTATACAGTATTGTTTCATTCTTCTGATAGTTCTGACCGATACATCAAGATATTTAGAAACAGCTGGTATAGTCATTTCCAGCCGCAGAAGATTACAAACCACATTTACACATAACCATATGCTACAGCTCTTTAAGGATGTTACTGTAACATTTGGAAATTCTTTCCTGTTGCTTCTTCTATGACATAGGCACTGTGCAGTAAGCAGTCAACACAGAAGAAAATTAAAATTGTCATTTATATCACCAGCTTTCACCTACTCATTGAGACAGGAGGTCTCCTTCCTTGTCAATTCCCCATCTTTAGCACTAGGTGAATGCCTCTTACCCCCAACTGTTGACACCCCTTACCCCTATTTTTGATGTGGATTGGTCATTTGATTACATTTAGTTTTAATGATTAATGGGTGGCCTTGTATCAAACCACAATACACTGAGCAGCTGCTAAGCAAAATGCAACCTGCTGGCTTCGTTTTTAGTTTTGATACACAATCTATGGAGAGAACATGAAATACAGTTTTGCACTTCATTTTAAAGGAGCGCAAAAATTGTGTACCATAGTGAAAAAAAAAATCAATCATTTAGCAAGTTTATTATTTTTTTATAATTTGACACAAAACCATGCCAAAATTAAAAACGTCATAAATATGCACTGCAGTGTAATTAACACGTTGGATGCATTTTAATTAAGGCACGAATGTGCCATACCCAAAAACACAGACAGGACACTATAAAAATATATAAAAATAGAAATTTGGACTAAATTACAAATAGCCCCCTACCTGAAGGAGCAAACATGCAACTTTAGTAAAAGGATACGGTGTACAGTACATACATGGTAGATCAGTACCAAAACTAAATACAGTCTAACATCTTAACTATATGGCAAAGCAAATACCAAACCCATAACACAGACAGGACACTACCAAAAAAAATAAATAAATTTACACCAAAAGATTGATAGTTATTTTCAAAATACACATTCCTTTCGCACTTTTGTTTAAGATTCCACAATTTAGGACCATTTACCTAATGGCTTACAATTAAAGCAGCACTTCTAACATCAAAATGGATTAGTTTAGAAGATATTAGGTTACAAGTACTAAAAATTAGGTCTGTAAAGTGTAAACTGCTTATGAAATTCTGAATTAGCTTGTACATCATTGCAGTTTCACTTTAACTTTTCATCCACTCAACTTTCAAAAACCACACTTTTTACCTTTAAGGTGAGATTGTGGATTTCTCTCTGTAGACCCAGAGTGGACAAGAGAAGATTCTCCTTGAAATATCTGGAATGGCTCCTGCTTTTGACTCTCATCCAAATTCTGGAAATTCACTTCAGCTTTTCTTTGATAAAAAATCTGTGTTGCAGTCTCCTCTTGTCCCAAAGACAATGGTGTTGAAACTTTGCTAGGCTCTTCACATTGTTGTTTTGACGTTTTAGATAAACTATTAAACACCTCCTCTTCCAGTCCTGACAAATTCTCATCTTCTGCCTTCAGTAAAAATTCTGCACCCACATTTGGATTCATTAACATCTCATCTTGAGGAGACAAACATACTCTGTCTTCATTCGGCATGACATTCTGTTCAGACTCCGATGATACAAACTTCACTTTAATATCAAGTTTTGCATTGTTCAATTCTACACGCCTTTGATTTATTAAAGGATTTGCACCATTTATGGCAACGTCAGGATTGGGAAGACAGTCACTTATCTGCATTTTCGAGTCACTAAAGAAGCCAGTTTCTGATGGGGGATTAGGTGTAGCAACTGGGTTTTCAATGTATTCTTTGACATATGGAGAGATGTCCAGAAAGCTACAATGTAAAAACAAAATGAAAATATAGTTTAATGAAAATACTGTCGGAGCGTTAAACGTTTTAATTGATTAATTTAATAAACAAACCTGCTGTTTGAGTGAGGCCCGCAAATACCTAAGAATTGAAACATATCATGCACCATTTTAAATGATAATCATACTTTAACATCCCTGCGGCAATACCAAGTCTGCACATACATGCTTACGATTTCCACATACTATTTGCATTTATGTTTGATATTTTCATTAAAACATGAATATATTCATCATAAAATACCCAGGTCTACCAATCTTACAGCATTTCACAAAGTCTTGCTGCACTTTGGAAAATACATTTCAGATTATATTTTCACAATCTTAAACACACACACCTTTATCATCCATCCATTAGATGCCATAGCAAACTGATCTAATTCACTCTTTCATCATATACTCTTTTCATATCCTGACAGCAGCAACAAGTGCAAGGAAGGAACACCTGCCCTGCTCGTGCTGCAACAATCCAAACAAAACCACCACCGTAAAGTGGCCACATCCTTTTGGCAGAGTGGGGTCAAACTAGGGAAGGGATGTGCACAACATCTTTTCCAGCATAGTTTTCATCAGCAATCCGACAAAATTAAATTTATTTATTAAAATGTTCAGGAGGATTAAAACTAAACCAAAAGTGTAGAAGCAAATTTCCTCCCAATTTCACACAAAAGATGTGGTGTCTTTGATAGCCAAACACCACTGTTGTGTCCTTTTTTGCTCTGAAAAGCCAATAATTACTCTTGCACTCCAGTCTGAAGTTGTGAATTAGTACCTGTGTAGACCAGCCCGAGAATATTCTGCAGGTATAGATGAATCTTAAGCCACCAAAAGGTCTCGCCAAAAACAAACCACACAGTTTTCAGCCAAATAAGCAAAAATGCTGAATTTGTGGCAGAATGTGTGATGCTGTTTCTGTTGCTTTCCTGTGCTTTATATGGATGTCCCTTTCAAACAAAGCCTTGTGTTTGGAGGCATAAACACCAACTTTAGGGGATAGTACTGGCTTGTCCTTAAGGACACTGGAGAAGCATTTTAACTAGATTACATGGACACCTGGCATTAAACCAAATATGAATACAGCCTACAGTGGATTCAGAAAGTATTCCGGCCCCTTTACTTTCTGTACACTTCATGTTGGAGTAACTTTAAAAAATGTGCCATTCTGCTTATCTATATTAATGCAATAACAAGAATTGGGGTAAGGGGGGGGAGAGGTGGGGGTAAGAAAAAAAAACCCTCCCACAAACCACACAAATTAATCAGTTTAAAAGTAAATTTTACAACACAAAATATGCAGAAAGTGACTGTGTATGAATATTTTCTGAATCCACTGTATATATAAAATAACTTTCTCAGACTCCCTTTTAAAGTGAAATCACTGCGTGTGCAACATATTTTGAATATTGAGGAGGTGGGCTACTTTGGACCCCAGCTGTCGCTGGATTTTTAGTGATTGAAGAATTCTGTGGCTATTTTGTCATTTCTCAGTAATCTAGTGGCTCTCCTACAAGTTTAGTGGGGCACACTAGAGAGCCAATGTCTCCCAGTTGAAAACCACTGGTCTCTATCACTTGGAATAAAAACAAAAAACCAGCCGATCACTCTGTCCGTTATTTCTTTGACAATCCCAAATGCAGAAACTGCACTCTTCTTATGTAGTTAATAGCTTAAGTGTAAATGAACAATAATAAACTCGCTATACTCTTAGATCGATATCTCAATTATCCTAAGAACTGAGCATTGCATGAATTGGTGCCTGCATTTTTAAGTTGAATCATTGGAATATTACAGTACTGCTCTACATTTGACTATTCTATTCGATTTCATTATGTAAAGCACTTTGAGCTACATTTGTTTTGTATGAAAATGTGCTATATAAATGTTGTTGTTGTATTTACGAAAAATAGTGTGATACAATATATAAAGCCACTTGGTAAATGCTCCAGAGGCCAGAGTCTGTGGATTTTCCATATTCTACCCATTTCAGTAAATGTTTTGTCCAGTTTCCAGTCATATGGTTTAGGTAAACAAGAAACTTAAATTTGCCTTCAATGTTTATGAAAGAGTAATGTCCTATGTAGGGATGGGGCAGTTGCCGATTTTTACAATTTACCATGGCAATTATTATAACAGTTCATATTTTAAATTCTTGCTATAGCTGTATAATTTAAGCATGCATGCATGCAAACATTGCATGAAAAATTGGGAATCTAGCACATAAATACAACTGTAGCTATCTTCAGTTTATTGCTTTTAACTTGCTAATCGCTCATCAGTGTGACACTTTAGTGTTACGTGCTCGAGTAAGCATTTGACACCATGTGTGTTGTCCTGATGTCACTGCATATTGTGTCATGTAATCCATCCAGAATAATTTGTTCATTCTAATTGTTTGTGCAAGTCTTAATTAAAACAGGCTAGGTTTATATCCAGACTTGCATATTGACTAATAGTTAACCTTTAAATAAAACCATTCACAAACAAATACAAAGAGGTGTACATTTTAAATAGTTTTTCAGGGCTTGAAATTCGACATGGGACTGCGGGGTTTCCACACAAGTTTCTATATTTATTTGTTGAGCAACCTCTGAGACATTTTGTAAGAATATTACACTTCTTACCCAAACCTTTTCGCCTTTATTAAGCTTGCATACATAGGATGCAGTATCTTTTGCTTGCAGCATAGAGCTGCAGAGTTTGGCAATCATCTGTTCAGTGAAGCGGACAAGATGCACAAGTGTTTTAGAAGAAATTCCACTAAAGCTTCTTAAAATGAAGGCTAAAACAGGATGGAGTATACTCTAGCACCAAAATCAATACAAACAATCGACTGTTGAGTAAATTCTTATTCAATTTGGCTCCTTTTTTATTTGACAAACATTTAGAGACTACGTTGTGACTAAGCTTAAAAACAAGCACAATCATCATTTCTTTTAAATGTCTGTAGGTGAACAGATTGCCTTTAAAATTGAAGCATACAAGAAAAATCAGTTACACACACAGTAACAGGAATACTCTATGATAACCTTTAAGAAAATTGGCTGTAGCAACAGATGTCAACTCTCTTAACCTGAAAAAGGACACTCCAGCAGAAAGCTGCTTTGGAGGACATCTGTCCCTGTGATACCAGAATAGAGTGCAAAAGCCAATCATGGTCTTTTAGAATTGTCCTTTGGTTTTAGCAACAGTTCATTACATTTTTCAAAGCAAATGTTTTCACTGGCAAACTATTAAAGTCCATCATTCTTAAACCTGCTTACTCCAAACTTAGAGAAGCAGGGAGTGAAAGCCTATTCTAGCACTGCACATAAGGCAGCTTATGGAAGATTAGGGCAGAAAGGAGTTGGACCTTTAGTGAGTACAAACAGGTTTACATACAAGTGTTAGTTGCTACAGGCAGACTTGCATTTTGAATAATTAAAGTTTTGCATGTGAAAATTAGTTTCTACAATATGGATATGTTTCAAAGCACCTAATGCTAAACAAAGCTCATTCAGTTATTAAAGAAAGCTGCACACACCAAACTTCCAAGATGAGCTATCCACTTACCTTTCTGACTGGTCTGCCTCCAGATGATCCCCATTCATGTTTGTAGGATGCAAAATGCTGTCCGATGACGGCTCTGTAGCATTCATGGACATTTCTAAAGATTGTGAAAACACAAATAAGTGTTCAAGCACTCACAGGTTAACAACAAGAGTCCAAGGAGAAAAGTAACCACCTCTGATAAGTATTTATTTTTTGTGGGAGGTGTTAATTCCAAAGGAAACTGCACAGATGCACAAATATGGTATAAAAGATTTTGTTCAATCCTCTAGATGGGTGAGAAAGTTATAAAATGTTTTATGAAAAGACATTCAAACCTCAAAAAGATGGA
The DNA here is from genome assembly GCA_026402145.1 of Polypterus bichir lapradei. Taxonomy (NCBI): domain Eukaryota; kingdom Metazoa; phylum Chordata; class Cladistia; order Polypteriformes; family Polypteridae; genus Polypterus; species Polypterus bichir. The sequence continues at coordinate 79,861,430 of JANRMT010062837.1, read as the reverse complement.
GTCCCAACGCACAGAAAATGTAAATGCAAGTATGCAACAAAGGAAGAGACAAGTCACATTTTTTAAAAGATTTCTGTAAAATCATGTATTGTAGATTTGGTCACTAGTGTCTCATGATACACTTTACTGAAAGCATTTCAATAAAGAATTTCTTTCCATCATCTAAATAGACTGTCCATTAGAACCGATGTCACATTGCAGGAGTTCTACTCAGATGAGATGTCAAAAAATTTGACTTTAATAATAATAATTCTTTGTATTTATATAGCGCTTTCTCACTACTCAAAGCACTCAGCAATTGCAGGTTAAGGGCCTTGCTCAAGGGCCCAACAGAGCAGAGTCCCCATTGGCATTTATGGGATTTGAACTGGCAACCTTCCGATTGCCAGTGCAGATGCCTAGCCTCAGAGACTTTGGCAGTTACTGGCCTTGTCACCCTGGCACACTCTGAGCTGTGTCAATTTACAGATGTGCAACTTGAGCAGCTGCATGATGGCTTTCTAACAAAGGCTCAAAGTTCTAAAATCTTAAGAGTTCTGAACTTTTATATTATAAAAAAAAAAAAAAAAAAGCCATGTTGCCCGACTAAGCTGGTTCCCATGCAAAGGGTTTATGTACAAATTCAGCTGTACTCTAGACCCTTCAACCGATGACACATATATACCAGACAATTTTAATAAGTCCAAAACACCACTGTCATTTATTCCTCATACACACAAGACCATGTCACATTATGCGACATTAACATACCTGTCCTCTAGTTCAGTGTTTCTTAAACTCGGTCCTGGGGAACCCCTGCAGCTGCAGGTTTTTGTTCCAACCAGATTCCTAATCAGTGACAACACCTAAAAACACTGAGCTCATTTATTTAGCTGGTATTTTTTTTCTTTTATTCGACATTCAGAAAAGCACAGCAGCATGATTTTTACATTTATAAAGACATTTAGAAATATTTCTGGTTTTGTTTTAGATTTAAATGCTTAACTCTCTTATTGGATTTCATTATATTTTGCCCTTTCTCTGTGAAGTTTTTCCCCTTCGTTGTATCTTATTAATGACAATTAAAAAACGAGCGGAGCAGACACGCTGGCAAACACGAAATAATCGAAGACTGCAACTACTTGAGCGTCCGACCCACTAATTAGTAAATAACGGATTAATTAAACAATCAGAACACCTAGAAAAGTAGAATGAGAACCAAGATGAAAATACTATTAAAAAGAAAAAAAATACATTATTCCCATATAACTGCTTGGTACATTTTAATACTTTTTTTTTTTTTTTTACCAAGATTAGGTTTTCCAAATTTCTATATTGTTCCCAAAACACAGAACTTGGGAAATAACACATAACTTAATTAGCCCAGGAGTCCACTTAAAAACAGAATCTGGTTGGAAGAAAAACCTGCAGCCACAGGGAGTTTGGGAAACACTGATCTAGAGCTTGTCCTTTACTAGTTCTCTTTCTTTTTTAATGTCATATATTAAATGTGCCTGTAATTTCCTTTCCTGCCAAACAAATCCATCACAAGTAAAGGACTTTAGATTCGCCCCCCCACCAACCCAAGTACTCCTTTATCAACTCCAATCTCAATTTGTGCCTGCAGAAAGTATCAACGTTAAAAATGCAATTGCAAAACATTCTGACTAAAATGAGAAGCACTGGCTATATCTCACTCAAGCTTGCTTAAGTGCAGTGACTCCATGTCAAATACAGAATTGCATTACATTACAAAAGCATTAATACTAACGCATAACCGTCTGGGCTACTTAACCATATAAATAGACCAGTCAGTCTTCTTATGAAGTCAAGTGTTCTATCCTGTTCCATTTAAATCTAAAACTCTTAAGTCTTTTCATGAGACTAATATGTAAAAAAAAAAAAAAAGAAAACAAAAACCCCTCAGCACTTCTAGATTCACACAAAGACATGCTTATATCTGTGTTGTCACTACCAACCTGACTCTTAGTTACTACATGCACTACACAGTACACAGGTGCCGTCTGTCACATTCACACTCTAGTACAAACTGTACGTGCGGCTGCTAGCGGTTTTAAAAGCCAACACAGTACCCAATGATAGCATGCAAGTAAGGGGGGGAAGAAGCAGAGAAAAACTGCTACGTCGTGAACTAAGTCAGAGAGAAATAACTGAATCAGTTTACAAGCTTGTGTAAGGCATATACAGAATATAGAGAGAGGAAATTAACTTCGTTCAAAACATACATAACAATTTTAAGCATCATAACATTTCTTCCCAGTGCTTTCTGTAACATAGTAACAGAGGTATTTTAAGAAAATAATTCACACAAGCATCAAAAACTGCACCATAATATTGATAAAAAAAGGAAATTCAGAGGAGACTTCTACAGACATAATCCTTCATTTACCAATGCAAAAAATAAACATGTAACCAAACCCAAATCTTAGGAAACCGTCATATACTTATTGAATATTCATATTTATACTCCCCTTAAATGTCACACTTTGAAAGAGAATCAAAAACATGTCTCAAGCAAAAGTCCACAAATCATTCAACCCACTCCATGAAGTGTCCGGAATATCACAGGTTTAAGGTTATGGCGAAAAAGACAACCTTTTTAAAAACTAAAAATCACACTGCAGCCACAGTTTAATTTCTCATTCTAAAACTGACCAGAATAATAGGAGGTGGAATCCCTTCAAATCTTTAATGCCTCATCAATAACCAAATATTCAAACCAAAAAAAAAAAAAATCTGGCCTGAAAAATCAACACAAAATGCCACCTTCAAGTTAGCATAAAACACACAAAAGAAACATGTAGTCAAAAGATACTATATGGCCCACAAAGCTGAAAAAGTATCACCATTGTAAAACTGACCCAAAAATATGGTTTGCTTCTAAATACTTACAGAAACAGATTCCCTTTTAAATTATACTTTGAGGAAAGACTGCAATAAAATGTAAGTTACACTGCATCACCTGATGAAGTTTTCCTATGACCAACTACGTATTTACAGATATTAGGCAACACAGAGTTTGTAAATCTCATAAGGTCAACTTTCATCAAAACTTGCTTTTAAAAGAACAAATACTGTCAAAAGTTCTCTGCAGCAAAAGTTACTTGAACTTTATACAGTACTTTGATTGAAAACTGTGCCGTCTGAGTACAATTATAAAAATTACGAAACCCAGAGAAATGCCAAATGACTCCACTAAAATTAACATACGTTCTGTTCATTTTGTCGGTTGTTGGTATGGTTTGTCTCCCACAGACTGACAGTATTTCAAGAAAGAATTTCATTTTACTTTGTAGACAAAAAAAAAAAAATTGATCAGTGTTAACTAGCTGAGAGGAGTAAATTATTGTATAGTGTACGATTATTGTACGATATTGGCATACCTAGGTTCTACTGGAAACCTACAGTGCCTTTGCTGGCCTAAATGAGAGAAAAAGCCTGGCTTGTTAATGCTTTTTTTTTCTAAATAAAAAGACCTAATTCTGCTTCTCTAAGAGCACCGGACCATATTACTCTTAGCAAATACAGTAGAAGTGTATGTCCAAATTTAGGGAGTATGTTTGTGGCATGCAGGTGTGTCCCATCCTTCACCAAGATGAAACACGCAGGTAGCAGCACTGACCTTAGGAAAACTGTCAAAACAACTGCAAAAGCACACCTGGTATCATTTTTAAAAGGTTACTGTTTATATACAGTGTAATAATCACGATGCAAGTGTTTATTAATAATAAATGTGTAATTAACATTAAGCTGAAGAACCTTTGCCCCATCTGGATAACAGTTAAATAAATAGTTTAGTATGATCATTGTATATTAATGTACTAAATATGCAAAAAGTAAACAATTACCTTTGTGTGAACATTTATTGTAAAAAGAGAAACTAAATTCATTTTTGTTGCTATTTCAAAATTTTTCCACAGTAAAAATTTATAGAAAAACACTTTTTGGGCACTCTGGCTATACAATGAAATTTACTGCATCTGGAAAGCCATGCAGTTCAATATTCTAAGCAAATGAAGAACTATTCTTACACTAAAAAGCAATTCAAAAATTTTACTTTTAAAATTAATTTTCATTAAAAATGGACAACTGAAAAACTACACTGGCCCCTGCTATTTCCAATGAATGTAACTTAAAGAAATACAGAAACTTTAAACATGCCTTACAAATCATTTCAAAATTGAAGAAGCCATTATTTCACTTGTTAACTGAATGCAATAATGAGGGAGGATTGCCCGACTTTCTTTAAAAAGCTGAGGTGTTCAAAGTTCAGGAGTTTGCAAGGCCAAAGTATTACAGACTTCATGCAGTAACAACACACTTTACCTACTTTCAACACTGTGTACAAAGTACCAACAATAAGTTTAAGCTTGTCCCCAGCAACTCTGTCTTTCAATTGGGACAAAGGTTAAACACACCCAGCTCCGTGCCCTTTCACTTAATTCCATTTCTAAGGGGTTAATTTTAGTTCAAAAAAAATCAGTACTGTGGCACAGTGAGTAGCAAGTTTAAAAACAGGAATAAAACAAAGACAACTCCATTGTACAAAATATGCTTTGTTAAATAAATACCACAATAAAAAGAAAACTTCAATCCAAATTAAATAAATAAATACAATTTCTCTGTAAATGGAATATCTGAATAATGTCACACTTACAAAAACACTCTTAGAACTAAATGTTATATTAGTAAGCAAAACCAAAATTATGATTTTAGCATTTTCTCATCCTATTTGCAAAGAACATGAAATTTGCCATTTTTCACTTATGCCCTGCCTTTGGATTCACCTGCAGTTTTGATTTAGAAATATTTAAACCTTAATCCTAAAAGTACTTTCATCACTAAAATGAAATACAGTAGTTAAACTGCATATTAAAATCAATACAATGTAACCTTGGAAAAAACCTAGATCATTGAATAGTTTAAGGTGCGTAATATCAAATTAATTTTAATTTAAAAAGTTATCAGCCACTAAAACTAATATACTACACACCCCTCACCAAGGACATTTATTTACCTCCAAGCAGGTCTAGGATTCAACACAATTGTGAATGAAATTCAGGACGGCTACAGCCAAATGTCCGGCACTTACAATATGAGCTATCACGAGAGATAGTAAATGTTAAAGTATAGTTCATGAACACAATTATGTAACTGAATTTTAGACTTTGGCTGTATAAGCCATAGAAATTCCAAATGTTCTTATCAATTATAGCAAGAGTGGGAAATGCTGTTTTTTTGGTTAACACTCTAGCTTAGGTATATATATATATATATATAAGCTTGAAAAGAAGCAAAAAAAATTAATTAATATTTTTCTTAGATTATTGGAAGCTCCGAAAAATATCACAATCTGTGCTTTGTGTTTTATGAAATTTTAATATTAATCTCAAATGAGATTTGCCATGCTTTCCTAGCTAAAAACATTTTTGCTTGAAGAGCTGCTCCAGTCCTTAAAGTTTTCTCATAACGCTTCCTTTACCCAATGCCTTGTCTTTAACGTGTCATTTTTGCAAACAGTGCTAAAACTATTATAAATAGGACAATTTGTCCTCGGGGGAAATTTGCTTCCTTGCAGAAGCTCTTTAAAAAGTTAATAAGCATTAGACAAGTACATAAACAAAACATACACACACTCTCTGGTCTGAATACACACTGGAATTACTATAAAGCAAGAAAAAGTCAAAAGAAAGAAAAAAAGTTCGGACTTGGCCATCATAGTCACAGTGAGGCATTATGCAGACATATCGCTGTTGGTATAAAGGAGCCCCCCCGTAGCGTCTGACACACTTCTGTTGAATAACTCATTGGCTGAAAGCCCTCAGTGTTTGTGTGTTGGAGAAAGAATGTACAGCATTGTTCATAAGGGCACTCAGTTTTGTTTTAATTCTCTATATCGCTACTACCTCCAGCAGGCCCCAAGTATGTCCTCTAATTGAGCTCAACAGAGTGTAATTGCAGACCGCAGTACCTATGAGGTCAGTCATGTAATGCACCAACATCACGAAATGCCCTCAATGCCAATCACGTAATACCCATTGCATTAGACTATGATTAACATTAGCACCCCATTACACTATGGTTGCGATTAGGATTACAGGAGGATTATCTAAATCAAAAGGTGTTTTGTGACTGATGTTGTGGGCATTACCTGATCTGTCATCTATATAGCAAGCTACAGCTAGACCCTTCTTACAAAGCTTGCCCTTTTAATCAGCCTGTTGATTCAGTGGGCCTCTCTTAAAGTGACGTTACCAGCCCAGCACACCACAGCATAGCATAGAAAATCACACCGGCTATCACAGAGTTATAGAAGATAATTAAGTTTAGCAATACTTTACACATTCCATGTACAAAAAATTGAACTAAATCAATCAATAAGTTTACATAACTCTACCAAGGATGGAAAAGAAAAACCAGTATGGAATAGTCCATATACTACTTTAATGTAAAATTTCATTTTAGTGGTCTCCCTGAAAGAGTTTACAATAGAATACAATCAATCTTACAGTCCAATAGTACATAACGAAGTACATAAACTTAATGTAGATGAGTAAAATGAACACAAACTAAAACAATGTGAGGAATTTGTGCAGGATTTGGTGGAAACAGCTTTAACAATGCGAATTTGCATACCAAAACAATACCCATTCTAGTTTTTATATTAGATTATGCTGTATATACAGTCGTGCCACCATATATACCACCAGCATCTTACTCTATACATACAGACGGTAAATAGCATTACATAAACCAAATTCTTGCTGCTTATTCTTTTTTATAGAAAATTCGGTAAAATCACGAGCTGACGCAGGCACAATACCACAGTGGTCGTCTTTAAACAGTTGCGTGGAATCGTCGACTTGCGGTCGGTTTTGCACAAGTTTTGATGGGGTTAAAAATAAATAAATAAATAAATAAAAAGTTCCTTTGGGGGGCAAACACTTCAAGACATGGCACTGTTTTGGTTCCGTGAACTTCACAGATTAGTGAGACAAGAGCAGCTGTTTAAACGGCCAAACTAAATAAAACGAAGGGGATTGCAAATGTGGTTACAGTAATAAGAAAACCAGCAGCAAGAATATCCCGCTTTTATACAGAAGTTTGTAAAGAGAGCTATGCATAACGAAAGCGCCAGCTTTTTCCCCATTGTTGCTTCTCGGAATGGTTTTAAAAACGGTGTATACTTTTAAGGAAGCGAAGAGGAAAACGGCAGTAATTTAACATTTTAGCAACAATAGTAACTGCACAGGACTGACAAATGCGGTAGTGCTGCACGATTTCCACCTCACTAACAGGTGTGTCTCAAGATAATGCAACAAGGGAAATTTCACTCGAAAATAAACGACATACCTTAAGTGAGTCTGAAGAGGAGAAATGAAAGTCCAGCTGCAGGTAAGTCCTAAACCCACCACTTACTAGAGACGCGCTGCGCGTGCGTGTGCCTACTAGAATTCTCGGTGCGCTCGCGCGCACAGAAAAAGGCGTGCGAGTAAAGTGCGCTCGCCGCTGCCACGCACCTGTCACTGTCTGCAACCCAAATTGTTGAAGTTCTTAGCACTCCGAGCTGTAAGCACACCAAACAAAGACGCACATGTCCGTTATGAAATGTGATATGTATGAACAGGGTAACCCAGGTATGTTATGAAGGCCTACCTTGTACAATACAATGTTTAACTTTTTGTTTCAACGTATCTTTATCAAATCAGGCACTAATAGTCTGACTTCCGCATAATTTAGCCCAGGTGTGTTAATAAATCAGTGATGTCCGAGATTACCATGAATCATTACATTAAACCTGTAGTTGATACAAACACATGTGCATCTTGCAATGTTTTCTAATCATTTCTTATTGTTTACCAATATCAAAACCAACTGATTAATAAACCGCGTGACAAATAATATCTTCTTTAGCCATCTATCGAATCTGAACTCTGGTAACCTCGTTCAAATAGACTGATAATCTGGTTAAACGTGTTTAAAACTTGAAATGGGTCGCCTTAAAATTCCTTTAACTGTGTCAAGTTCCTATAAAAATAAGATGACAATACTATAGCGCATAGTATCCTATTGATACTAGAGAGGATCCAAATATAACAAATTGTTTTCGGAATCAAACGGTTTTTGAAATTCATTTTCAATTCAACGTTTGGCTAACGCCATTATCCAAGATGACATACAGCATTTAAGATACAATTGGTTACGATTCTTTTGTTTGTCCAATTGCAGCCTAGGCAGGTGAAGTGACTCCCTCATGGTCACAATATGTCAGTAGCAAGATCTGAACTCGCAACCTCAGGGTTTGAAGTCCAAACCTACAATGGCTATTTAGATATTTCGGGTATATGTAAAAATGGTCGTGAAAAATATGACGTGATTTGTCAAGATTACATTTTCCAGCGCAGGAACCAATTTAGTGTGGTCAGTCCACAGTCGCCAACTGTATATTTGTAGTTTGTAGGAGAAAATCCATACATTTAGGGGGTGCATATACGATTTCACCGGCACTGATTTTCACCGATGCGACCTAGTGGGAACGGCATTAGGCAGGCTCCATAATGGGTGGATAGGAACTGGAACTGGAACTATTCTATGTTAATTAATGTTGACTTATGTTTATTTTTTATTGTGTCTTCTATTTTTCTATTCTTCATTTTGTAAAGCACTTTGAGCTACATTTTTTGTATGAAAACGTGCTATATAAATAAATGTTGTTGTGTTGTTGTTGTTGGAGAATAGGGTGAATACGAGGTTACAGATATTGTTGTATTTAATGTTTACCTAAAGACAACTCGCAAAATTTCGTCATATCGTAATACGAAGTGTGCATCACTGCCAATACAGAATGTGGCTTTGAATCGTGGCGTATATGACAATACCATATGATTAAAATGTAGTAGAAAGGGTAACGAAAAGCGAATATTGTCGAAAGCAAGTAATCTGAAAATCTCACTGAGCATCTAGAACTGTGATGTAACACGCCAGACTGACTGCACTGTGACAGAACTGTATAATGATGTGAAAGTGAGAGTTTTCGGCACACCAAATATAAATCGCCATGCTTGAATGCGTGCTTGGATCACAGGTTCAGTGTTTTGCAGACTCACTTAAAATTTAGTGAGTTGCATCTTCGGGCAGGTACGGTGAATTGCAGCACTGGCCACAGACTTGTTTTCAAATCTCACTCTGTTGGTACCGGTAAAGCACAGCAAAATGGAGCTGTCCAGAGCCGCTCACTTGTGAATAAGTGGTCGAGATATCGATACACCTTTCGCCGACAGTAATTTTGAAACAGAGTTAGATTACGGAAAGAAAGAATTAGACAATAGTGGGTCTTGTATTGTTATCATATCATAGCATATTAATTAGTGCCTGGCTGCGTCAGCGTGCACGTGCAAAGGAGAAAGGCTAAAGGTTATTACAACGTTTAAAGAAAAGGAGACGAAAGGCGCAAAGAAGAAAAGGTGAGAGTAGCTGAGAAAACAACTGCTATTAGTGAACATAATGGATGGATTAAAAAAAGTTAGTTGGCAATTATGACCCAGAGTCGATGTAACCCCAAAACTGAGAATTCATTCAGCTTCTTCTATATTTCTTTGATAAGTGTCTTTGCAGCCATTTGAAAGAACACAGAGAGATCAGTGTCTATGATCAAGGGAGATTAAGTGTGTGACAACAGACTTTTTAAAGTCTTTGACTTTAATAGGCTCCCAGAAAGTGTCCATCCCCATATTTTGCCTAAATAGATGGCTGGATGCTGTAAATGATTTCATGTTTGACATTCTATTATTCACTTTGCAAAGTAGGTGTATGCATGAGATATTATATTGTACATATAACAAACAAAAAACAGATATTTTATATTTACATGTATATACAAGTTAATATGTTGTATGTATGCAATAGAATTACATTAAAAATGAGCAAAGTGTAGTTCAGGGTTAGTTAACATCTTGTTTAGCGTGTACGCATTAGGTATAGTTTCACATAAATACAAGATACACGAATGAGATAGGAATCCATCCATCCATTATCCAAACCGCTATATCCTAACTACAGGGTCACGGGGGTCTGCAGAAGCCAATCCCAGCCAACACAGGGGGCAAGTCAGGAAACAAACCCCAGGCAAGGCGCCAGCCCACCAAAGGAGATAGCAATCCACAATAATTTTTTTCACCTTGCCGTTCAGGGCTTCCATACATCACAAGTAGTATATTCTAGTTATAAAATCAGTTTAGTATGGACTTAGTAGATTGTGAGCAAAAACAAGTTATGTTCAGATTAATGAGTGCAGATTTCTCCCGGTGTCTGCATGGATTTTTTTTCCCTTTGTGCTCTTGTTGCCTTCTGTATCCCAAAGCAATGCGGATTAGGTGAATTAGTATGAATAATCGTGATTTTATCAGAAAATGTACCTTGCTGTTGACTCCAGTCTTGCAGGTTACAGGGTTCTCCTCAAAGTTAACCAGATCTGCTCTTGACTGCTACGACATAAGAAGAAAATGTTTTAAAAATGAATGAATAAAATGCAGGAGTCATTGAAGTCTTAAACAAATGGAGTTTAGAATAATTGTACTGTGCCAAATGTGGACCCATTCTGTGGTTGCTGTTTTTAATTCTAACCAAATCCACACCAGAGATTCATTGTTCTTTTTAGCCTGATTTAATATTTCACATTTATGTTTACTCTTGCTCTTGGTCTGAAAATAGTTTGTAATACATTATATTTAATTTGCTGTGTTAAACATGCAGAACATTTTCTTTGTACTTAGTTTTTCACCTCCAAGATCCTGTTTATTCTCATATGCTTTTGCTTAAATGTAGCTTATTTTCTTGTTTAAAAAAACTCTTCTGTTTCAAAAATGTTTAAAGATCCAGATAACAATGCATACTTAACAATGTCTTTAACTGCTTACTCCTTCATTCAGTTTAATACTCCTCAAGTGACTGTTTTAAAAAGTGTAAATATAATTACAGGAGCTAGTAACCCTAAAATAAGGAAAATTAGGAGAATTTATAAACTCTGTATAAAAAACACACATTTCTAAAATTCTTAATTAGATATATATTTAATACATTAACATGCAAAAAGAAAGTGTGTCATCCGTAACTAACCCATTATTACCTGGTCAAACAAGGTAAAACTGATAAGGTGTTTTTGATGTGTGGTTGACAGACTTATGTAGCTTCTAACTCATAATGTTATAAACAGCAATGTTTATTTCCAGTAAATTCTTTGCAAGTGAAACTATCCTTGGGCTGGGGACACCCACAGAGAGGTTGTATACCATGAAGTGGTTTGTTTTGATTAGATTAGAAAGTTGCATAATTTTTGCATGCAGGAATCCAAAGAATGACAATAGTGGCCATGCCTTGTCACTAGATAATGAATCTTACAAATAATACTGAATCACATGGTAAATTTCAAACATTTAGAAAACTAAAAGAAGAAAGCAGAGCATAGTGATTTCTTCAGATGTAACACGTATGCAGAATATATCACACACTGCATATCCCCTAAAATTCTTGAATAACATGCATCCAGTTGTAAGAATAAAGATGGCCACTAATTATCTGAATTACATTAGAAAAAATGTTTGTTGTTATTTGATATACTGTATGTCCAAGACAAATATCGTTAATGTTACATTTCATATTTAAACACAAACTTACTCATAAGTGTACCACTACATTTTGGATTAAAGAGTAGTAACTTGAATTTATAGTTGTGTCATACGATCAGAGGCTGAATGTTGAGGAGGCCCAAGTAAAGAGACATGTTATGCTATGGTGCTGACTTTCAGTTGATCAGACCTGGAATCCCACTTGCTAGTTGACTTTTAATTTTAGAAATGGTATAGAGATAAAAGCAAGTAGTTGTTGAAGAGTTAAAAGGTGCCTTTCTTTCTAGCAAGCTTATGACTCATTGATTAGACCAGTCGTGAGGGATATTTTTATGTTAAAGTAGTCCTTCCATGCAGCATTAATAGGAGTGCTCATAAATTTACAGACAGATACTGGGAGAGCACAGAGTTGTCAACTGCAGCTGTAGGTGAAGTTTTGAACACGGAGTGAGTTTCGAAACACAGTGTAGAATGACGTTTAGACACGGGGTTCTTGCTAACTATTTGATAACTGAACAAGGGCAGGCAGGACATCACCCAGGCTATTCTCGGGCAAAATGGATAAATATTGACCTTGATTGGTGATACTGTCAAGTGATGGGATACATGTCTTATAAAAATATGAACCATGACAGACAATTTAACCTCAATGCAGTCACAATGCTGATGTCATCTATTTGTAATACTGAAGTTATTATGTTGGTTAAAATGTGTTTCGATTTCAAAGCTGTGGGGCTGATGAGATTCACCAGAAGGTGATAGATATTTTTGGGCATCTTGTGTTGTGTGGCAGGCAGTGACCGTATTGTTGGTTTCATTAGTGGTGGGCCAGGTTTGAGAAACAGGGGCCAGAAAGCATGGTTGAGGCATTTTAAGTACCCCAGAGCCCTGATTCAGAGTGTAGGCAGATGACATCGTGGAACTCACCAAAACATTGATAAAGTGGTGGTTTTGCTACTGCCATTGTATCTGAAGGCGGTAGTGATAGTGGTGATGACTTTCTTCAATACAATCACAATCTATAGGTAGTAACTGAAAGAATTACATTTTGGGTACAAGGGCCAAAATGGTGTTCCTTGACTGTCTAGTTCACCCCCCCACAACAGTTTGAGATGGTCTACAATCCGGTAGCACTTTAAAGTAAAGCTGCTGCTATAGATTAAGAGGTGCCATTTGACATTGGTTTCATCATCTAATATGGAGGCTCCAAAAACAATTCTCACATGACATATACCAGTGTAACTGACCCAGCAGATGAGAAAGAGGAACACACTCGGGAGTGCTTGAGAATACTGTATATATTTCATGTCACCTGGGAGTGCCTGGGATTTCCTAAGAGGAGATGGAGGCTGTTGCTGACAACAGGGAAGTATAGTCAGTTGTTCTTTGCCTAATACCTCTGCAATTCATGCTTTACTATGCAGAAAATGAGAATGAGATTAGACATTTTTGTGGACTGTTAAAAAGGTTTTGCTTTTTCAGTTCTATTTGCTTGACGTGTTAGAACAAGCTGTTCAAAAATTTTCATTAGAAGTGATAGGAATAGACCTGTAGCCATTGAAGAAGCTTATTTTATTATTTTTGGAAACAGGAACAATAACAGGGGATTTAAAGCAATCTGATATGGTACATTGTGTAAGAGGAGGGTTAAAGATGTCTGTGAACAGAGAAGTGAGCTGCCTAGTGTGTCTATCTCAGTGTTTTATGGTTGCAGGTGAGACAGAATGGGGAATTGGGACAGTTCTATGAGGCAAACAGACATTGTACTCCTGAAGAAGAGTAGTGAGGCTTTTGTGAAGAAGTGGCTGGAGTCAAAACCACTTCAGAATTGAAGGAGCAGAGGGATTGTTGTCACTCAGCACCTTGTTGTTCAAATCTGCCTTAAAACTTGGAAGGAACCTGAGTAAGCAGTGGGATGTCTTTTTGTAATTTGTAACAGATTGAAGAAACACTGAACACTGAAAGTCCAGTTTATTTTTTGTTTCCATTTGGCATATTTGATTGCATTGTGTAACCAATTCCTGGCCTCTTTGTGGACGTCCTTATCACCAGTTTTATGAGCTTTTTTCTTTTACATGACATAGATTCCTCAGTTCTTTGGTAAGCATGACTTTCCATTGTAGCAAAACACTAGTTTTCCATTGTAGCAAAACACTAGTTTTCCTTGGAATACAAACCTCTTCACAGAAGCTGATACAGGATGTAACAGTGTCATTCAGCTCATGAATGTTTTCACAAGCGTTTTTAAAACATCCCAGTCAGTCCAGTTCAAACAATCTTGTAATGATTCAACTAACTCATAAGTCCATAAATGTATAGATTGTCTTACTGGTTTAGTTCATTTTAGCCTTGTTTATAAGTGGGTAGCAATTGTAGCATAACATGGTCAGAATTACCCAACGGTATGCGAGGTAAAGCCTGGAATGTATCCTTTATAGCGCAGTAGCAGTGATCCAAAGTCATCCTGTCCCTGGTGGGATATTTAACTAGCTGTATCTGAGAAGCTTGATCGTTAGGTTTGCATTATTAAAGTCGCCCATCACTATAATAAGGGAGTTCACATGACTGTTCCCCATACTAGTAATTTAATCTGCCAACTGCTGCTATGCTTTATTCTTGTTTGCTTCAGGTGCAATGTAAACTCTGGCAAGAATTATTGAAGAAAATTCTCAAGGTGAATAGAATGAACTTACAGTTAATAGCAAACAGTTCCACATTGCCAGAGCAGTGCTTCAAGCAGCAATACAAGACTTAAGAACACACAATCCTAGCATATTAGAAAAGTCAATGATCATTCCCCAAAGCATCTGTTTACCCATTAACTTTCTAGACCCCCTTATCCCAACAGCACATACAGTTGCCAGGTTTAGGGGTTACTTCAATAATATTGCAGTCTACATAGAATACACAAAGAAATACAAAGGGCAACACAATAAGATTGAAATAAGCAGGGTACCGTGTGTTTTTCTATAAACAAAGGGCATAAGTAGGCAAGAACAGTTGCTGTATACAGTCAGCCTACAAAAGTTGTAGTTTTATTTGTAAATATCAATGACCGTAACAGTCAGATGTATACAGAACTGCAGCTGAATTATAGATTTCCTAAATGGCAGACCCCACCATGTGTGGATTAGCAGCATCACTTCAGCGACTATAAAGCACTACAAAAAATGGTTAAGCTGGCACAGATTATTACAAATATTAGGGTAAAGCTCCCTTCTGTTCTTTAAAAAGGCAAACAATATTATTAAAGATCTAAAACATCCCACCCGGTCACATTTCTTACTCAATGATTCTGGCAAATGGAACCTGACCATTAGTACTTGCACCATTAGATTCTTTTGACAGTTTTCACCCTCCAGTCACACTACTTAACAGCCCCTTATAAATACCATAAACCTACTGATAACTGCAAGTATGGACCTGTTGTACACGTGTGTTTTTATTTTATTTTGTTCTTTTAGTTTTAAATATACTGCATACATTATACAATCTTGTATTTAAAATGTAGTGTTCTATTCATTGCCTGCATTTTCCATTATACTAATGGCACCAGTTAGTGGAACACACACGGGTAAGACTCTCATTAACAAACTTGCATACTTGTCATTTCTGGTAGCCACTGTGAACGCTAAACAGTAATCCTTCACGAGTTTGGGGGTTGTCAGAAACTGAAAGTGGGTTCCTAAATAGTGATCGTGTCTACTTATGGATAATAAATAGCATTTAAATAAATGTGATACGTTGTTAAATATGTTGTAGGCTTCTTCAGGAGTAGGAAACTGAATATGTGTAAAAAGTGTAATTTGATTAGTTTTAGTAGATACTGCATATTATGTGTAACACAGTATAGATTACATAACAGATATAATAGAGTACAAGATCCTAACTCTGACAATGCAATTCTTTTTTCACTTTACTATAAAAAAGGTCATAAATAAAAACATGCTGACAAAAACATTTGGTTGTAAATAGCATTTTATTCCAAGGATGACTGTTTGTGAACTCAATATCAGGGTGAAATCCATATTATCAGACATTTTTACATATCCCAGCAGGAAGAGCATCAGGAAAATATGAAGTACGAAAGCATTTCATTCTGTCCAATTTCTTTGGGATATCACATTTTTTCTAAGAAACTGTCTGCTTCTTCTTAGCCAGGAGGCCACATCATCTGCCTCCCTCCAAGTACATGGATGTGAAGGTGGTACACAGATTGAGCTCCATTCTTCCCATCATTAATAACTAAAAGAAGAAAAATATATATAAAACACTGACTGCATTTTAATTTAGAGGATTATTTTATTTTACATCACAAGAACCCGGGTGTGTGTATTTGATAAGTACCCTAATAAAATACAAGAACATGGAACACAGTAAAGCTGGTGTATCTTGACAGTAAACTTATGCTGTGTTATTAGTTTCTTTTGTTATTTACTTTGAAAATAATTAATATTTGTTGATCTGCATTGAATCTTTTTAAAGAACTGAATGTCAAACAGGGTCTGTTAAATCAATTTTAATTATGAAATACAAGTGGATATGAAATGACTATAACCATGAAACTTTGCACTATTATCAAAATCAAAAATTGGAAAACCACCCAATTGTGGCTTAGAGGCAAAGTTTTGATGAAAGGCTGAAAACCAAGATGTATCTCAAGAATGTAGCCTTATTAAAATTATCCATCACAACTAATAATACATAAAATGTGCATATTTAACTCTGTAATAAATATTGAACATGATTATTATTGTTTACTATTGCTCAGTGTCCTGTCTAAAGAGATCTCGTGTCCATAAAGAATCAGTAAGAGGATTATGCATTTAGCGGTATACAGCACACACACCTCATCATCACTTATTTCAGCAGAGTATATACAGTAATTATGGCATACCATCAAAAGTGCAGGAGGTATCGCCTTTAAACTTGCCAAGCAAGTAAAGTGACTGACGACCTTTCTCTTCCACCCTCCCTCTACTCTGGCTTTTCTTCCACATTTCCATCTAACTCTAATAATTTCATG
This sequence comes from Polypterus bichir lapradei, assembly GCA_026402145.1. NCBI lineage: Eukaryota > Metazoa > Chordata > Cladistia > Polypteriformes > Polypteridae > Polypterus > Polypterus bichir. The sequence goes on along the minus strand of JANRMT010062837.1, from coordinate 79,844,780 downwards.
CACTTTCATACGAGTATCCTTTTTGATTGTGCTTACAACTTAAAAACAAAATAAAGTAACAATAACATTGCTTCTCTCTGGTACATTTAACTTTGTCTGTATGTACAATACTTTTCTTAATTTTCTTATTTTTAAACAGCAATCTGAGAGATAATGCAGCATAAAGCAACATTTTTGTAATGCTACTTTTGCTTTAGATTATACATGTTCCTGTTCCAAAGCATTTAAATTTTATTTTTTAAACAATTAATGAAATATAAATATTGTCTTAAATACTTTTCTTGCTAATAAATCGTTTAATAATTGATGTATAGGCCTCATTTAGACTATTATGTCTCTCTTTTCTTTGATACTATGAACTTACCTATTCTGTATCCTTCCACAAGACCCTCCTTCTTTGCAATATTTTTTGCTACCACTAAAAGGTGACCGAGGAGCTGTAAATGAAACAAAATCATACCAACAACATATAGATCAGTGATACCAAAGTGAAATGCATAAAGTTTCAAGGTTTTGGAGTTTAAATGAAGTGTCTAATATCAACAGGTAATGTTGAGACCCAGCACAACACACACAGTCATTTGTTTCATTAATACAGAACTACTGAAGTCTATCTTTGCCACTGTTAATATTACCTTAACAGATGTAACAGATTTTTTCACGTCAGTGACAAGGCCTGAACCCTTAGTGTGTTTCCAGGTGGGGAGAAAGAAAAACCCTCAAGAAAAAAAATAGATGGAAGGGAGGAAACCTATCATTAGTTGGGGACTGTTTCCAGGATGTAGGTTAGCAAAAGATGAGCTACTGCTATAAGTCAGTGGGCTTCTTGTTTGTGGATTTGTGTCAGGTGTTCTGACTTGTAGTACTGTAAGATGATGGAGGTGGCCTCATAAGTGATTTGACAATGGCCTCCAAAAATTAGTCAGAGAGAGTGCTCAGTGAGCAATGGTGTAGACATACTCTGTTTTATGAGAAAAAAAAAACTAGTCCAGGAAGCAATGTGTTTGCAAAAGAAACTCTTTTTGTCCCAAATGGTACCATGCTGCTACCCGTTGGACACTTCCAAAATAATAAATCAGATCCTTTATTGACCTACCTGTCTTTTCCCCGCTTTTTTACTTTGCTTGCTGTTCTTACCCTGTTGCTGTCTTACTAACTAACCGTTATTCCTCCTGATTTCAAACCGCTCTACCTTTGCCAGTTTGGCTGTAAGACATGTCACAGTATGTTTGAACTTCAGGACTCCAGCTGACGGTTGCAAATGGGACCCACGCATACACTGTCGTAAGTGATTCAGGATTTGAAGACCCGTAAGTACAAAAAAGAGAGGAAAAAAAAAATTAGTGTAAGGAATTGCTGTGCCAGCACATGTAGCTCACATGGATTTCAACTCCTTTTTGTGGCTGCTTTTATTGTTCGCTGCCCTAAGGACTGTCACACCCAGCTGTCAATACTACACTGAAAAAAAGATGATGGAGCACATACTCGGGATTTTGATGGCTGTTGTATTTAAATAACAGTTGCTCAAGCATTGCTAAGATTTTTTTTTTTTGGTTTCTTGCATTGGTTGATTGCTGTGCCCGCGGTTACTATAATAATAAATTATAAAAAAAAGTGCATGTAACATACATCCATTTTCCAACCCGCTGAATCCGAACATAGGGTCACGGGGGTCTGCTGGAGCCAATCCCAGCCAACACAGGGCACAAGGCAGGAATCCAATCCCGGGCAGGGTGCCAACCCACCGCAGGCATGTAACATACAAAATCATTAATTTTAAAATGTGCATGTAACATACAAAATCATTAATCTAACTTTGACTACATTCAATACTTATTTTATAAATTGAATACTCAAACCTTATTTTTTGGCTAATCTGACAGCCCTAGTCTTGTCTGTGTGTTCACCCTGAGATTGGCTGGCACCCTGTCCAGCGATTGTTCCTGCCCTGCATCCCATGCTTGCTGGGATAGGCTCTGGCTTCCCTGTGAACCTTCTCAAAATGAAGTTGGTTTGGAAAATGTAATGAAATAAATGTAATATAATCGACTGCAGTGTTTACATCATCAAAAGATGACATTTTAATAAAAGTGTATACATTTTACTCATAAGTACCATCGTGTTCTCTAGTTTACTTGGATTTTTAATTCTAACATATCATATAAGCATATCATTATAGAGTTTGATTAACTTTGCCAGCTTACAGCACTATAATTAATTTTTAATATAAATTATCTGCATTTCCTTTAGATGTATTTACATCGGCCTTGTTCAGTGATCCATCCATCCATCTAGAAAATAATTTTTAAAACTGCTATTGTTCAGCATAACAGAAAATTCAGTTTTTTGCAATAAAACTGCCAAATTATGTGAGGCAAGTTTGCTCAATAGTCTACAAAGTACTCACATTTTGCAACTCTGAAATGGGTATTTTGTCATAGTGTTTCTAAATATGAGACACTTCTTGCTTTTACAATGCTTAATTTTTGATTATGTAATAGTGCTACCTATTTATAGATGCAGACAGATGACCTAACTTCAAATTACGTATAGAACACTTATTAGGTATTTTGTCATTTTAATCACCTAATTTAATTTAACCACCTAATCAAAGCACCATGATGCCCCTACATTGATGGATTAAAGGCCAGAAGCCAACATGACCATCATCATCAAATTCTTTCATGAGAATACCTGAATACCATGAGGACTGATTGAGGTCATTTATGTTAGGTAGAATGCCTAGAGGGGGTGGGTGGTCTCATGGCCTCTGAACCCCTGCAGATTTTATTTTTTTTCTCCAGCCATCTGGAGTTTTTTTTTTTTTTTTTTTCTGTCCTCCCTGGTCATCGGACTTTACTTTTATTCTATGCTAATTAGTGTTCCCTAATTTGAATTATTCATTTTGTCTTTTTTCTCTTTCTTCATCATGTAAAGCACTTTGAGCTACATTATTTGTATGAAAATGTGCTATATAAATAAATGTTGTTAATCTTGGGTTATGTGTGTCTACATGTGTATATATATATGTGTGTGTGTGTATATATATATATATATGTATGAATGTAAAATTCTACTGCTTCCATATAAAACTGACTGTTAACAAAAATAAATTACCTGTCCATCACTTTCGGTCACTTCACTGATTCTTGGAATTGGGGTTCTAGGAATAACAAGAAAATGCACAGGAGCCTGTGGGCTGATGTCTCGAAAGGCAAGGCACTACAAAAAGGAAACATGTTCAGAAAAAAAATTAAAATACATACTACATAAAAAAATTAAGCCTAATAAAATTATCAACTATCAATTTAATAACAATGAAAAAATGTACTTTTATATATTGTTCTACTATGTATGCTATCCCACAGCTATAGCTCAACTGGCTACTTACTTCTTTTACATCTGGAAGTTAAGTGACTTGCTAAGTGTCACACAATTAGTCAGACATTTAAACCAGCAACCTTGTGGTTTAAAGTCCAGTATCTTATATATAATGTGAATGACATTCTGATATACTCTGTGGTAAACTTAATTTAAAAGAGTATTATAAATGTAATTTATTTTAAGAGATACACTTCAGCAGTTGAGTTGAACATTCTTCCATGCTATTTCTTATGTCTCATACAAAGAATAACTTGTAAATTGTGATAAAATTGAAAACTGTCAATATTAAAAAGGTTCAAATAAATAACTGATGAAAACTTAGCTTATGCTACACAAGTAATTATAGTGAAATGAAAAATAGAAGATTGAATTTGCATCAATTAGCAGAGCAGAGTAGTTATACTTGAAATGCAGTCAACTGACATAAATAAATATCTAAAAATACAAATACCAAAATAAACTGTGAAAAACTGACTGGCTGGGATGGCAATCCATCCATCAAAAAAATAAATAAATAAATAAAAAAAAAAAAAAATTGATGGGTTCAGCTGGTAACCATTGCCACTGGCCAATGCCGTCAAGTCACACTATTTATCTATTTACTTCCTGAACTGTTTCTCAGTGGCCATGGTAAACTTTATTCAGATAAGAAAGAACAGAAACCGACACTTCACCTAAAAAGTTTAATATTAACTTTAGAAAGCAGATTTCTAAAAAAAAGCTAAACAAATAGTGCACATTTTTTCAGCCTATGGCTATAAGGCAGGGAGGGGAGTGTGCTGCATTTGCAATTTTACTGAAAATTACCTTCTTACAACTCTCCTGTAATATATGATCTGTAGCACCTGAAGCATTCTTCTGTAACAGTTTTCTACACAAGATCAGTTATATACTGTATAACTTCTGATTAGTAGAGTTCTATTTAAACCTTATCTTTGAAAATATTACCTTGACTAAATGCTGCTAGCACATAGTATACAAGAGAAATAATGGCTGTACAATTTGAAAACTACATTTTCTTTGTCATGTAGAAACTGAAACTTAAATACTGTTTTGAAATGTTACCAAGATGCAAACTGACATCTACTGTACCTTATCATCTTCATAAATAATGTCTGCAGGGAGACTTTTGTCTATAATCTTTGAGAAAATAGTTGGTGGTGTGATCCCATACTTCTTTATGGCTTCCTCCGCAAGATGTGCTTTGTTAACTTCATCACTAGAAGGCTTGCCAGCACTAAAGCATCTCTGAAAAGAAGAAACAATATTAACTTAAGCCAACAGGAATAGTTTAACTCAAACAATCTTTATGAACTTATGTCCACTTGAGTATAAATCAATTAGTCTTGAATATTTTATTAATGCAATATTGCAGCATTGTATGCATTTCCATTTATAGTATAATCAGTGACGTATTTAAGATCCCAGGTACAGTGGAAATTTGTTTCCATTTTATATGAATAGCAGAACATCTCTGTGGTTTCATGGAAAAAAACTAAACATTTGCTTCTGACCAATACCACTTCTGAAGGAAAGCATTTACTAACTTGTGCTCACTCCTGCTCAAAGTATTCCATAGTGAGGTTTACATTTATCAGTGGCAACATCACAAACATGCTTTTAAAACAACTGGAATGCCCGTTACACACAGTACAATGTAGTGAAGTGAGTAATGAAACAGAATATAAGAAAAGTATAAAAGACTGAACACGTTACAGTTTACATATAGAAGGCTAACATTGCCTGAGATCAGAAAAACACATTACTTGACATTTCATGCTGAAAAAGAAAAACTGAAACCACTTTTCACAATAATGCCTTATTTAATGGTACAAAGACAGCCAATAGTTATTTTCAAAATAGATAAGGGGAAAAGTAAGAAGTTACAACAACATCGAGTTGGTGGAATGAGGTGCCCACCTCCATTTGAACTGCTGACTCCCACAATGTGCTTAAGAAGCATTCTTTTTCTGTGAATATCTATCTAAAAACTTTGATAGGCTCTTGTAATTAAAGAAGGATTCAATGGTTTTGTGTTCTGTTTTGGTTTAAAGCTCATTACTTGTGATGATTAATTTTGTTAATTTGTCCTTTAACGCTTTTCCCTAAACATTCCCCTACAGACTTATGTTTACTCCATTACGGTGACCTCTTTTATAAGTCACTTTGGATAAAAGCGTCTGGCATACAAACAAAAGTTAATGTATGATTAACACATACTGAATAACACAATAACATCTATGCTGGTCATATGAGTTCATGGACTTTGTGACCACAATCAGGCTATTGTGCACTCCATATGTGCATAGTATGACTAGCAATTTCAAAATACTTTCATTATAATAAATATTAAGAAATACTCCGCAATCACAGTCCCATGATGCCCGATGGGCCTGAGACTACAGTACATCTACACTTTCTTGATAACAATTTTCAAAGCCATTGCTACCAGATGGCCTCTTGTGGATTGCCTACTCACAACTTAGAACATAAGAATTAGCTGTTTTTGACACTAAACCCCTAAACAAAACAATGATTATGAATTTGACCAAATGCAACCAAAATCAATCAATAAATAAAGCATAAAGAAAGGTAAGTTAACAAAAAACAGGTATCAGTATGTGACAGGGACGAGCTGTATCAAATCTAACCGCTGACGCACTGTTTATTAACACTGCTCATTTCCTTGTGCACAAAACAACAGCTCCCTTTTCATTCTTTTGCCTTTAAAGGGGACATGGTCTCAATTAGTCTAACTCCATTTCTCAACTGTACAAAACACACGTCCATTCCCAACTTAACAACTTGTAAGGATGCACCTCTCAGCTGTATCTTGTCACACACGAGTGCTGTAGCACTTTCAAGCAATCAAATGTTGTAACTTTAAAACTTCACATGGAAAAGTTTGCCTCAACGGGGGCCATGGTGTTGGGTACCAAGCCAGCATTGCACTGCAATTTAGATTGCATGACTCTTAATTGTTCCCAGTTTTATCAATGTCACAATGCAGATCATTTCCAGCGAGTAAACAAGGACATAAATGGCTGGCTTTTTTAAGCAATATGCCATCAACATTTAAAGTCTGATGCTTCAAGTCAGCCTTTTAGAATAGTATGTTCTTATACAAATAGATTCAAAACAGACTATTGATTTCTACAAGACAAATTCCTGAATACTGGCAAACTTGTGGAAGAAATCAACATATTAATTAAAGAAAGAAACGTATCCTCCACTAGGACAAGTGTGATAAAATGTACAGTTGTGCTTGAAAGTTTGTGAACCCTTTAGAATTTTCTATATTTCTGCATACATATGACCTAAAACATCATCAGATTTTCACTCAAGTCCTAAAAGTAGATACAGAGAAACCAGTTAAACAAATGAGACAAAAATATTATACTTGGTCATTTATTTATTAAGGAAAATGATCGAATATTACATATTTGTGAGTGGCAAAAGTATGTGAACCTCTCAGATTAGCAGTTAGTTTGAAGGTGAAATTCAAGTCAGGTGTTTTCAATCAATAGGATGGCAATCAGGTGTGAGTGGGCACCCTGTGTTATTTAAAGAACAGGGATCTATCAAAGTCTGCTCTTCACAACACATGTTTGTGGAAGTGTATCATGGCACGAACAAAGGAGATTTCTGAGGACCTCAGAAAAAGAGTTGTTGATGCTCATCAGGCTGGAAAAGGTTACAAAAGCATCTCTAAAGAGTTTGGACTCCACCAATCCACAATCAGACAGATTGTGTACAAATGGAGGAAATTCAAGACCATTGTTACCCTCCCCAGGAGTGGTCGACCACCAAAGATCACTCCAAGAGCAAGGCGTGTAATAGTCGGCGAGGTCACAAAGGACCCCAGGGTAACTTCTAAGCAACTGAAGGCCTCTCTCACATTGACTAATGTTCATGTTCATGAGTCCACCATCACAACACTGAACAACAATGGTGTGCATGGCAGGGTTGCAAGGAGAAAGCCACTGCTCTCCAAAAAAAAACATTGCTGCTCATCTGCAGTTTGCTAAAGATCACGTGGACAAACCAGAAGGCTATTGGAAGAATGTTTTGTGGACGGATGAGACCAAAATAGAACTTTTTGGTTTAAATGAAAAGCGTTATGTTTGGAGAAAGGAAAACACTGCATTCCAGCATAAGAACCTTATCCCATCTGTGAAACATGGTGGTGGTAGTATCATGGTTTGGGCCTGTTTTGCTGCATCTGGGCCAGGATGGCTTGCCTTTACTGATGGAACAATGAATTCTGAATTATATCAGAGAATTCTAAAGGAAAATGTCAGGACATCTGTCCATGAACTGAATCTCAAGAGAAGAAAGAGAAGAATCAACAAGACAACGACCCTAAGCACACAAGTCGTTCTACCAAAGAATGGTTAAAGAAGAATAAAATCAAATGTTTTGGAATGGCCAAGTCAAAGTCCTGACCTTAATCCAATCGAAATGTTGTGGAAGGACCTGAAGCGAGCAGTTAATGTGAGGAAACCCACCAACATCCCAGAGTTGAAGCTGTTCCGTATGGAGGAATGGGCTAAAATTCCTCCAAGCCGGTGTGCAGGAATGATCAAAAAGTTACCTGAAACGTTTAGTTGCAGTTATTGCTGCAAAGGGGAGTCACACCAGATACTGAAAGTAAAGGTTCACATACTTTTGCCACTCAAAAATATGTAATATTCAATCATTTTCCTTAATAAATAAATGACCAAGTATAATATTTTTGTCTCATTTGTTTAATTGGTTTCTCTTTATCTACTTTTAGGACTTGAATGAAAATCTAATGATGTTTTTAGGTCATATTTATGCAGAAATATAGAAAATTCTAAAGGGTTCACAAACTTTCAAGCACAACTGTACTTGAGTCAGAATCCAGGCAGGAGGAGGTAGAGCATTCATCACAGCAATCTATAACAGAGTGATTAGAATGGTCAAATAAATAAGGGCAGAGGTCTATTTTATAAACAACTACATTTACATATCAGTGCTGATTACTGCATACATTTACTGTTTGGTTCATTGGTTTACACCCAAATGGCTTTTTGAAATAATAGTCTGTTCTACCACACTCTTGTTCTTCTCTTATCTACAGTTTCAGCTATTACCCTTGAAATCTGTGTATGTGAGAACTGTCCAGTCTTCTTGTTTACAGGACATCTGCTGATCTCTTAATCACCTCCTTGTATATTTTGTGTATGACATGAACCTTCCCCTGGTATATCCTTGCCTTTGTTGTTCACTTGGCCTTTACTTGGTTCCGTGATACACTATATGGACATACGTATTGGGATACACCTCTTAGTTACTGAAATGTAGGTGTTACAATCAGACCCATTGCAACAGGTGTATAAAATCAAGCACCTGGCCATGCAGTCTCTATTTACAAACATTTGTGAAACAAAACGGGTCGTTCTAAAGAGCTCAGTGACTTCTAGCGTGATACTGTGCCTTTACAATAAGACAGTTCGTGAAATTTCATCCTTGCTGGATACTCCACAGTCAGCTGGAAGTGGTATTACTGGAAAGGGGAAGTGTTTAAGACCAACACTTCCTCAGCCACAAAGCGGAAGACCATGTAAAGTCACAGAGCAGGGTCAACAACTGCTAAGGTGATACCATAGCTGAAGAGTTCTAAACTTCCACTGGCATTAATTTAAGCACAGAAATAGTGTAGCGAGAGCTTCATGGAATGGGTTATCCATGGCCGAGGAACTGCTTGCAAGCCTCCCATCACCAAGTGCAATGCCAAGCGTTGGATGGAGTGATGTAAAGCACATTGCCACTGCAGTGTAGAGCAGTTGAAACTTGTTCTATGGAGTGACAAATCATGCTTCTTTGTTTGGCAGTCAGATGGGTGAGTCTGGGTTTGGCAGGGAGAATGTTACCTGCCTGACTGCATTATGCTGTGAAGTTTGGTAGAGAAGTGATAATGGTGTAGGGCTGTTTTTCAGGGTTTGGGCTAGGCCCCATACTTTCGAGTGAATCTTAATGCTTCAGCATACCAAGACATTTTGGGCAACACTATGCTTCCAACTTTGTGGAAACAGTTTGGGGAAGGCCCTGTTCTATTCCAGCATAGCTGTGCCCCAGTGCACAAATCAAGGTCCACAAAGACATGGTTGAATGAGTTTGGTGTGGAAGAACTTGACTGGCCCGCACAGAGCCCTGACCTTAACCCCATCACACACCTTTAGGGTGAACTGGAACGGCGATTGCAAGCGAGGCCTTCTTGTCTAACATCAGTACCTGACCTCATAAATGCTCTACAGAATTAATGGCCACAAATTCCCACAGAAACACTCCTAAATCTTGCTGAAAATATTCCAAGAAGAGTGGAAGGTGTTACAGAGACAAAAGGGGGACCAACTCCATATTAAAGTCTGTGTTTGAATGCAAAGTCATTAAAGTCCCTGTTGGTGTAATGGTCAGGCATCCCAACACTTTTGCCCATTTACTATATGCTTGAACAGGCCTCTGACATTTATTAACCCTTTTATACTTCTAAGATAGATGCTATATTTTAATTTAGAAAGCATACCAAAATACTAAGTATTGTTACCTCCAAATTATTCTCTTACAAGCTCACAATAAAAACAAATATTAAATCAAGAGTCTATTTTCTTGCATAACTTAGCTCCAAACTGACAAGACCAAAATCTACAAACAATCTTCAGTCACTGAGTGTTTACCCTCCACTATGGTAGCAGAATTCTTCAAAGGCTGAGATTTATTTTTACCTTTTTTTATTTTCGCGTACACAAATCTGGATTCCCCAGTAATGACACAATTTGTTATATCAATATCATTTTGTTCCATTCTGTGTTTTCTGGATTTGTTTTCCCCAAAAGTATCATTTTCTTACATTATATCATGTAGGGGTGTGTTTTTGTTTATTTTAAAAAACTCTCACAGTTTACCACTTTTCTGTTTCTAACCACATCCTAGTTGGAATACGCAAACTCTCTGCTAGCATCACTCCGAAAATGGGCTTGAGACAAACTGAGTGAGTAGGCAGCCGTGCATCATGAGCCTAATTTCAAGTTCCACATCTTCTGCTCTGAAAGCTTTTGAAAAAATAAACTATGCATAATCCTAGAAATTGCTACAATGGATAAAGAAAAGCACTGAAATAATTAAGAGTGGAGCTGAAGTATTAAATGAATTGCAATGAAGGCAAACAAAAACAGTGAACATCTTAAAATGTATGTGAAATTTGCACAGAAAATAAATTACTGAAACCAAAGGAAGCAAGAAATGTGTTCTACCTAAGTGTGGGAAAAGGCCAATTACATGCTTTATGAAGAAAATGAAAAAAAAGAAAAAAAAAAAAAAACATCCACATTGTAAGTATCTTTAAAGTACAAATGTCATGTGTGCCTCAGGCACTCCACCTTCCAAAATTTCCAGTTCTGGTGAGATTGTACTAGGAGCCATACATGGAATTCTCTCTCCCCGTGCCACTGCCTTGTCAAGTTGAAGAAACTTGAGTATGTCAAAGAACCTGAAATTCACTGCTCTCCGTAATGTATTTGTGTACATTTCAGTCACACCATGTACAAATTGTGCCAAACATTGTGGTACCTTGAAATGGGAGGACCATGTAGAAAAAGTGTTGTAATTTCTACCTGTTGTGTTCAAAATGTGTGCAAATCCCTTTAAACGAAAATCTGCAGTGTATACTTTAATCATGTCTGAATTGTTTGATTTGTAGTTTTAAACTGTGGAGCAGAGAGGTAAATCAAGGAAAAGGGTGTCTTTGTCCCAGATATTATGGAGGGCATTGCAGACAGGAGAGCCAGCTGGCTGTCCCCCTTGGAAGTGTGAAAACTTGAAGGAACTTTTTTTTTTTCCCCCTAAATACGGGTGGTAGTAGGCTAGTCATTATTTAGGTGATTTAGAGGATGCAGGTGTGTCATGTTAAAGACAGTAATACTTATGTGATCAATTATTTTGTGTTTTATATTTATAATTAATCCAGACCACTTTGCAGAAATCTTTTTCACTCTCACATTAAAGAGTCGTTTATTTGAATGAAAAGTATTAATTGCAGACAACGAGATGGTGCAATGTTTAGTAGAGCTACTTCCAGCATCCTGAGTTTAAATCTTGTTTCAGGGCACAATGGCTGGAGTTTGTTTCCATGTCTATGGTGGTTTTCCTCCCATACAGCTAAAGCAAACATGTTAAGCTAACTGGAGATTCCCAATTGTTGTTCTAGTGAGGAAGAGAAGGTACATGTTTGACTGGCCACTGCAATAAGCTGTTGTCCTTTCCAGGTTTGCCTTGTGCCAGGATAGGATCAAACATTCTATTAAGTGGGTTTGAGAATGTTCTGCATGCAATGTAAGTATCTAAACACATACGCCAGTGTCCACATTCATGTTTCATTAAAAAAGTTATCTTAATTACCGGACAAATGGAAGAATAAAGACAATATTCAACTATTTATTAATTTTCCAAATGAGCTTGTACTGAGAATGGTAGTGAAGAAGCTGGAGCCTATGACAGCAAGCATCGGGCGCTCAGAAGGAACAATACCTGCCAGTACACTGCAGGGTGATAAAGACAATATTGTGGTCTCAAAACCAGTTTAAATATGTGATGCTACCTGAAGAATGACATTTATCTTAACCACTTCCTTTAAATGAAGAAACAGCTGTAGAAGGAGTAAATTTTATAAAGAGGACAAAGCAGTAATGGCCTGGATGACTACAATAAAATGCTGGAAGTAATCTGGAACCCCAGAATGGGACTATGCAAAGCTGGTTATTGTATTAAAAATACTCATTTCCTTAGCTTATAAAAGTTAGCTGACATCTCCGAATATTGAGACCAAGAGGCTTAGAAGGGCTTTACAGCTTTGTTTAAGGACCCTTGTATCCTTGTGGAGCTATTCTAAACACCGCAAACATGTTAAAATAAACATGTACATACAGAGATCACTGACATTATTGTTTAATAAGATCTTAAGCCCTTACACTGAAGTAGCACTACACCTAATGTAGAATTGCCTCCTTCTTTGCACCCAAAGCTGCTGAAAATAGGCGTCAGCCAACTGCCACAAACTGGACAAGCCGATTCAAAAATAGATAAAAGTTTGGAGTTTTTGTTTACTGATGAATGATAAGGCTTCTATATTGGAAAAACAGCCAATAATGATTATATACTGAAAATGGCCTATCCAGTGGGTTCAAAAGTAATTGGAGACGAAGTGAAACAAGCATTTCAAGTTTATGGTAAGGGGTATCTGGTTACTGAAGTGATAGCCTGTAGATCTAAAAACCATTTCATTTTCGGTGTTTTTGTCCAGTTCAAATATCTCACTTCGTGCACGTGTATATTAGACATTCATACATGCAGTATATATGCACTGCTAACACTCGTTTATCAGTTAGTACGTGTTTGTCTCCTGACTGACCAAATTTAGATGGATAGCAATTCCTGACCAAGCACAATGAAGGCACAAAGCAGACCTTAAACAAAAGCAGGAACTTGGCTCCAAGTCTGAAGTTTGCTGACATAAAAATCTACGCACATTATTGTACCACAGAATTGGACTTTAGATTCTCTGTTCAGTTTTTCAATGTTTACTATGTTTCACTACCAATGTCGGTTTTATTTTTGTGCAGTTCTAGACGAGTGTTATTAGCAAAGAGAAATGCACTGATATTCTATGTGCGTACCCGCTAAGGCACAGGTGTCGAACTCCAGGCCTGGAGGGGCGCAGTGGCTGCAGGTTTTCATTCTAACCATCGTCTTCATTAGTGACCAGTTTTTGCTGCTAATTAACTTCTTTTGCTTTAGTTTTAATTAACTTGACTCAGGCCCCTTAGTTGTCTCTTTTTTTAATTAGCAGCCAAACAATAATGAGACACAAAAACGAGCTGCCACATGACCAGCTCACTTGTGCCCATCACACAATATCTAAAAATAAAGAAAACTGAAGGTCTCATTAAGGATGATCTCTCAGGTCACCAAAACATTTTGACGAACAGAAAATCAACAGTTTTGGAAATGTCTGCTGTGGCAGAATGAGAGCAGCAACAGACCACAAAATTAAATAACCGGCTTAATTAACAGCAAGAATCAGCTTCTCATTAATAGATTGGTTGGAGTTTGAAATCCCAGTTTAGCTGCTCATCAGTTGGCACGTCTCATTTCTGTTTGGCTGCCATTTCATGAAGAAAAGAATCAATTCAGAGGACTGAATCCTTAAAAACAGGGCTATTAAAATGAAGGGAAAAGGAGTTAATTAGCAGTGAAAACTGGTCAGTGATTAGGGAAAGGGCTAGAATGAAAACCTGCAGCCACTGCGGCCCTCCAGGCCCGGAGTTTGACACCCCTGCGCTAAGGTATCCGAGTACTTAACAGGTATACGCTGTCCAATTACATATACGCCGATTCATACAACACTCGCTCCCTCAACAACGAAACACATATAATAGATTAAAACTGCGACAGCATGAAGCAGTTAAGTGACAAGGGGCCGCTCACTGAGCAGCTACAGTGTCTGGTTTGTTATACAGGACGTCATAAGTGCATCCAACTTCCAGGGGTAAAGACCGCGGGGGCAATAAAAAAAGTGCAAAGTAACAGTATAATCATTGCTTTCATTCCTACCTCAAGGCGCACTTGAGCTGTAGGTAGCCATGCCGACGCTTCAATTATGCGTCTTTTCTGCCCATACACACTAATGCACGGCCGAGCAAACAGGTTCCTCAACCCGGCCATTGAACTACTGGAAGAGGCGCCAGGGTGACGCACAGAGCGTGCCAGATCCGCCACGCCCCCACGCTTCAGTGATTGGCCCACCACAGAGGTTATCAACGCCCTCTCTCTTTTAAATGGCTTACTCATTAAGACACTCAAAATTCCCCCAAGTCAAAACCGTGGCGGGGTCTTAAACGCATAGCGTCTTGTTGACATTGTTTTGTTTAATGGGTCTGAAGAGAAAAACGCAGAAATCCGAAAGACGCGGCGAGTACAACCGTTTTAATCGACCGCCGGTGACACTTTAGTGCCACACACATTTATGGGGGCGAATTCAGTTGTAAGGGAGCCGCTTTGGCATCCTGTTTTCTTTTCATGAAATCTCGAATCACTTTATCCGTACCCTCTCATTGGCCAGACCTTAGATAATGCTGTGTTAAAATTACTCCTAGGAATTACAGTACAAATCTGACTAGAATACTAATTAATTGACGGGTTGACAGACGAGATTAGACAGGAGTCCCCGTGGATTATGATATTTGCTGATGACATTGTGATCTGCAGCGATAGTAGAGAGCAGGTTGAGGAGACCCTGGAGAGGTGGAGATATGCTCTAGAGAGAAGAGGAATGAAGGTCAGTAGGAACAAGACAGAATACATGTGTGTAAATGAGAGGGAGGTCAGTGGAATGGTGAGGATGCAGGGAGTAGAGTTGGCAAAGGTGGATGAGTTTAAATACTTGGGATCAACAGTTACAGAGTGATGGGGATTGTAGAAGAGAGGTGAAAAAGAGAGTGTAGGCAGGGTGAAATGGGTGAAGAAGAATGTCAGGAGTAATTTGTGACTGACAGGTATCACTAAGAGTGAAAGGGAAGATCAACAGGATGGTAGTGAGACCAGCTATGTTATATGGGTTGGAGACGATAGCACTGACCAGAAAGTAGGAGACAGAGCTGGAGATAGCAAAGTTAAAGATGCTAAGATTTGCACTGGGTGTGACAAGGATGAAATGAGGACATTAGAGGGTTGGCTCAAGTTGGACGGTTGGGAGACAAAGTCAGAGAGGTGAGATTGCGTTGGTTTGGACATGTGCAGAGAAGAGATGCTGAGTATATTGGGAGAAGGATGCTAAGGATAGAGCTGCCAGGTAATAGGAAAAGAGGAAGGCCTAAGGGAAGGTTTATGGATGTGGTGAGAGAAGACATGCAGTTGATCGGTGTAGCAGAACAAGATGCAGAGGACAGAAAGATATGGAAGAAGATGATCCGCTGTGGCAACCCCTAACAGGAGTAGCCAAAAGAAGAAGAGTTGATCATGAGGAGTAGCTATGAAGTGTCCTACGCCCTCTGCCAGCAAGGAATAGGAGTTTGTTTGCGAACGAATGTCGCCATGATATGAGTGCACCTCGAGCGGCAAACTGGCACCTATGAAGGGGTGTTGTTGTTTTCTTTGGAAATCACGATAACGCTTTGTAGTTTTCTGATACAAGCGCTAGGGCTTCTTCACAAAGATAACGATAATAGTATTCAAGGGGACATCATTACATTTTCAATAAAAGGTTTATGCCACTCTTATTAAGTAGTCTAGAGTCATGTGTTAAACAGGGCCTCCTCTCAACAACATCAAGAATAATACTGTATACGAGCACCAAAATGAAAAGGCAGAGACACACACACCAGATGAGTGTATAGCCCAATAGCAGGTAAGTTTATTTCACAATAAATCATTTACAGCCATATTTCCTGAAGAATTACCTTTCTGCTGATATGTCCAGTGTTCCCAATCATCTCTCAGTGGTGCCCTTTTATCTTTTTTGAGGCTCTATTTATCCAGCGCCCCAGGAATCTCCTGAGTGTCAACTCAAACCTTCATTGGATTGCAAAGTGTAATGTGAATGGAGCAAAATTTGAGAAATGGTTAGTTGTGACATGCAGAAATCATTGCTATTGCAAAGCTGCATTTTCGCCCTGGCTGAAAAACAATACGTTAGTAACACTTTCATTTCAGCTGACAGAACATGGCTCCTTCGTTTAGTTTGAGTGATCATGTGAAACGTAAGATTTGTTTATAGTTCTTCACAAAATGTCCCACCTTTCCTGGAATGTGCATACCAAACTTTGCCTGAATGGCATCTTCTGGTGGCTCCTAATGATTTAGGGCAGCTCACAAGCTCTTCTATATCCTGGTGAAGTTAGGAGGATTTCCTCATTTAGGAAAACTGATAAAATGCAACAATTCCTTCTTTTAGCATGTGCTTATTGTGTTTACACATTAAGTTTCCTCGTAAATTACAAAGACACAGATATTAGATTAAGCTGGCACTCAAAATGATCCCACTGTTAGTGGGAACGGTCTATGATGCAATGGTGCCCAGTGCTATGGAGACTGGCACTGGATAAGCTGGTTAGGAAATGAATGAATGGATGGATTGAATTAACACTTTGTTTAGGGTTTGTATCTTCTTACAAATCTGATCGCTGGTCTGTTATTTCTTATTCTCTTCATATTTAAGCCAGATATCCAATTACTTATATGGGTCTGGATAACACAAGCCTGTATGGAAGGGTGACACAAAAGATGTCATTCCTCACAAAGAACCGTGTGAAATTATGCCAGGAGTTTGCCAAAATGCACGAGATTGACTCAGTTGCAATGTAGGAAATGGTTTTGTAGCCAGATCAGAACAAAACACAGCTTTCTCACTATAATTTAAGGAGATACACGTGGTACAAATGTAACACTACACCTCCAAAAGGTACCCTCCCATTATGCTGAGGGGCTTCTTTTCATCAATAGCAACTGTGTGTTGGGTTGTAACAGAAGAAAGAATTGATGGTGGAAAACACTGCAAGAGAACTTGTTTGGGTCTGGTAAAATCTGGAGCTTAAGTCAAAGTTCACCTCCCAGCAGGACAATGATCCCAAACACAAGGCCAAAATAGCCTTCAAGTGGCTCAAGGCTAAAAGGGTGAATGTCCTACAACGTCCCAGTCAAAGCCCTGTCTCAATCTGACCGAGAATCTATCACAGTTTTAAAAATTGTGGTGTACAAAACCATCTGATTAACCTGAACAATGTATAGAATATCTGCCTGAGGGAATGGGCCAGTATCACTCTGCAGGGTGTGGAATGCTGGGTGTAACATCAAGGAAGTTCACTTGTTTGTCATTCTGGTTCATCTGCTCCACATAGTTAAAGCTAACTATGGTGGCATGTATAAACAGTAGCTTTATCTGTGCATGGAAGGCTACCTTAAGTAAAAATGAGACTTCTATATTAGTGCTTTATAGCACCTCATGGGTTTATGGCTCTATCTGTAGTTGGACAGCTGTCTTAAGCAAACCGAGATTTCAGTATTGATTCTTTATTGCACCCCACATGTATAGCTGCTTCAAGCAAAGAAATTTACTAGCCCAGTATTAGCAGACCAAATGGCTGTCTTCAGACATGCATGTCAGTCAACACCTGTGCCATTTATCCAAAGCAGATGCCCACTCATCGCACCACTTCTTTCTGAAGGCGTCCCCTGCTAACCCCTGAGGGAATGTGGTAATCACGCAGACTTGGTACTCTAAACATGGCCCAACCAAAGAATAGAAACTTGCTAATGCAATAAAGCAAATGTAATAAAATCCAGTAAAACAAACAGCAGTGAAATGTATAAATGTATTAGAAAAGAGTCTTATTGAAAGATTCATATGTAAGGATATAGAAGATAATAAGGATGACTCCCTTCAACCCTGGGTGCATAGTTGCTTACCAAGTTTCTTTAGTCCACACGGGTCCTTTATCTGCCAGTTTAAGTGTATAAATACAAATGAAAGGTTCTTACACTGAATATACTGTACCCCTTCTACAGCAAGTGAAACTTATTCATAGTTGCTTACTAATAGGGTTAGCATATCATACTGATCGTATACATAAAAATACTAGAGGAATAATCCAAGGAAAACATAGAAAAATATATATTAGTATTCTTAATGGGATGATTATTTTTTTTATGTAAAAATAAATATTGTCATTTACAACAAGCAAAATTATACACATTATTGAATAAAGCAATATAAAATTGGCACATTTATTCAAAGTCCAAGGATAGGGAATTTGTTCTAAACATCCTTCAAGTTGCCCCACTGCACAGATTTGGGGGAAAAAAAAACAAACTATTCACATTCCTGCATAGTTTCTAAAAGAAAGCAAAAATGCAAAGCTAAAACCTATTGATGTTCTATTCACTTGCAAAACTAGAAGCCCATTCGTGGCCTCTTCTTTTTAAGCTGTGATACTGTCACGGATCCCTGAGACAAAGGAAGCCCAAGGAGGCTCGGAGATGCTGAAAATTGTGAGGACTTTTGTGTGGAAGATGCCAAAGGAAAAATCCAGTTGTCCTCCAAGTCAGGCTCTGGTGTGGAATCCTGTGCGATTAACAGAGAAGCCAAGTCTTGATTGGCTTTCTTTTGAAGCTGATGAGAGTTTTGTGTCAAAGATTTTCTAGGACTATGTAACCTGGGATTTGGACTTGGTTGTCCAGTAACAGTAGAGCTTTTGTCTTTTGAAGCAGACAAAACAGAAATCCTATTTTGAGCAAGGGAGTCCATAGCACTGAAGGCGGAAACAGAGTCGGCAGACTTCTGCAGAAGATTTGGCACGGCGGAGTATTGAGAAGTAGATGAGACAGATGAAGCAGTAACCGAGTTAGGTACACATTCAAGATCTTGTTCTTCTCCCAGGCGTACATTTTCCATGTCAGTGTTGCTCTCAGCAACAACCGTGGAAGGCCCTTTGTGGCTATCAGTTTCTATATCAGATAGCAGAGAAGAACAGCTACCTCCAAAATTACTGTCTGCAGATGACCAACCCGAGAGGTCACTAAAATCAGTCAAATCAGACTGATAGGTGACAGAAGACGTAAAACTTCCACTGAGACCTGGTGATCTATGTCCTCGGGCGAGTTTCTGAAGCCTTCTCTTCTTACGGAGAGCTTCAATTTTCTGTTTACGATTCAGCCCAAGTTTGTTTTCCCACCAGCTGTTCCACTTACCATCCCATGAGGCAGTGAGACGTTTGCTGAGATCATCTTTCCAACTTGAGGGGTCTATATGTCCTGGGATATCGACAACCTCAAGAGATGGTAACTCTAAGCAAGTGCTCAGAGTCTTTTTTTCCTCCATTGCAACTCTCATCTTCTGTCTTATATTCGGATATAGAGAATGATTTGTTGCCGTATCAGCAATTTTAGGCAATGCAAGTGTTGCTTTATTTTTAACTTTGCAAAACTTTTCTCGTCTTTTTACTGTTTGCTTCTGTAAAACATTTGAATTCCACTTTACTAATTTAGCAAGGGCTTTCTTGCTGAGGCCTACTGATTCTGTTAAAGGTGCATTGCCTTCACATCTTTCGGTAACATTTGTATTTTGATTTGATGTGTGGTTTATTGGCCTCATATCACCAAGCGTACATGCTTCTTTAGGTGCATCTCCATGTGAAGTGGATGATGACACAAACACACCATGGTCTTCTCTTTCTTTCTCTTGTCTGTGGTCTTTTTCACTTGAACTGGCATCAGTCCCTCCTGGCCTGGCCATAGAAGTGGATGATTCTTGTCTGCTCCATGTCTGATAAAAAATGTCTCCCGTTTCAGCAAGTTGGATTACACACAATACATTTGCTTGGTGGGGATGGTAAATTGCTGCCAATCCTAATTAAAAAGAGAAAGAAATAAAAGTAAGTAATCAAATTATAAGTGAGGAAAGTTTGTAACAGCACACTTACTCGGGTCTGTCTGTTTCAGTGGCGGCTCGCGTATAGGCACTGTGGAACTGCAGCTCCCCCTATTTCCACTTAATATTATCGATAACATTTAATATAACGAGTCCTTTTTTCTTTAATTCTTTCTTTATACTTGTACAATATATAATCCTTAAGCTTAATGTCAGTAGCCATCCTCCAGTTTAAGAAAAAGATACAAAAATCTTTGTATGGAACGGTGTGCTTCACAGTTCCAGCAGCGTGGTGTTTGGCTGTTGTGCGCATGCACACATAGGAAGCTGCACGCGAGGCTGTGAGGGGGAGACAGCACTGTCACTCCCGCAGTGCCAACCCTAGCGTGCTGGTGGAAGGTAGTGTTTTTTTTTTTTTTTACTCCGCGTGTGTTGTGCTTAAAAACCGTGCATCATATTCTTGAATGTGATAAAGTGTAGAATTAGATTATTATCCTGCTTCCAGCTATTCTATTTGATTCATTTTTTTTTCTGAGGCAGAACACTGCTTTTCAACATTGAAAAGAATAAAAACTTTTCTAAGAAGCACTATGAATTCGGAGAGACTAAATGCACTTGCAGTGCTTTCAATGGAGAAAAATTTCCTCAGTTGACATCCAGAGATCAAGGAGAAGATTATTGATCTTTTCGCGCACATTAAAACAAGAAGACTGGATTTCATTTTTAAATGAATAGATAGGTTATAGTAAGTAAAAAATGTTTGATTTTGTTGTTTTAGGATTTTATCAAGTTTTACATTTTCTTTTTATACATGTTTGTTTCCTTTTACACAATTTTAAAACAAAGGCTAAAAATTTTCCCCCCACTAATTTTAGCTATGAGCCGCCACTGGTCTGTTTTATACATGGGAGGATCTGAATTTCATTTCCTTTGAATTCCTAAACAGTATTTAACTGTTTAAGTTACTTGTGTAATGTAAAGATATATGTTCTTGTTAAAAGGATACTGATTATTTCATAGTGGGTGACAATTAACACTAGAATCCTTGAAGCCTACGAAAAAACTCATAATCCTGGGCCACCTTAAGTTCCTTCGCACCTTCGCACTGATGGAGCATCAGTGTCTTTTTTTTTGTAAATGTGTCGATCAGCACAAGCAGCCTGCTATCCCATCTCCCCCACTGAGGGAGCGGAGTTAGTCGCAAATTTCTCAGAGCTCAAGTCTCTTTATCTGGCAGTTAGGTGCCTGGAGTTGTATAGGGTAAATAATACATCGTAATTTGGAATACATACATCTCATCTGTACATGTCTACAACAATCTGTGTAAGTGCAGGATGACAGGAACTGCTGAACACATAGCTAAAACAGAAACTTTTTCCATGTTATACTAATAATGATGTGAAGTGTATAATGTGTGAAGACTTTAGTCCAAATATCAAATAAACATGTGCGCTTTTATTCAAGAATATAACCAAAGGAAAAAAAAAAAAAACCATTTGATTTACATGTTGCTGTCAATGAGTTAAAAACCCAAGCTCAAATGTCATTTGACAGGAATTTGATATGTATTCTTGAATGGTGCAGAGGGAAGAACTACTGCCTTATAACCCAAAGGTCCCAGGTCCGAGACCGGATGCTGTGCGTTTTGAGTAGCGAGCTGCTATTATTATTGCTATAATAAAAACATACATTTGATTTGAGTCTGTAACACCTGGTGTAAATTTTGGCTACTTGTAAATGTTAGTTCTTGTTTTTTATTATTCAGTTGTATTCTAGTCAATGAAATTCACATGGTACAACAACCTTGCCTCTTCTTCTCCGAGTTGATGGCATTTCTCTCTATTCTTTCCACAAGAGCCGCAATAACCACTGTTGCTGCTGTGCTTGATCCCTGCAATTTGTTGTACCGGCAATCAAAGATATGATGTCCCATGACTGCTATCAGACTACCATGCATCATTTGCACTTTGACAACAAAGACACCCGTGCAGAACGTGTGAAAAACAACAGATTTGCTGCAATCTCAGACTTCTGGCAATGTTTTCTTGAGAACTGTGTTTTGAGTTACAACCCAGGGCAAAGACTTTCAGAGTCTGTGGTCATAAAGCTTGTTCTATAAATAAAGCATTTCTGGATAATGGCAGAACTGTAACAACAGACAGCTTCTTCACAGCACTTTCACTAGCTAATAAACTGCTGCACCGCGCACACAACTCTGCTTGGCACTATAAGTAAAATGGGACTTCCACCTGCAGCTAAAGTCACTTCAACATGCAAGCAATTTGCCACGCTAGTGTTTAGATCTGGCAGTGCCATGCTGACAGTGTATGCACCCAAAAAGAAGAATCCTTTAATTTCAGCCTATAACAGTCAGTGTAAAGTTTTGCTAACTGTGAAAGATATTGCTGAAGGGATAATAAGCAGACACACAAACGCTGGTAAATCAGGTCTTCTTGTTTCGTTATACCTTTGTAAAAAAGTGTTTATTTTATATTCCAGTAACCACTTGAATGAGATCAAATCTGTCTCTGCCTCTTTCGCACAAGCACACACACACATTCATACATGAAAAAAAAAAATCACTATTTGAAAATGCTATGCCATTTTTTTTTTTGTTTTGACTGACTCGGCTCCATTAGTGTGGGGGATGGAATAGCAGGCTGCTTGCTGCTTGTGCTGGTCGACACATTTGCAAAACAAAAGACGCTGATGGATAGTTGCGAAGGAATGCAAGGTGGCCTGGGATTACGAGTTTTTTCATAGGCTTCAGGGATTCCAGTGTTAATCGACCACAATAAGGTGATGCAGTTATTTACTATAACAAGTTAAAATTACAATGAAACAGTCTACACATTTAAAAATGCAATTACACAACACAGCTCGATGGACCAAGCTGAACATTCAGTAGAAAATATAATTTAGGAGGTTTTTTATGTAATATATTTGCCCTTTGAAGTATACATCACAGTATACTTATCAAGTATATGATTCACAGGCTGTGTAATCAGAAACAAAAAACTCTGTGTTCAATAAGCCTGCTTACAGAATGGGTGAAAATAAAATAGTTAACAAACCAATCAATAATTTGCATTTGCAAACACATTTAAACTGAAAAGAAAGTACAGTAAACAAAGAAAGTTATAAGCAATGTTAATGCTGTTTCGCAAAAAAGCAGCAGTCACTGTGATGTCTTTGTACTGCAGATTGCAATTTGCTGAAATAAGATATTTTAAATGACACCAAAAATATGAGGAAAAAAACAATTTCTTTATTCTGGGTCATTTTTCCTAAAATAATCACGAGGTAACATGTCAAAAATTCACCAATATATTAATATGATCCAATTATAGTTATTTCTGTAAAATGTAGTTGCACAAATATATTAAATAAAAAAACACTATTACATTTGTGCACATGAAAAAGGCAAAATTAGTATTTTGCTGCAGTGCTCAGCGTAAATCCACTCTTCAACTGCGCATGAACAGAAGACCAGTAGGATGCGGACTCTCTTTGTTATCCACACAGAACTGTGACGCAATGAGAGAAACTGGTGCCCACTGCATCTGCCATTTAATACACTGGAACACTTACCAACTTCTTTTAAAGTGAAGTTTATTCAGTAGTAATAGATTAAAACTATAAAACCTAAATGCTACTAGTGCAAATGCTTAACAAAATGTGTGATTATTAGATTTACCTATACATTTCAAAAGAAAAAAGGTTATATACCACAAAACAATTACTAGTTACAGATTTAAAAAGCGAGATAATTTTTCTGTAATGCCTTCTTTCTATAAAAATGTTGCAGTTATTTTAGGTTTAATATTTTTTCCAAATAAAAGTATGCCTTTGCAAAAGCAAGTGGCTGAAATTTACAGCTCCTTTTTTTAAATGACCACTATTAGACTTCAGTATGACAAAAAGTATTTTGTTAGTTTTAATAAACTGCACCTTTTTAGAAAATGTAAGTTATAACACATTTGTGTGTATATTTATGGTAGTAAAGTATAAAAATGATAAATATTACATATATTTTATGGATTTATGACTTGCAAGACCTTTTTAATTATCTTTACATTTTTCAGCCAACACACTTTGTCTGAAGTAAGCTGCATAACTCACAAAATTAATTTCCATTTAATTATTGATGACAAATTCACAAATACGTGGATCTGCAAATTGCAAAACCGGTGAACTGCAAGGCCTGACTGTTGCAATAAAAGTTTTAAGTTAATTACAATAACACATTCTGTGACTGCGTCTCCTTACAATTTTTTCTCTTTTTCAGTTTTGTGCAAGGAAAATTCTAAATCTATACTAATAAAAGGCAAAGCCCTCGCTGACTCACTGACTCACTCACTGACTCATCACTAATTCTCCAACTTCCCGTGTAGGTAGAAGGTTGAAATTTGGCAGGCTCATTCCTTACAGCTTACTCACAACAGTTAAGCAGGTTTCATTTCGAAATTCTACGCGTAACGGTCATAACGGTCAACAACGTCCGCCATGTTGAACTTTCTTATTTACGGCCCCATCTTCACGAAATTTGGTAGGTGGCTTCCCTGAGCTAACCGAAACCAATGTACGTACTTATTTCGGTGGTATGACGCCACTGTCAGCCGCCATATTGAACTTTCCAACATCACTAATTCTCCAACTTCCCGTGTAGGTAGAAGGCTGACCCCATCTTCATGAAATTTGGTGGGCGGCTTCCCTGCGCTAACCGAAACCGATGTACGTACTTACTGTATTTCGGTGGTATGACGCCACTGTCGGCCGCCATATTGAACTTTCCAACGTCACTAATTCTCCAACTTCCCGTGTAGGTAGAAGGCTGAAATTTGGCAGGCTCATTCCTTACAGCTTACTTACAAAAGTTAAGCAGGTTTCATTTCGAAATTTTACGTGTAACAGTCATAACGGTCAACAACGTCCGCCATGTTGAACTTTCTTATTTATGGCCCCATCTTCACGAAATTAGGTAGGCAGCTTCCCTGCGCTAACCGAAACCAATGTACGTACATATTTCAGTGGTATGACGCCAATGTCGGCTGCCATATTGAACTTTCCAACGGCCTTTGTTACTTATGGGCCCATCTTCAAGAAATTTGGTATGCGGGTTCCCAACGCTAACTGAATCCTACTTACGTACATATATACGTCCATAGCCTGCAGCTCGGTCACCGTGTGAGGCAGCGTTGGGTCCCCCATCCCAACAACTCCCACGTTGTTGGCTGCCTGCCTATATAAGGCCGTCCGTCGCTCCGGTCTCTATATTCCCTTCCTTGCTTCGCCACAGGATTCACGTCTCTATGTTGATAACTACAGCCATTTTATTTTATCCATGGCTTCTCCGCTGTTTTATTGTTCATTTATAGTTATTGTGTAGGTATTTTAGACTTACTTTACATTGTTCAGGTACCCATTTCCTTTATTGTTCCAACCGTACCCCCATTAACATGTCTATCGAGGTGATGACTATCGATCAAAGAACTGTCACTTACTGAGTGGTTTCCAAGCCCAAAGATGGCACCTACCTTTTCCATTCTCTTTGTTACATATTGCACGGCCATATCACGCTCACTCTTGATATCCAGAGGAACATTGTGTCTTATGTATTGAATGACTGGGACAGGTTCAAGGTGTGGACTGATGACAGTACAGGAGATAATTAGACTACACAGGAGCACCATAAGAGTGAAATGCTTAAGCCCTTTACCTATGGTTCTGCATGTGAGTTGATGGCTGCCGCTGAATTGTTCGGTTGTCGCTTTCAAGTGTACCGAAATTGCCAAATATTTTACACCTTTGGAGAACCACCAATGCCTCTTAAACATCTTAGATTCACAGGTGATGATTTCAGTAGTGGACACTTTGATGTTTATGAAGGTTTAAACTTCACTCTGGATGTGAAGTTATCGATGAAACCGGTTGTGTGCTTACAGCGCTTGACAGATGCTGAATGTCACTTCAACACAAGTCCTGCAAATACTGTCGTAATTGAAACAAACCATGAAACTCAAACCGATTATGACAGCAGCAATCCAAGCTGTGAGATTTGAGACAAGATTACTTTTCACATGGCCAACTGTACGTTGCATGCTCAAGAGTAAGCTCAGCGCAGGGAATGTTGCACTGTTGATATCACGTGAATCACATGAAGCATAGTGTTAGCTAATGAAAAAGCCATTGCTGGACTGGACTCGTGACAAATCAATAAGGAGGAAAGACAGGTTTTTAATTCAAATGCTCGATTGCCTTTGAGAATGTTCCGTTTTAATTCACGGAAGCATTTTCCAGAATTCGCAATGTGTTGCTTGTTAGTCGAACATACAAGAAAGAATTTCTGCACACATCATCACCACTAATACTAAGTATAAATGTATACATTTCAGGAAATGACTACAACATACAGAAACTGCCCATAAGCTAACTGATAAGGGCAATTGCGAAGGCGGCCCCTTTTGAAATGTGATCAATATGCACAGTTTCCACTGCTGTTAGAAGAGTGCCAGAAGCACTACACAGAGTTCAGATGAACTTCATAAAATCATGTTTATAGGAGCTGTTTAAAAAATGCGGAGTGTGAGAGAAAAAGTTTGTTTTGTGTCGAAGTGGGACCCAATTTCACCAAAATAGACCATTCACATACAAGCACAACAATTTTCTCTGCAAAATCCTTTTGTCATGGGAGAAGTACAGCAATGAATGTTTTTTTGTTAATGTTTTTAAAAATGAAGTTTATGGAGTGGATGATGCTATAAATGAAAAAATTCTATTGTTATAATTCTTTATATGGACTGTTTCCAGAGAATTTTAAGCTTATTTAAGCAACACGCACTGGAAGTAATATTTTAACATGTTCCATTTTGCTGTACTTCTGTGGACAGACCTAGCTTATCTTAGCAGTACATTAAAAATACAGATGATAAAGTGAACATTGCAAAATATGAAAATGCAATGTGTATCATTTGCATTCCATTTTACACAAAGTATGAAAATGACAAGTCACAGGACAAAAAAAAAATCTAACATGAAAAACACTTACCTGCACCTGGTGAAAGCAAACGCTCAAAGAGTACCTCTTTTTCATGAGGAAGCAGAAAAGGGACGAATCTTGAGCAATCAGAGCGTGCTGGAAATTGTAAAGGAGGTCCAAGAGCTTCATAAGCCATCTGTGTTCCATCTGTTAAGGAAGGAAAATGTTCTTGAACTAATATGAAATTGATATATTTGGAAAGGTAGGACAAAAAATGAAAAATGATTCTCTTTCCCACAACAGATTCACAAAAAATATATCCTGACAGTCGTCTGTGGCTCACAAATTTCCTTTAAGTAGACTCCAAATTAGAAATCTTATAATTCCTTTCAGATCTTATAATTCTGTTTCAGATCTATGCACCAAAAACACCAGAGTATAATTCATTATAGTGTTAAAAAACCTGAAGAGGCGTATGATTTTGGTTTGGGTGTAGCTCTTTTTTCTTTTACTGTTTAGCTAATATTTTGCACGTAAAAATGCCTCAGTCTTTACTTTTAAAAAGACTAATTGAGTATACTTAAAATGTAAAAAACTAAACTACTATTTATAACAGAATTAGTGCAGACATTCTTACAACTTTAACAATAAAACTGTGTTCTAAACTACTACACTACCCATTATTGTGGGAGCATAAAATTTGAATTACAGGAAAAAACAAATTGGTTTAAAAGTAAAGCCAACATCATTATTACCTCTAAGAAATGCAAGCACTATGGGTAAAACTGAAATATCTGATACTAGAGAAAACTGACTACACAGTTGTGAACCAATATGTGTTGAATTTAAGGCTTTCTTAATCCACAGTGAGAAGCCTTTCTCCTCTGAAAAAAGGCAATAAATGACAACAGTGATTCTTGCAAAATTATTTCCAGTTATAGAATAGCACACAATACTGACTAATGAACATCTGGCTAGGTATTAACATTGTAAAGACATAAGACCTCAAGTATAAAACGGTGCACACGCGCAAAAGTGTTGCTCAAAACATTCACAAGAGAATGCATGCCTACAGTGTGAAGTAACCGAGTTACTGCATTATAGTTGTACACTTGTGTAACTATTCTAAGCTGTACAAGTGAACTAAACCGAGTATCTTTAGGTTATCCTCTTGACTGTGAATTTGTGAATTTCCCCTTGGGATTAATAAAGTATCTATCTATCTCTCTCTCTGTCTGGGCTGCCAGCTGGGCAAAATACAATTCTTAAGAAAAAAGTACAATTTACATAAGTGCTTGGTTTTTAACTGTCAGAATGCAATGCCTGAACATGTGGAAAAGACTCTTGGACATTTTTTAAAGGTTCATGTTCAGCACCAAGGGGAATTGATCTATATGTCACAGATTTCCTTGGGTGTTTATTTGAAACTTATGCAGAGTTTATTTTTTAGATTCTCCTTCATCCTTCTGCACTCCAAATTAAAACTATACGACAAACAATTGCCTTTTGTTTATATTTTTAGTATGTGTGTATTATTCTGAAAAACAAGTTTTAATTTACATCGAGACATACAATTGACCCCACTGTTACTGCTGGCATTAGGAATGCACAGCAATATATTTTATGGTAAGACAAATGTGTAATAAACATTTCACAAACAGTCTTGATTGAGTACTGACACCTGTAGAGTAAATAAAGAATTCCCCATTTGAAATGGTCTTACATCCGTTAAAGGGTATAACTTACCTGAATACTGCAACATTAAAACCTCCTGTGAACGCTGAGTTCCCAACAGTATCTTGTTGCTGGTTTTACATGAATCCCCAGATAATATCTGTGAAAATATCGGTGGGGACTTCAACATATGTTCCCACTTCAGCAATGGCACACAAGGAAAACGTTCATCCATGATATATGCAGAGTACTAAAAGAAACAAAAATTAGACATCTATGTGAAGATTTTTCCAATGCGGTTGAATTTTTTTGAAATATTAAATGCATCACAACAGACCTATACTTAAAATCACAGTTACTATGCTGCTGCTTAAGAAAGTAAGACAAAATTGAATAAGGAAATGTAGCTGCTTAATACTAAAAAAAAAAAAAAAAAAAAAGGCAAAGTTATGGTTGTGAATTTTAACAAATGAGTTAATGAAGAACTAAAAATGTTTCTTGAGCAACAGTTATCTTAAGAGAAATAGTTGTTTTCTAATTTGGGTAGAGCAAAAATCTGCAGCCATAGTAGCTACGCAGGACCGAACTTAAAGACCCCACCACCATATTAGATGCTCTGATGAGTACCTGCGAGGTGACAAGATGTTGATAAGCATTCACATCATTAAGATGCTTTAGCAGAACCACTCTCTCCCCTTTTTTACATTCAGCAGTCTGTCCTATTGAAAACATCTTCTGAGTTTGATTGCTTGGTGACTACCATAAAAAAAATTAAAAGACAGAAATGTTTAAGAATAGAGAAACCAAATTTCTAAAATATAATTTCTACCCATAGAAGCATAAAAATGTATACTGAAAGAGGAAAAAAAAACTCTTTATACTGCAACACAATTACAAAACAGAGCTTTCTTCTAGTAATGATGTACACAAAGTGCCAGGACACATTAATTAATCTTTTTAATAAAACAGAGTGTCAGTAAAAGATCATTTTTACCATTCTAGGTTAACACTGATAACAATTAACAGTATGACCATTAATTTATCAATAACATTAACCTATTCCATACTGTACTAAGTTTTGACTTGTAAATATGCTTAATTTCACGAACAAATCAATAACTGATAAGCATGCTAAGTGCAGAGAAATATCTTTGCACAAGCAGTACGGGACAAGTGAAACAGAAAATATCTTCTTTTTAGATTCTCAGTTAAAAGTAATGTCATCATGTATACAATTATTTTCAGCAAAAATGAAAAGAAAAAACACATTATAGCAATCAATAATTTAGCACAATGGTACAATACTACCATATGATGCAAAAAAAAAAAAAAAAAGAATAATTGGTTAGCTTGACTGGCAACTCTAGATTGATACAGTAATGGATTAATACATCCCCTAGCTTAAGCACCAGCTTCACTGCACCCCTGCAAAGAAGGGGGTTTATAAATAAAAAAATATAGATTAGAAAGAAAAATAAAACATTTTAGTTGAATCTTTATTAAATATTGCAGAATTCTTTATGATGTAATTTCCTTTTTTTCTTGGATCAAAGTATCAAAACACTTGCCAGTCTTGAATAAAATCAATTTCTGGCTGCATCAGCCAGCAAAAAGAAACAAACCTAGAGTTTCTATACAAGCTTATCCGGGCCTGAATACGCAACACAGTTATAGATCAGTTCTTTTTAAATGTATCTCATTTGGGAATACACACAAATTACAGTAATACCATTAACAAAAACCAGCATTTAGAGATAGTATTAACAAGTAAGACAATAAGTATCACATCTCTTTCTTTAAGTAAGAGGTTAATAATAAGAGTCAGACAGATGCTACATACATTCTATGTGCTAATTTACTACCGCTTGTGCACATTATTCATGTGGCAACTTACATCATCATGCTTCACCTACGTATTCATGTAGAGAGAGCTCTGTAAAAGCAAAAGCATTGTACATGTGTATGCACTGAAGAGAATGTTGGTGTGTAAAAATTCATTGGCATGAATTAACTTGGCTGCTGCCAGCAAGGAGCATAGATCACAACAGTCAGTCAATATTCATCAGTAATCAAACTACAACATGAAATCCTTGAAGAAGCAATAGCTTTCCAAAATAACACTTCCACTTCAGGTCCTCTTACCTAACCCTAGGAAATTCTTTGGAATTAACAGACACCTCTGCAATCAGCATGCGTGCTATGAGCTTGAATAGTTTTTGCATATCTCAAGGTTGGGTTAACAATAATATTACTTCATTTTTTTATGTTTAACATTGTCTTGTGGTCTGAAGATGTTTCATCCTTCTAAAGTCTTCAGGTGCAAAGTGATATCATGGCGTATACAGACTGGTGGATGGAATGCTGGCTCTTTTATTCATTCAGATGCCCTTTTACATATTTTTGTCCTATGTGACCCACTGCTTTTTTCCATGCCTTAGACTAAATGCAGCCTCCATGCAAAAGTCAGTCTGATTGTTTTCTGTACTAGTTTAGCTGATGTCCTTATCATGTATGATTTTGATCAGAGGCAACATTTGGGAACAGTATTTGACAGATGTCTGGTTGTAGTAGGAACTGGTGCACAAGTCTTTACAAAGAAAACCCAATAAAGTACTTCTATTCAGACTGGACAAATGTGTAGAAAAGAATTCTGCTCAGTTTCTAAATACTTATTGCACCTACCAAAGATAAAGGGTGATGTCAGCTAAATCATACATCTAGGGATTTAACTTGCTTTGTTAAAATATTCAAATGATTCACTTATTGCCCAATTGTTACTCTGTCCTACTATTGTGGCTAATACTGTGCAAAAACACTTAGAACTTCAGCACTGACCCTTATATCTGTGAGATCAATGCCTGTCCTGTCAGCATAAGTTATAACTCGGGGATGAGCAGTGAAATCGCACCACCTCCATGAAGACTGTGCGTTGAAGTAAAGATTTTCTGTTTCACGTCGAATCATAGATAATCTGTAGAAAAAAGTACAGTTGTCTCATTAAGAACATCAACAAACAGCATAGTTAAATTATGCATCCTCTCACAATAATTCTAAAGCAGCATCATTATTTATTAAGGCAAAAGTTAAACAAATTTTAACAAAAATAGTAAAATTAAGACGCAAATCTCACCCTGTCTTTAGATTCCAGAGGTAAACAGCACCACTTTCATTCGCAACAAGCAGTTCTCCAGGAAGATAAGGACTGGTGACACAAAAGATAAAACATGAATATGCTTGGATCAACACATTTATAATCTTTAATAGGAAAACTCTGAAGCAGTGAAATATGCATTTGTAATGTGAAGGACCACCAAAAACAGGAATGGAATTTTAGGAAATCTTTGTTCATTCATTTTAAACTTAAGGGCCTGTATTATCAATAATCCTTCTATATAAAAGCGGTCGGGTGTCCTTCCGTCCCGTGTGTGCTACGCAGGCGCGGAGTTTCACACACGCCCCGTCCATTTTGCAATGCACGATGGGATTTGTAGTTTCGTTTTTCCAGGTAAAAGATGATTTTCTACTCCAGACTGTGCGATATCTTCTTCTTTCTTACTATATAAAAGCGGTTGGGATTGTCCTTTCGTCCCATGAGTGGAAAGCGTAGCGGTATTCTGCTTATCACAGACTTACTGCTTGCAGTTTGCGGTACGAAGCGACATGATGTGAGCAGAGTTCTGGTGCTCCCATCGTTTCCTTGCTTTTGTGTGCGATGCGCTGGAAAAATAGACAAAATTATGTCTCTGGAAATAATTAATGTTGATGGAGTACAAATGCCTCACCGCGTAGTAAATATCAGGGGGGTTCAAAAGGGCGACCTCAATATACGTGTAGAAAAAAAGTTTAAATTTCATCACAAAAATAACAGAAACTACGAGTATTAAAGTAATACCGCTCAAATGCAATATAACCAAATTAATGAGTTTGTATAAAATATCAAATTGATCTGCATATTGAATTGCCTTAAGAAGTGGTCAACTTAAAAGTCGGTCGCCTTATAAGGCGGGTCAGCCTGGTCATGAATAATTGTTGATAATGACATCAAAAGTTTCTTATCAAGTACAAGTTGGTAAGTAATCCATTTTACATAATACCCAATCAATGTAACTCATCTTGTGACTCACACACAGCAATGGAAGTCTATCATGTTTTACTCTGTTTCAACCTCGTCCTAGTGATATGATTAGTAACTTATTGAAGAGCTACTCTGATCTTTGAATGTTTAAAGCAGCTTATCGACAATAACTGCCCAAATAATGCTCATCACTACCTACAGAATAAAAACCTCTTGAAAAACCTAAAAAATTGACGCAGTCTTCCACTGCCACAATTGCAGCTGTGATAGAGAATCATCCTAGATGCTCAAAATTTAAATTCCATTTGAAAAGGTAAAGAGTAAATGATTAAAACAAATTGATTGATTCTCAAAAGACTAGAAGATACATTTGCTTCAAATAATGACCTCCAAAAAAAAAAAAAAAACTTCCCTCCAAAATTTATTTAGGACTAGCAAAATACCCGCGCTTCGCAGCGGCAAAGTACTGCCTTAAAATTTTTATTAAGAAGACAATTAAACCTTTTTAAAACTGAGGGAAAATATACCAATAATTATTTGTTAAGGATCTCTTTGTATGCCACGTTGTCAGTTCGGCCCTCCAGTTGTAATATGACCAAGCTGTAGCTGTGCGCTGAGCTTACTCTTGAGCATGCAACGTACAGTTGGCCATGTGAACAGTAATCTTGTTTCAAATCTCACAGCTTGGATTGCTGCTGTCATAATCGGTTTGAGTTTCATGGTTTGTTTCAGTTACGACAGTATTTGTAGGACTTGTGTTGAAGAGACATTCGGCATCTGTCAAGCGTTGTAAGTATACAACCAGTTTCATTGATAACTTCACATCCAGCTTTTGAGTTTAAACATTTCTAAACATCAAAGTGTCCACTACTGAAATCGTCACCTGTGAATCTAAGATGTTTAAGAGGCATTGGCGGTTGTCCAAAGGTGTAAAATATTTGGCCATTTCGGTACACTTAAGCATTTCACTCTTCTAGTGCTCCTGTGTAGTATAATTATCTCCTGTACCGTCATCAGTCCACACCTTGAACCTGTCCCAGTCATTCAATACATAAGACACAATGTTCCTCCGGATATCAAGAGTGAGCCTGATATGGCCATGCAATATGTAACAAAGAGAATGGAAAAGGCAGGTGCCATCTCCGGGCATGGAAACCACTTGGTAAGTGACAGTTCTTTGATCGATGGTGATCACCTCGATAGACATGTTAATGGGGGTACGGCTGGAATGATAAAGGAAATGGGTACCTGAACAATGTAAAGTAAGTCTAAAATACCTACACAATAACTATAATCGTAATAAATGAACAATAAAACAGCGGAGAAGCCGTGGATTAAATAAAAAGGCTGTAGTTATCAGCAGGGAGACGTGAATACCGTGGCGAAGCAAGGAAGGGAATGTAGAGACTGGAGCGACAGACGGCCTTATATAGGCAGGCAGCCAACAACGTGGGAGGCGTTGGGATGGGGGACCCAACGCCGCCTCACACGGTGACCGAGCTGCAGGCTATGGACGTATATGTACGTAAGTAGGATTCAGTTAGCGTTGGGAACCCGCGTACCAAATTTCTTGAAGATGGGCCCATAAGTAACAAAGACCGATAAAACGTTCAATATGACGGCCGACAGTGGCATCATATCACCGAAATAAGTACCAAATTTCAGCCTTCTACCTACACGGGAAGTTGGAGAATTAGTGACGTTGGAAAGTTCAATATGGCAGCTGACAGTGGCGTCACACCACCGAAATAAGTACGTCCATTGGTTTTGATTAACGTAGGGAAGCCACCTATCAAATTTCTTGAAGATGGGGTCAGCCTTCTACCTACACGGGAAGTTGGAAAATTAGTGACGTTGGAAAGTTCAATATGGCGGCCGACAGTGGCGTCATACCATCAAAATAAGTACGTACATCGGTTTCGGTTAGTGCAGGGAATCCGCCTACCAAATTTCGTGAAGATGGGGCCATAAATAAGAAAGCTCAACATGGCGGATGTTGTCGACCGTTATCGACCGTTATGACCCTTATGTGTAGAATTTCGAAATGAAACCTGCTTAACTTTTGTAAGTAAGCTGTAAGGAATGACCCTGCCAAATTTTAGCCTTCTACCTACACGGGAAGTTGGAGAATTAGTGATGTTTGGAAAATTCAATATGGCGGCCGACAGTGGCGTCATACAACCGAAATAAGTACGTACATCGGTTTTGGTTAGCACAGGGAAGCCACCTACCAAATTTCGTGAAGATGGGGTCAGCCTTCTACCTACACGGGAAGTTGGAAAATTAGTGACGTTGGAAAGTTCAATATGGCGGCCGACAGTGGCATCATACCATCGAAATAAGTACATACATCGGTTTCGGTTAGCGCAGGGAAGCCGCCTACCAAATTTCGTGAAGATGGTGCCATAAATAAGACAGTTCAACATGGCGGACGTTGTCGACCGTTATGACCGTTACGTGTAGAATTTTGAAATGAAACCTGCTTAACTTTTGTAAGTGAGCTGTAAGGAATAAGCCTGCCAAATTACAGCCTTCTACCTACACGGGAAGTTGGAGAATTAGTGATGAGTCA
Organism: Polypterus bichir lapradei; assembly: GCA_026402145.1. Lineage (NCBI taxonomy): Eukaryota > Metazoa > Chordata > Cladistia > Polypteriformes > Polypteridae > Polypterus > Polypterus bichir. Next base: position 79,809,655 of record JANRMT010062837.1, on the reverse strand, counting down.
GTGAGTGAGTGAGTGAGTGAGTGAGTGAGTGAGTGAGTGAGTGAGTGAGTCAGTCAGTCAGTCAGTCAGTGAGGGCTTTGCCTTTTATTAATATAGATAATGATATCCACTCACCAGCCATTTTATTAGGTGCACCAATTCAACTGCTAGTTAATGTAAATACCCAATCAGACGATCACATGACCTTGTCTGAGGAGTCTCAATTTCTGCTGCAACATTCAGAATTTGGCGTCAACAACATGAAAGCATGGATCCATTCTGCATTGTATCAATGGTTTAGGCTGCTGGTGGTGTAATGGTGTGGTGGATATTTTCTTGGCACACCATGGACCCTTTATTACCAACTGAGCATCACTTAAATGCCCAAGCCTACCTGGGTATTGTTGCGGACCATGTCCCTCCCTTTATGGCTGCAGTGTGCCCATCTTCTGATGGCTACTTCCAGCAGGAAAACGTGCCATGTCACAAAGCTCAAATCATCTCAAACTGGTTTCTAGAACATGACAATGAGTTCACTGTACTCAAATGCCCCTACAGTCACCAGATCTTAATCCAATAGAGCACCTCTGGCATGGGGTGGAATGGGAGATTTGGATCACAGAAGTGCAGCCAACAAATCTGCAGCAACTGCATGAAGCCATCATGTCAATATGGACCAAAAATCCCACGGACATTTTTTCAGCACCTTGTTGAATCTAAGCCATGAAGAATTATGGCAGTTTTAAAGGCAAAAGAGGGTTCAACAAGGTACTAGCAAGGTGTACCTAAGAAAGTGGCCAGTGAGTGTATGTCTGCTAACATGAGCTTTACATTATTATATTCTGGAACAGCACTACAGTATACATAAGGATCTTTATCCAGTCATTCAAACTGCTACAATGCAAGTTCTAACTACCGAAATCTGGATAAACAGCCACAGACTAAAGTTTCATTGTTTCTGTGCATACATTGTCTAAGTATGAGGCTGGACAGTTGACTTCCTTTTAAGAAGCACTGGAAGATAAACACAGCCAGGGTGAACTCCTAGAATAACCTTCTCTTCAAACTAGATGGCACAAGTAAAGTGCCACCAAAAAGTCTGCATTTTATTTCTAAAAAGTATTAGAACTCAATGTACTGATTTGATCAAGGTAATATACAATACACACAAGATGACAAGCTGCTTGCCATCATATGTACAACACAATCTATTTACTTTCTTATTGTAGCAAACATCATATCTCCAAAGATCTGGAAATTTAACATAACACACAAACTAATTGCAAAAGTAATGTTTTTTTTTTTTTAAGAATTATGCATTCTAAAAGGCTCTGCAATACAGAAACCTTATGTTTACTTATGGATTTTGAATTCATCCATCCATTCATTATCCAACCCATTAAAGGTTTTATTTTTGAATAGTGTCTTTATCATGGATTCCACATTTATTAAATCCTTTTGTGCTTATTACATAATCTGAACAAAACAAAGTTTGGTATGTGTTGTGCTATCAGAAAAGATCAAACAAAGTAATTATTAAAATTAGGAAACCACCAACAGGCTAGACACATAGATGGTGACAATGCTCTCTGTTCTCAAAGAATTTGGTGGATAAAAAAAAAATATAAAAGCGGAAGAATTTTGGACAAAGAGAAGAGAACAGAAATATCTATTAAGCTTGAGGAGTTAAAAAAAATGCAACCAGCATAAGAGTGCAATTTAATTCTCATCTTAGCATCTTAAAACCTATATAGCACATGGCGTGAAACGTATATGGATCTGTGTAATGATGTATAGCGAACAGAAGATCTTTCATCCTCTCACTAAAATGAAACATATCACATGTCCTTTAGACCCTACTTTAAATAGTTTTTGAAAAACAAGTTGTACAAGCAACAGTGGGCATAATTATTAAATAGCACCGTTCCCAATTGCTTTATAATGTATTAAATGTTCATCTTCTAATAATGAGATCAGATTCAGGTCCAAATGTTCTTAACACTTGTACAGTACAATGGGACAATAAATGGAAATACACTTAATAACAATGGAAAACTGAGCTAAATTTGAATATTGCCATTACTTATTAAACCTATCATACAGGGTGAGCCAAAAAGAAGTACCACATTTCAAACGTTTATTCTACAAAATGCTACAAGATAAAATAAAATTTCATTACGACACAAGAAATGGTATACAAAATAGATTTTTTTACACTATGTTTTAAAAAATTATGTCTTCAAGGTGGTGGCCATCAGTGACTCATTCGGCCATTTCAAGGGGAATAGCGGCAATTTCGTGGCAAATAGTGTTTTTGAGTTCGATGTGTGTAAACCTTCAACTTGAGATAGCCCCACGAGAGGAAATCACACGGAGCGAGATCAGGTGAACATGAAGGCCACCCAACATCGCCGCACAGGGATATCAGCTTCCCCAAAAACATCTCCCGTAAAACTTGCATGGATCTCCAAGCTGTATGAGCAGTTGCTCCATACTGTTGAAACAAGGCTTCTACCACATCCGTTCCTTCCAGTTGGGGCCACAAAAAGTTCTGTAGCATTTCAATTTAACATTCTGAAGTGACTATGACCGTTGCTCCCCACCTCCACTCCTCAAAAAAGTTAGGGCCTATAATTCCAAATTCTGCAACAGCGCACCAAACTGTAACACACTCATTGTGCAGAGATCTCTAATGAGGTTCACAAGGGTTAGTTTCAGCCCAATAGCAAAATCTTTGCTTATTTATGCAACCATTCAAATGGAAATGTGCCTCATCACTGCGCATGACAATGACACCTCAAAGAACAGTTTGCAGAATGTTTGTGCACAATTCTCTACAGCTCTCCCAGTCTCTCTCAGAGAGTTCCTGCACTACCACCATTCTGTATGGATGGAAATTAAGGTCCTCATGCAAAGTCCTCCTCAAAGACGTGTTGGAAATGCCTATGCAAAACTGATGATGCCCTTACAGGTGTTTGATGTTTTCAGGCACTCGTGCAGTCAATGAACGGCCTGGAGATTTTCTACTCAATGTTGTACCTGTCTGTCTAAATTTAGCCACCCACTGAAGAATTGTTTTCCAACATAGGGTGTCACCATTTGGAGGAATGCTGAAGTGCATTAGGAAGGCGCATTGTGTATCGATGATGGATTCATTGTTCTTAAAGAATGCTTTGACAGCGAAAGCACAGTGCACACAGAACCAAGGCATGATTGAAAACTACAAGGGTTTGCCTATCAAAGGACCCCCACCCCAACCCACTCAGCTACCTCTACCTCACGCATTTACCTTGAGAAATGTGGTACTTCATTTTGGCTCACCCTGTATAAGAAGTCTTTCCTTTTATATAAGGAATAGTACTGGTTAAAGATGAGGCAGGGACTAACCAGGGAGATTTTGGATGTTTACAAATGGCCAATACATTTCACATCAAATACTGAACAAATCCCACTCAAAAGGAGAAACCCTGAGCTTTCCAAAAATGTCAGAATATGTACATTTTTTGTTATGGAGATATAGGCAGGTTAATTTCTTAAACAAAGACATCTGGTACAGAGATGAACTACACATTAAATGCAGACACTGGCTCCTTTCCAATTAATGTGGCAAAAAATATGTAAACTGCATACACTATTTAGTTTGTAAGTTTAGTACATTTATTTCAAATAAAAATTTTACCATGATTTATCAATTATTGCTTTATATAGAATACATTAATTAATTTTACCCATCAAAGCCACTTTCTTTTATGTAATGTGCAAAAATATCTATGGCTGTCAAATCAATCCAGATACACACAGAGTACACTCTTTGAGACATTGTTTATTTATTTTTAAGGTTATATTTCTGCACAAAAACTATATGCCAACTAAAGATACGTCCTTCAGTACTGTAAAGTAAAATATATAGAAATATTAACAAGATTACCTGACACGGATACATGTTGCAGGATTCTCCATCTGAATTGTTTGGAGAGGCTCTGGTTTCTGCTTTCTGTTGACTTTCCATGCACCACACAAATAATCAGATCGGACACCCACATACACTTTCCAGAGAAAAGGGGTAAAAGAAATTTATTTCTTCAATAGTTTTTAAAGACCAATCCACTTTAGCTGACTGAATGAAATAGCAACATGCAATAGTAATATGTGCTCCTGTACTGAAAACCTGGATCCATTTAATTCAGAAATATAAAGTGTGCATTCTGCATTCTTAATGAACTTAGTTAATTAGATCATTATTTTTTATCTTCTCGCATAGACTTATCTGAACAAAATGGATATTTCCAAATAAAATGTTAACCTATCACTTAATAAAACATAATAAAATACTACTGTTCTAGTGCCCAGAACGTTTTCTGTCTCCTAAAGTTTTTAACTTTTGCATCTTAAATATTCAATTTTAAATAGAATAAATTAGTATTTTCTCCTTGGGAATCTCCAAGGTAGTTTAAATCAAGAGGAAAAAATCTTAAGCTTTCAATAATTTGACAATCAAAGTGAAATGCAAAAATCATCAGTTTAATCACATATATTCATCTTCTTTGTAACTGCCACTCTAAAGTGCCAAACATACTCAACAGTTCTTCAACACTGAAACAGTGGTTGATGGACTCCACCTAGTGGGAAAAAATAAGTGGATCAACTGCTTTCGGCAAAAATAACCTCTTGCTTGGTAATGTGCAAGAACACAGTAGAAACTCTCAGAAGAAAACCTCAAAACGAAGACAAAAGATATTTCAAGCAGGAATATAGAGGAGCAAAAACTGGGCAAATGTAAAAAATTATGTGAAACGGCACTAAACATTCAGCAACTTTAGCTCTGTGATATCCAACACACAGAAGTATAAAAAATGTGAAATTCTACTACCTGATTATACCAACTCTCTAAAGTTAGTTGCTGGACAAGAAGGGCACTCCTTAAAAAAATGACTGCAAGCTACTATTAATGAGTATTAAGAGTCTATTAAGAGTCACTCTTAATGAAACACTACAGTCATAGGTTACAACTAAAGAGCACAAATACAAACACTGTAGATATGAAGGACCATTTGACTTCTCCCATTAAACGTCTTAAATTTGTTTTACATCTTAGATTAAAAGGTTTTGTAAAGGGTTTTTATCATAATGACTTCCAGTACTGAAATCAACTGAAATAAACTCTATTTAATGAAATGTATTTTTTACAACCTTGAAAGTTGTATTAAGCTACTAGACTCATACTAGTATCTGTAAAATACAATTTAGTTAGATAGTTTAGTTACACAGTTAGATGTTTTGTGCAAATATGTATATGGGTTTTAGAAGAAAAGGCAAATTAAACTTACCTTGATCTTCAACATCAGCCACATTTATTTGACGGATTGTTCCATTTAATTCAAACAGTGCCAGTTTTTCCTGTACTTTGAGCTGAGGTGCACCCGATTTACAAGACGTAAGCTTAACCTTGTGAAAATCTTATAATCGAGTAAAGGATAAAACAGAAGTCAACAATTAATAATATAAAAACACATATGCTCCTTGATTTGAATACTGTAGCTAAACATTAAAAAATGATGTTAAAAATATTTAGTAAGTAAGGCAGTGTTGCAAAAATAACACATCAGGAGTTGAAATTCATTTAAACAGCACCTGTAGATAAAGGGAATATAACAAATATCATGACATTTTTACATTATGTAGTCCATTTTATCATTTAATAAACATACATGCAGATTTTCCAAGTAGAAAAAGTTAAGTCCACTACTGCATTTATCACTACCTTAAGTACATAAAATTAGAATCAGGTGCACCTGACCAAATGCAAATGATGAGATTGTCATTAGCGAAGATTTTGGAGGGACAAGTCTTATTTAAAACTCCAACAACAATGAGCAAACCAAACTTAAACATTTAAGGGTGTGTTATCACCATGCCCAATTCCAAAGAACTCGCTGAGGTCTATAGAATGAAAGTTATAGATGCCTATGAGCTTGGGAAGGCATTTTAAAAGTTTTCAAAACAAGTGGAAATCAGCCATTCCTCCATCTGGAAGATCATCTATAAGTTGAGATTTCAAACAAATACCAACTGCCAGAAGATTGAAGTTCCAATGAAAGCATGACAATGACCCTAACTTTACAGGGAAAGAAACGGAGGACTCTGGAATGGTCAAGTCATAGCCCAGATGGAAAAACTGTGGGAAGATTTTATACAGGCTGCACATGTAAGACACTCCTCAAACATAACCCAGCTGAAAGAATTCTTCATGGAGGAGTAGGAACAACTTTCTCCCAGTCAAAGTCAGAGACTTAGACAGTTCTAGGAAAGTTCTGCTTGAGGGGGCAATATCTGCTATTACTTTTCCCATAGATGGAACTGGCATAGCTGATCATTTTTTTGTTGAATAAATATTTGCAAAGTCAAATTTTCATATTTTTTTTTCCCCAATTATATCACTTTTATCTAAAAAGACACTGCTTAAATGTAGATCACATCTGGATATGTCCCCATATGAGGAGACCCAAATATTTCAGATAATTTTTCAGCAGCATGGGAGTACGGTGTAGTCATCAACTATGCTGCTAGGTATTTCATGCCTAATGCTTGTCAATCACTCTGCCAAATGGCATTGTGCAGAGTTAATTGAGATGCACATTTCTGACATTTATTCTACAATTGTGCATGTAACTTTGGCAATTTGTTTTCAACAAGCGGAAAAAAAAGCACATCAGATCACATCAAATATCAAGTCAACAATGATTGTGTTTTTTATATTAACAGACTTGTTGAGAATTTTCCTGTAAACAGAAATGAAATACTTAGGTGTCTGCAGGAATGCATCAAGAGGGGGAAAAAAAAAACTGAAGTGGTCACACACACAAAACTGCATTTTGCACCACAATAGCATAAGTGCAAACAATGCATTGTCAGTCAGAGTTTATAATGAAAAAAAATGTGCTTGTTGCTTCACACCTGGCTGCTTTACACCTCGCGTATACACCATATCTCACTTCTTCTTTCGGCTGCTCCAGTTAGAGGTTGCCACAGTGGATCATCTTTTTCCATATTTTTCTGTCCTCTGCAACTTGCTTGGTTATATACACCATACACCATATCTCACTACCTGTGACTTTTTGTGCTTCCAAAATTACAATTTGGACTAAAGGAAAGACAATTTGCTACCCTGTTAGAAATGTAGGTGCTAGACAAGGCAACAAATTATGGAGTACTGGAAACACTTCCAGGAATGAAGCCCTGGGACATGTGTATTGCATCTCAAGGGGAGTATTCTGACAGTGACTAAAAGGAAATTGTCATTTCTTATTTAATTTTTTCCAACAGTTTTGGTAATTTATGAGTTCCTCCTTATATGTTAAAGAAAGAAAGAAAAAAATTCATAGAGTGTACTTACCTTTTCACATAACTGTAATGAGTTTGCAAACATACATGAAATTGTTAAAAATGTGCAACTTGGCTTCAGAAAGATATCCAAACTACATAATTTAACTTAAACATGTCACATGCTCCATAACACAGAAACTAAACTGTTAAGAAAAAAAAAAAAAAGTTTCTAAACTTAGACACATTTCTGAAGGATACTGAGTTTGTTCATAGCAGATCTGCTGGGGTAAACCAGACAGCACTCCAAAGTCTTTGACTTGTTTTGTAATGGGAACAATTCCAGGGCTCCTCCTGTTGCTACGCTGTTAAAAAATATTTTATATTTCTCTGCTTTCAGTTCTTCATGGAGATGCTCTGCCAGAAGTACTGGAGGAATATCATAAATGACCTCCTTGAACAAATAGCTCTGAAGTCTTGCTCTCTTACAACTTCTCTGAAAAGGACACCTGAAAGACAAATTTATTGAACAGCATCAGACAACATGTTTGCAAAAGAGGTTCAGACATTTCACACTAGCAAAAGTCACATTTTTAAAGGACACAATCGATGACTTCTTAAAAGAATGTATTGAAATCAGCCACGGATGTTCTCATTAATTTTGTAAAGTTTTTTGCAATCTTTTTCCATCCAGGTAATGACTTCCAGTACCATATTTAACCAAAATAAATTATAGTGAGAAAATCAGGTTAATTCTCTAAGAAGAAAGTACTTACTTTTTAAAATTTATATTATCCAAAAATGTATTTGTAACCTTATGACCAATGGTATTTTTCCTTTGATTGTACTAAAATAAAAACAAAACAAACGAAGTCCATTATAAACCAGTTTTAATGTTAAAACTATAACTTAATACAATGTATTTTAAAAATTAATGTTATATTAATACTTACATTAAGTTTTTTATAACCAAAATAGAAGTTTTCTTCAAGTAGAGAAGACATACAGCCAAAGGCATCATTAAAATTTTCTAGATAGAAACCTTCCATCTGAAAAAAAGAAAAAAAAAAAAAAAAAAAAAAAAAGCAATTACTGGAATATACATTTTTAACAGCTGTTATGACTGACAAATGACTATATTCAAGACACTGAATTTGCCAAGTGTATATATATATATATATCAATCATCCAGAAAGTATTCACAGCGCATCACTTTTTCCACATTTTGTTATGTTACAGCCTTATTCCAAAGTGGATTAAATTCATTTTTTTCCTCAGAATTCTACACACAACACCCCATAATGACAACGTGAAAAAAGTTTACTTGAGGTTTTTGCAAATTTATTAAAAATAAAAAAACTGAGAAATCACATGTACATAAGTACACAGCCTTTGCTCAATACTTTGTCGATGCACCTTTGGCAGCAATTACAGCCTCAAGTCTTTTTGAATATGATGCCACAAGCTTGGCACACCTATACTTGGCCAGTTTCGCCCATTTCTCTTTGCAGCACCTCTCAAGCTCCATCAGGTTAGATGGGAAGCATCGGTGCACAGCCATTTTAAGATCTCTCCAGAGATGTTCAATCGGATTCAAGTCTGGGCCACTCAATGACATTCACAGAGTTGTCCTGAAGCCACTCCTTTGATACCTTGGCTGTGTGCTTAGGGTCGTTGTCCTGCTGAAAGATGAACCGTCGCCCCAGTCTGAGGTCAAGAGTGCTCTGGAGCAGGTTTTCATCCAGGATGTCTCTGTACATTGCTGCAGTCATCTTTCCCTTTATCCTGACTAGTCTCCCAGTTCCTGCCGCTGAAAAACATCCCCACAGCATGATGCTGCCACCACCATGCTTCACTGTAGGAATTGTATTGGCCTGGTGATGAGCGGTGCCTGGTTTCCTCCAAACGTGACACCTGGCATTCACACCAAAGAGTTCAATCTTTGTCTCATCAGACCAGAGAATTTTGTTTCTCATGGTCTGAGAGTCCTTCAGGTGCCTTTTGGCAAACTCCAGGCGGGCTGCCATGTGCCTTTTACTAAGGAGTGGCTTCCGTCTGGCCACTCCACCATACAGGCCTGATTGGTGGATTGCTGCAGAGATGGTTGTTCTTCTAGGAGGTTCTCCTCTCTCACCTCCCTGACTAAGGCCCTTCTCCCCTGATCGCTCAGTTTAGATGGCCGGCCAGCTCTAGGAAGAGTCCTGGTGGTTTCGAACTTCTTCCACTTACAGATGATGGAGGCCACTGTGCTCATTGGGACCTTCAAAGCAGCAGAAATTTTTCTGTAACCTTCCCCAGTTTTTTGCCTCGAGACAATCCTGTCCCTGAGGTCTACAGACCATTACTTTGACTTCATGCTTGGTTTGTGCTCTGACATGAACTGTCAACTGTGGGACCTCATATAGACAGGTGTGTGTCTTTCCAAATCATGTCCAATCAACAGAATTTACCACAGGTGGACTCCAATTAAGCTGCAGAAACATCTCAAGGATGATCAGGGGAAACACGATACACCTGAGCTCAATTTTGAACTTCATGGCAAAGGCTGTGAATACTTAGGTACATGTGATTTCTCAATTTTTTTATTTTTAATAAATTTGCAAAAACCTCAAGTAAACTTTTTTCAGGTGGTCATTATGGGGTGTTGTGTGTAGAATTCTGAGGAACAAAAATGAATTTAATCCATTTTGGAATAAGGCTGTAACGTAACAAAATGTGGAAAAAGTGATGCGATGGGAATACTTTCTGGATGCACTGTATAATATTATATTATATATACAAACATAAAATCATCAAAAGAAAAATCTTTCTAGAGAGTTTCACAACTGTTAAATCACACCTGAAGTGGATTTTTGGGTCAATTTCTTGGCACTGCATGGAAAATGAAAACTCTTTCTGTTTCACTCATCACTTCTCACATCACCCAATTTCTCCTGACAACAAAATCTATGACATCTTCATCATCTCCAATTCTGCTTCATGTCCTACCTTTCTCTGCCACATCTCAATCCTATACATCATCTACATAAAAAAATCTCATTCAATGCCAGTGAGAGAATATTCTGCAAAATAAGAAAATACTTCACAGGAATATCTGCATCAGATTCTCACTAAGGTTAACACTGCTAACAATCCAACTGCGATTAATAATTCATCAGAGTAACAGAAACTATTTTAAAAACAGTTCCAGTACTACTGATATCTAAACTTATACATAGTGTAGCATTTGGCATTTATCTTAAACATTTTCAACCAATAAAGGACATACTAATCAATTGATGATACAATGTCATGTAACTACATCTTTTATGAGCCTAATTCCAGAAGTATGTGTACATGTTTCAGTGATTCTTTGAACATAGTATAATTCTTTAGGTCCTTATCAGTGTATTTATAAGGTCATGTTTACTTAACCATGTGTTGCTATTATGCCACTATGTTTCACCTACTTTGTAATTTAGATGTTATTATCATTACATAATTATTGCCAGATTAAGCATAATGTAATTCAATTCATGGCTATATGAGCAACATTCTCTGTTTGGTATGCTACCACAAATTAATTTCTTCCCCAACAGATAAGTGATACTGCATATTCTACTAGCTATTTTCCGCTGTCAATCTCCATTCAGTTTGGTGCAATTCCACATAACAAAAGATTGGGCCAAGGCCCTCCATCACAGACTTGTGCCTTGACTTCACAGATGGTATGTCTCAGTAGGCTGGCAAGAACAACACATTTCCACATACAGTTCAGTTAATAAGATGTAGATAAACTGAAATAATGTAAACATCTAATATTAGCGGTAATTATGTTAATTTCAAAGATCACATAATTCAATAAACCATCACTGGTTTTAACAAGTTACAACATTTAGTCAGTTACTAGCTGAGCTTTAATAAATGAAAAGTAATGAGCATTATAATACATGTTTTGTAAAATCCAAAATCTCTTTAGGGCCACTTCCCCGGACGCTTCTTGATAATTGTCCTCTGTGGGTTATATCTTGCAAAGTTAAGGGTGGTATCCTGCAAGCTGGAAGGGGAAAAAAAAGGAGTTTAGAATCTCTATTTTCTGATCACAATTAAAAACTATTGATGTTTTCAGGCCATTTCCACAGCTAATTTCTCTTATACCGTAGGAGAACAGAAATCTTGTTATTTAGGCACCAATTTGCCATTTTATCAAATATAACTAAATGTTTTAACACAGCTTCAATTCATTCAAAGCAAAATTAACACAACAGATACTTATTTTGGGACATGACTGACATTATACTCTCATCTACAGCTGTGTTCTGTTACAGCCAGGGACCAACTGAAGGACAACTCTGAAATCTACATTTTTTTCAAATTTGCTTTTGTTTCTATTTTGGCAAAATAGATACATGAATATTTTTTTCTAATGTAAGCCTTGGCTTTAGTTTTTTGGGGATCACATTAAAACAATTTACTGTACTAAGCAGGCAATCTTATCTTTGTAGCCAATCAAAACCATTTAAAAATATAATTTCAACAAAAGGGAATTATCTTGTATTTACTAGAAGAACCCTGATACTCCGCACATAAAGCCATAGAGTGAAAAATAGCTATAATCTTGAGCTAAATTCTTCACATAGGTGGAGTGGTGGCTCTGAGGCTAGGGATCTGCACTGGCATTCGGAAGGTTGCCGGTTCGAATCCCATAAATGCATGTATTTTGTATGGTTAACACATTAAAGAAATATTCCACCCAATTTTTTTTTTATATTTTACTTACCCCGTGTAGTTTGTAGTGATGACAAAAAAAAAAATATATTACTCTCATGTTTTCATGGAGAATGGACATAAAAACGTTTGACAGAATGGGGTCCTATGGTGACCAAAACTTGGCAACAGCAAATTATGTCAAAAACATTCAAGAAAAAAAATATCATGTTAGGCGTGTTGCATAATCCACTTGTCAAGTCGTCCAGTCACATGTTCACAACAGGCAAAATGCAAGTATTTTTGCTAAGATATATTTTAAATAGCTCTTTTTTTGTGCTTTTGAATTGAAGACCTGCCACTCCACATCATTCATTGATCAAGAGTCCTGTCTTCAATTCAAAGGAGTGACCCATGTGAAAGCGCACCCTGTTTGTGGAATTCTTTAATTTTCTAGAGTTATTTATTTAGCAATATTTTAGCAAGACGTACATGTGTTTTGCCCGTTGTGAACGAACAACTAGATGACTTTACATGAGAGAATTATGTGACACAAGTAACATGAGATTTTTCCCATGGACACTTTTAATAGTATTTGTTGTTGTCCAGCGTTGGCTACCACGGTGTCCTGTTCTATTAGACATTTTGTTATGTCTGTTCTCCACAATAACATGAGATTAATCATTTTCCAGGCCATGGCTACAAACTACATGGGATAAGTAATGTATAAAAAAAAAATATATATATCATTTAAGGGTGGGGTATTCCTTTAATTCTCCCATTAAACTATGATAAAGGCACCACTTTGGCACCTCTTTCAAGATAATAATAAACTCTCCTTAATTTAATGAAGCTAGATTGTCTACTACTCATGGAAATAAATGTCATTAACCACCTGAGCAAGTTGAAAACAAAGGTACTGGAACAGGCTCCTCTGGCTTCCAATTTTCTCCTTCTGCACAGTGCTGAAAGTGATATTGTAACCGTAGTTCCTGAGAAATGATATACAACTGTGCTGTAATAGTATGAAAAAAATCATTCAAACATCAAATAATGATATTCGTCACCAACCGGCTCTATCCCAATTTCAGTAATGTGCGCGCACTATGACATAAACATATAGATAGATAGATAGATAGATAGATAGATAGATAGATAGATAGATAGATAGATAGATAGATAGATAGATAGATAGATAGATAGATAGATAGATAGATAGATAGATAGATAGAGATACTTTATTAATCCCAAGGGGAAATTCACATAATCCAGCAGCAGTATACTGATACAAAAAAAAAAAACAAACACAATATTAAATTAAATAGTAATAAAAATGCATGTAAAAGCAGACAATAACTTTGAGTAATGTTAGCATTTACTCCCCCGGGTGGAATTGAAGAGCCGCATAGTGTGGGGGAGGAACGATCTCCTCAGTCTGTCAGTGGAGCAAGACAGTGACAAAAGTCTGTCACTGAAGCTACTCCTCTGCCTGGAAATGACACTGTTCAGTGGATGCAGTGGATTCTCCATGATTGACAGGAGTTTGCTTAATGCCCGTCGCTCTGCCACAGATGTTAAACTGTCCAACTTTACTCCTACAATAGAGCCTGCCTTCTTAACAAGTTTGTCCAGGCGTGAGGCATATTTCATATTTATGCTGCCTCCCCAGCAAACCACCACGTAGAAGAGGGCACTCGCCACAACCGCCTGGTAGAACATCTGCAGCATCTTATTGCAGATGTTGAAGGACGCTAACCTTCTAAGAAAGTATAATCGGCTCTGACCTTTCTTACATAGAGCATCAGTGTTGGCAGTCCAGTCCAATTTGTCATCCAGCTGCACTCCCAGATATTTATAGGTCTGCACCCTCTGCACACAGTCACCTCTGATGATCACGGGGTCCATGAGGGGCCTGGGCCTCCTAAAATCCACCACCAGCTCCTTGGTCTTGCTGGTGTTAAGGTGTAAGTGGTTTGAGTCGCACCATTTAACAAAGTCTTCGATTAGCTTCCTGTACTCCTCCTCCTGCCCACTCCTGATGCAGCCCACAATAGCAGTGTCATCAGCGAACTTTTGCACGTGACAGGACTCTGAGTCGTATTGGAAGTCTGATGTATATAGATTGAACAGGACCGGAGAAAGTACAGTCCCCTGCGGCGCCCCTGTGTTGCTGACCACAATGTCAGACCTGCAGTTCCCAAGACGCACATATTGAGGTCTGTCTGTTAAATAGTCCACAATTTATGCCACCAGGTGCGAATCTACTCCCATCTCAGTCAGCTTGTTCCTAAGGAGCAGAGGTTGGATGGTGTTGAAGGCGCTAGAGAAGTCCAAAAACATAATTCTTACTGAACCACTGCCTCTGTCCAAGTGGGAGAGGGATCGGTGTAGCATATAGATGATGGCATCCTCCGCTCCCACCTTCTCCTGGTATGCGAACTGCAGAGGGTCGAGGGCATGGTGGACCTGTGGCCTCAGGTGGTGAAGCAGCAACCGCTTCATGGTCTTCATCAGATGTGACGTCAGAGCAACAGGCCGGAAGTCATTCAGCTCACTAGGACGTGATACCTTTGGGACTGGGGTGATACAAGATGTTTTCCAAAGCCTCGGGACTCTCCCCTGTTCCAGGCTCAGGTTGAAGATGCGCTGTAGAGGACTCCCCAGCTCCAATGTACAGGCCTTCAGCAGTCGTGGCGATACTCCATCTGGACCCACTGCTTTGCTGGCACGAAGTCTTCTCAGCTCTCTGCTCACTTGGGCTGCTGTAATTGTGCGTGGGGATGTCTCACCTATGCTGGTATCAGCAGAAGGATGGTTGGAGGATGCAGTACTCTGTCCAGACTGAGATAATTTAAAAATGCAACTTAATATGAATGAAGGTGTTTGGACACTGACCATTACCTACTGTAGTGAAAGAAATCGCAATCCCAAAGTTAAGCCTTGAGATTTTGAATTCTCCCACCTGTGTAATAAAAGATCAGGGATTAAACCTGCTCTTCTCTGGCTATTTATAGGAAAGCGGCAGCATCATTTCATGACACTTATACAAAATCAGTAGCTTTGTAATTTGTTTGATTCAGTAGGCTAAAGTGCACATGCGATGCCGTAAGCCTTGTTCGTTTAGATGTTTAAAGAGCATGTGAAAGTACCACCTGTCTGACTGATGATTCTTTCAAGTTAGAAATAACCATCAGTGAAGTAGAACTCTGTCATCGGTCATTCTCTCGTTCACCATCCAAGCACAATTCAGCAACAACACATTTAAAATAGAATGTAGCAACTGCTTGGTACCATTCATTATTGTATAAAACAGAATATTTAAATATAATATTCAGCTAACACGTTTATGTCCCTTTGTACATTCAACAAATTAGTATCAAGAACCTGAACCCATCCATCCATCCATCCATTATCCAACCCGCTGAATCCGAACACAGGGTCACGGGGGTCTGCTGGAGCCAATCCCAGCCAACACAGGGCGCAAGGCAGGAACCAATCCAGGGCAGGTCGCCAACCCACCGCAGAGAACCTGAACCTTTTAAAAATATTATAATTTCTACTAATTATTTGCTTTCAGTTTTACCTTACAGTACAAATTTTACACCTCACTGAATGCACAAAGCGTGTATCATTGAAATATTCTTTTTGGAAAAAAAGAACAACAACACACAGGTTGGCACAGTGGGAGCGCTACCGCCTTGCAGTAAAGAGATCAAAGGTTCACATCCCAGGCCCTCCTTGTGTGGTAGCACTTTGACTAGTGAGAAATGTGCTATATAAATGTAATTAACTAAATATTATTAAATGCAACTAAATCATTACCCAAGAACAAGCCACACGATTCTCATTCATGTCACTCATGAACTAATTACTACCTGACAAATTAATTACTACCTCACAATTCCTGGTTATTTGATTCGTGAACGGAATCATTACCCGGGAACGAGTTGTACAATTCTAATTTACTTGTGATTCTGTAACATAAACATCTTATTTTAATTATGTATATTAAATGTGTTATCGTGCATTGAGAACTGAAACAGGACAATTTCATATGAAACACCATCATGTTGAATATATAAATAATAATAATAATTATATATACACACAAATTATTAAATCACATATTTGTGGAAGAATCAGAGATGAAAATTTGATTGTAAATAAATCAAATTAATCAAAGGAACTGATTCACTAAAATGGGTAGTTCAAATGAATTGAATCTGTAAAGTGAACCGAAATGGCCATCACTATTACCAAAGTAAAATATATATATATATTATTATTATTATCATTATACGAGATAAGACATGGCAGTTTTAGTTCCCACCTTCAGCTCACTATTTCACTTTAATCAAATCACTTAACTTATGATCCATTTATAAAAAGTACATAAACAATTGTACTCTTCTGATTTTGTACATGAACTTGCATAAAGGTAATACAGTATTATTATGTAAAATGTAAACGAGAACACTGGCTAATTCAAAAAATCCATACTGTTAAGAGTTGTGTTAAACTTTTGCGTTTTTCTTTTGTCCTCTTTGTGATCCTGTACTTTCATCTACATTAACCATTTGCATTTATATTTGCGTTATCTCCTTACACTTTCATATTAAATTTTGCTCGAATGCTGTATATTCAAATCCAAAAAAATTTCACTAACATTATATGCTGACAAAATATTATTAATAAATAAACCTTGTGGCTTACGTACAGAGTACATGATACATCTATCCATAAATAATAACACTTTACATTTATATAGCGTAGTATCAAAGAAACCAAACGGGCACGAAAGTGCACGCACTTGCACACTTAAACAAGGGTCACGCTCGTTAAAGGTAACACACGGGGTACATTAACTGGTGACCAATATACTGTACTCGTATAATCAAGGTTTTTGTAAAAGTGTCCTGAAAATTACTGGCACCCAGTGGTGGTTTGAGCAAATGTGTAGCACAGGCTGCCGCGACCCTGAATGGGGTATGCGAATTAGAAATACGTGAATGTATGCAGAAAACTCACAGATACTGTGATCTGACTATAAACTGTACCCCAGATTCCTGCCGCCCGCGCTACACCACCTTCGAAAGTAAAAAGTCACGAAATGCCTGTGGATGGTCAACGCGACTCCAGACCTGCCATTGATTGAGCGAGTATGAATAAACTTTCAGGAGGAGCCTGCGCCCCGTGCAGGGTTGGCTCCTTGAGCCAAGCGCTGCTAGAATAAGCCCGCACGACTGGCGAACACAAAATTGGATTAATGATTTCTGAAGATCGAGGAGTAAAACGCAGTCTGTTTCACACATGTCACTAACCTCTTTCCGTTCTCCATGCAGCACTCCTAGCACCTGGCCATACTCTCCCCAGCCATCAGTTGAAAGATTCGGGGGTTTTTGTGTGCTCGGGGGTCCCTCTGCAAAGAAACGAGGATACAACGCAGCGGGAAAGGCATGCCGCTTATGCATGCCTAAAAGTTTTAAAGAAGAAACTTCCAAAAAGAAAGGACAGAGAAAAAGCACGTCCTATTATGTTTGTACCGTGCAGGTTTCCGTCGAACATGTCTGGTCTCGTGACATCATTCTATACGCCTGACGTCACCATAAATCGACGAGTTCCAAAACCGAATGTAACTCGCTAATAATGAGTGGTGGTGTTTTACTTAGGAAACTGAAACCTTATAAGGCACGTATTTTTTTTTTTTACTTTCAATAAGACGACTTCGTAGTTTTGGCAAGACATCCACTTATCGATGCTGAATACATTGTGTAAAGCTTTGTTTGTTACTTATCTAGCTCTACTGGTGGGAAAGGGTAGTATAGTACGTGAAGACTGTCACAAACAATGCAGCGGCAACTTCAAACACAAATATTTCATATTCAGTATTTTATTTTCCAAAGTAAAAAAATACAGTAAACACATAAATAAGATTTAAATACGCAATGTTTATAAAAAGCCCTGCGATGGCCTTGCGCCGCATGCTGGCAGGGATTGGCTCCTACGCCCCCCGCGACCCTAAAGCGGGTTAGAAAATGACCGATGTTTATAAGAAGGGGCAATAACACAAAACAGTAATATCAACAGAAATTGATATTCAGACTAATTGTACCATTGCATACATAATTGAGTGATGCAGGATCACTTGGCACCTGTGTGTTGGATTTAACAGTTTCATTTCGTAATCGGCACTCGGGAAGACCTTTACTTTTCTTTGTAAACTCTGTGCGATAAAGATTGTATTTGATTAATAGTCTAATTTACTGTACATATTTACTGTTTACAAATTAGATTCAGACTCCTTCATTTTCTTCATACTATATTTAATATTAAAGGAATAAATTTCCTTTTTTTACTAAGTCAATGTACACTCAATAACCTTCAATGCCAAAGTGAAAACACGTTTTTAGAAAGGACTGCAAATTTATTAAAATCACAAACTGAAATCACTTATTCATTTAAGTTATCAAAACACTTATTTGGCATTTTGTAGAACACACCCCCCGCAATTCCAACTTCAAGTCTCAACCAGCGTTGCACACTTGGATGTGGACAGTTTATCGCATTCTTTCTGGCAGATCCTCTCAAGCTGCGTTACGTTGGATGTGAAGCATCTGTAAACTGCCATCTCCAGGTCTCTCCGCAGATGGTAAATGGGGTTAAAGTCTGGTTTGGCTGGGCCACTCAAGAAAAGATTTACACAGACACGGCCTTAAGCCACTCCAGCATTGTCTTTGTCATATGCTTTTGGTCATTATCATGCTGAAAGGTGAACTGTCTCTTGCACTCTGAAGCAGGTTGTCCTCAACGACCTCTCTGTATTTGGCTGCATTCATCCTTCCCTCAGTTCTGACCAGTCTGCCTACACCACCATAGCATGATGCTGCCACCACCATGATTCACCATAGGGATTGTATTAGGCGGGTGATGAGCAGTGTCTGGCTTTTTGCAGACATAGTGCTAGAAGTTCTGCCCAGAGTTCAATTTTTGCTTCATCAGGTCAGAGAATCTTTCTTCATGCTCTTGGAGTCCTTCAAATGCTCTCATTGGAAAAACTTAGTAACTGTCATTTTTTTCAAAACTGAGTTTTTTAGTTTTTGGAGTTACTACGTGTTTCCTGATGTTATAAAGTAGTGGTGATGGCCAAATATGTCTTCATTCTGATCATAGCACGATGGAGGAAGCTATTATGTACACAGTATTTTATATACTGCAAGACAAAAACCTAGCAACTCCACTGACCAATGAGGAAAGACTACGTACCAATGAAAACATTTGATTACGATCACGTGATTTAAATGCTGTGACTGCATGATTTAAATGGCAGGTGTTGTTGATTTGTGAAAAAAACAATATTGTGTGCATGAAGCCCAGGAAAAATGAAATCTAGAGATCTTTAATTATAGGGGCAACATCATTTTCGCAATTTGTAGAAAACTTGAAAGATGTGACATACTAGGCTTTTCCATAGTTGATGAGGGCTATCATAAGCCTTTTACTCAAGGGTGTCTTCCATCTATCCCCTCTACTATACACTCCGGGTTGGTGGAGTGTTGCTGAAATGGTTCTCCTTCAGACAGGTTCTTCCATCATAACAGATGACTAATGAAGCTCTGCTAGATTGACCATTGTGTACTTGGTCACCTTCCTGACCAAGGATCTTCTTGTCTGGTTACTCAGTTTTGTTTGACAGCCAACTGTAAGAAGAGCCCTGGTGGTTCCAAACATCTTCCAGCTCACAATTATTGACACCGTTGTGCTGCTGGGAACACTCAGAGCTTTAGAAGTAGTTTTATCCCCCTGATCTATTCCTCAACCCAATTTGATTGTGGAGGTCTACAGAGAGTTTCTTGGACTTCATGGCTTGGTTTTGTCCTTACATGCAGTGTGACTTGTGGGACCTCATAAACACAGGTTCACATGTGCCTTTCTAAATGATGTCAGCTCAATTCAGTGTGTGACAGGCGGACTCCAGTCAAATTCTAGATATATCTCAAGACTATTTAAAGGAAACAAGATGCACAATGTGGACTGCCACAGCAAATGGTCTGAATACTTCTATGAATGATAGATTCAGTTTTTGATTCTTAATAATTCTGCAAAAATTTCTGAAAATGTTTTCACTTTGCCATCATTGGTTATTGAGTATAGATTGATGGGCAAACGTACAATTTATTAATTTTGAAATGAAATCAACAGCTTAATAAAGTGCAGAAATTGAAGGGCTCTGAATACTTTCTGAATCCACTGTACATTCAGTCACCACTTTTATTAGGTTCCCCTATCTAATACAAAGTCAATGTCTCCTTCCAAGGTGTCGATTCCAAAGGTGTAGGAAATAATCCATAAGGGGTTTGGGCTATGCTCATAGCACCACACAGGGCCTGTACATTTTTCAGCCATTCATGGTACAAACCTCCTGCTATAAGGTTATATGGTCATTATTGTCACATGCCTAGACTGAGTACAGTACATTTCTTACTTGTTTTTTTGCTAAACCTCATGCAATACATTCCTGCACTCCACTGCCTTGTTTAGTGAGTAAAACTGCCTTACGTTGAAACCCGTCTTTCTTTCCTAAAAAATCTCAGCATGTCATGAAGAAGAAGAAAAGCCAGCCAAGTATGTATAAACAGAGTTTCTATGAGGGGACCATGTTTTTCACTTTATTCTTATCCATAATTTAAACAATTATCAATTCATCCAAACAGCACAGACTATTTCTCTTGGAAGTCACTGTCATGCTCGTGGAACTAGCTTTAGATGATCCATGCCTTGTGACAAGTCAAGGCATATTATCCTGCTAGATGTATCCATTTGACAATGAGCAGGCTGTGGCCTTAAAGAGATGCATGTGTTCATTAGTCAGGTTTGTGTATCCCTTGTCACTCAAGTGATGCTCAGTTCATGTTAAGAGGAAACACTTCTAACCATTGCGTGACCACGACCAACTTGTACTGTTGACACAAGGCAGGATGTTGTTTATGTCAAATTCTGGCTTAACATCTGAATATCACAACAGAAATGAAGATTTGTCAGACCAGGCAGCATTTTTGCAAATTTTCTTGACCCTGTGCCCACTGTTGCCTTAATTGCCCTTAACTGACAGAAGTCTTCAGCTGCTGAAGCTCATTCTTTGCGAGGTCTACTGCACTACATATTATCAGATGTGCCACTGGTGTAAAGATCTGTTCAGCATTTGTAGCCTATTCTGTTAGCTTGAGTAAGTCTGCCCATTTGCTTCCTCTTCTAATTTAAAGTCACCATTGTAATTATTTGAACTCCTGGTTTAATCTGACAGAATGCTGAGAACAGCCTGGGTAAAACCTTTCTGAATCACCTGATTGTTTTCCAGAACCTTTTTGAACCCAATCAATAATCATTTTACATAATCTCTTAGAAATCCTCCCACTCCCAGGTTTTTGCTTCTTTAACCACCAGGCCCGCAGCCCTTTTGGCCTGTCGGTACCTCTCTGCTGCTTTGGGAAGCATCCATGCCAACCATACAAAGAAGGTCTCCTTCTTCAGCCTGATGGCATCCCTTACTTCTGGTGTCCACTATTAGGTTCTTGGATTGCCGCCTTGAGAGACACCTGTTACCTTCAGGCTGCAGCTCTTGGCAACCACTTTGACAATGGAGGTTTTGAATAAGGCCCATTCAAACTGTATGTCCCCAGCTTCCCCCAGGATGCGGGAAAAGCTCTTTTGGAGGTTAGAGTTTGTAGTAGTAGGGTGTTGTACCATGTTAGAAATTATGGATCCAATGAGAAGTCAAGCAAAATTACAGTTTTTATTGGGTAACTGAATAGATTACAATATGCAAGCTTATGAGGCAGCTCAGACCCCTTCTTCAGGTCAGTTGTAAGTCTTCTAGTCAGGGTCCTCCACCAGATGTTCCCAGTCCACCCTCACTATTTGTTTTAGCTTTCCAGGTCTGTCCAAGTGACTCCCCCACCATCTGACCCAACTCACCACCAGGTGGTGATCAGTTAACAGCTCTGCCCCTCTCTTCACCCGAGTGTCTGGAACATATAGCCACAAATCTGATGATGCAATTATAAAAATGAATCATAGATCTTTGGCCTAAGGTGCTCTTGGAACAAGCACACTTGTGAGCCACCTTATCTTCGAACATGGTGTTTGTTATGGACAAACCATGCCTAGCACAGAAGTCAAATAACAAAATACCAGTCATGTTTAGATCAGGGAGGCCATTCCTCCCAATCATGCCTCTCTCAATGTCTCCATTGTTACCTCCGTAGGTGCTAAAGTCACCCAGCAGAACTATCAACTCCCTAGCTGGGAGCCTTTTCAGAATCCCTCACAGGCACTCCAAGAAGGCCTGGTACTCTGAACTGCCATTTCGTGTATAAATGGCTGTTTTACTTGTGTCAGCAGGTAGCACTGGTGTGCAAACTGTAACACACAGAAAAAAAAAAAAACTGGGACCCCCAGGGTCAAAATTTTGGGTTCCAAAATAGTGTGCCTTGTCCATATGGTCCTAGACAGCAACTATACAAAATGTGGTCCAGATCAGTCAAAGGGTGTAGGATTGCATAGTTAACAGACAAACCGACAGAAAGACTTTCTGTTTTATGTACAATAGATAGATAGATAGATAAAACTTTATTTGTTTCTGGAGGATAATTTAGCAATTATACACAAATACATACAGTCCAAAGACATGCAGGTTAGATGTTGTTCCTGCTTTGCACCCTATGCCTGAAGGGATAGGTTCCAGCTGCTCCTCAACCCTACTCTGGATAATGGGGTTAGGAAAATGAACAATATGAATATATATATATATATATATATATATATATATATATATATATACTGTATCTACTCTCTATATATAAAATCCTAAGCCTAAAAGTGCAACGATTTTATATGACGTTTTTATGTCATGTTTTTTGTCACACTTTAAATCAGGCTTATATAAGCAGGTAATAGCAGGTAAAAGGTCTGGAATTGATTCCAAGTATGGAATTTGCATTTGGAAGCTGCCACTGTGAACTCTCAATATAAGATCCAAAGAGCTGTCCATGCAAGTAAAAACAGGCCATCATTAGGCAGAGGAAACAAAACAAACCCTTTATATAGATTACAGGAACAACAGGAGTGGTCAAATCAACTATTTGCTACATTCTTAAAAAAGAAGGAACACAGTGGTAAACTCAGCAACACCAGAAGGTCTGGAAAACCACAGAAGACAACTGTACTAGGTGATTGCAGAATTCTGTCCTTGGTAAAGAAGAACCCCTTCATAACATTAAGCCAAACCAAGAACACTCTCTGGGAGGTAGATCTGTCATTGCCAGAGTCTACAATCAATAGAAGACTTCATGAAAGTAAAGACAGAGAGGATTTACCACAAGATGCAAACCACTGCTAAAAGGACAGGTTAGACTTTGCCAGAAAACATTTTTAAAAAGCTTGTCCAGTTCTGGAACAATTTTCTTCGGGCAAAGTAAACTAAGATCAATATATACCACAATGATGGAGAGATTAGAGTATGGAGAAGAAATGGCTCATGATCCGATGAATACTACATCATCTATGAAATATGGTGGAGGCAGTGTTATGGCATGGGCATACCTGACTGCCAGTGGAAGTCAGTCACTAGTGTTTATTGATGTTATGACTGCTGGGAGTAGCAGGATTGATTCTGAAGTGTACAGGGCTGTACCTTCTGCTCAGATTCAGCCAAATGCTGCAAAACTGATAGGATGACGTTTCATAGTATAGATGGACAATGAGCCAAAACATACCGCAAAAGCAAACCAAGTGCTGTTCCAGTCAAAGTAGTGGAATATTCTTCAATGGCCAAGTCAATGAACTGACCTCAACTCAATTGGACACGCATTTCACTTACTGAAGATAAAACTGATGGCAGAAAGTCCAATGAAGAAGCAGCATCTGAAGCCAGCTGCAGTAAACGCCTGTCAAAGGCCATGGGTTCCAATGTTCAGGGAGTCATTGACTGGAAAGGATTTTCCACCAAATATTGAAAAATGATTGTTATATTTATGATCATGTTAGTTGGTCCAAATGCTTTTGATCCCCTGAAAATAAGGGGAACATATATAAAAATGTCTTTCATTCCTAAATGGCTTATATAATATTTTTGGTAAACCCTTTAAATTAAAGCTGAAAATATACACTTCAATCACATCTTGATTGCTCTATTTCAAATCCACTGTGGTGGCATACAGAGCAAAAAATAATGAAAATTGTGACTGTATATAAACACACCTGAGCAATATGTAAGTAAATTAGCAACATCTGTAGGTGACATTGCAACAATGCAGCTATCAACTAAGATGGATTGGTTTGCTCGTGTATAAAAATTTCTAATGTGCCCTAATCTAGCATTTTATATCAGCCACCTGAGTTGTGCAGCTGATTGTTCTGTCTAAGGATATTTAAGAGGTCTGAATTCATATAGGCCGAATTAACCTTGCAAGTGTGTCTTGTCCATCTACATCCCAAAGATGTTCCAGTCTCTGTTAGTTTACTGGTTACTCTACCATGGCTCAGTGCGAATGAGTGTAGGTGTGGGTTTAAATGTGCTGAGAGGTGGACTGGTACTCCATCCAGGTTTGCATCCCGCTTAGTACGTGATGTGGCCAAGATAGGCGTAAGTATTCATGAAGCTGAACTGCAAAAGTTAGTACAGAAAATCGATAAAAGGAGAGACCATTATTAAGGCAACAGTGCATCATTTCATCCATCCATCCATCCATTAGCCAACCCGCTATATCCTAACTACAGGGTCACAGGGGTCTGCTGGAGCCAATCCCAGCCAACACAGGGCGCAAGGCAGGAAACAAACCCCAGGCAGGGTGCCAGCCCACCGCAGGGCACGCATACACACACGCACACACCAAGCATTCACTAGAGACAATTTAGAATCACCAATGCACCTGACCTGCATGCCTTTGCAATATGGGAGGAAACCGGAGTACCCAGAGGAAACCCACGCAGCGCTACCACTGCGCCACCATGCCACCTTGCATCATTTCACTTGTGTTTAAAATTGAGCAACTATAGAACATGCTCCACCATGTGAAAATACGTAAATTACAGAATTAAAACAGTAGTACTAGGGTGTTGTACCGTGTTAGCCATTATAAATGTAGAGAAAAGCCAAGCAAAATGACACCTTTTATTGGCTAACTAAAAAGATTACAATATGCGAGCTTTTGTGGCAACTCAGGCCCCTTCTTCAGGCAAGATGTAATGCAATAATGTAATTGCCTTGAAAGCATGCATATTGTAATCTTTTTAGTTAGCCAATAAAAGGTGTCATTTTGCTTGGCTTTTCTCTAGAATTAAAAAGAAAATGCATACAAGTAACAATTCTCTAGGACAGGGGTGTCCAGCTCTGGTCTTGGTGGGCCGCAGTGGCTGCAGATTTTCATTCTAACCCTTTTCCTAATCAGCGAGCAGTTTACACTGCTGATTAACTCCTTTTTCCCTTCATTTTAATAGCCCTGTTTTTAAGGAGTCAGTCCTCTGAATTGATTAGTTTCTTCATTAAATGACAGCCAAGCCGAAATGAGATGTGAAACGAGCCAACAGATGACCAGCTAAACTGGAACGTCAAACTCCAGCCAATTTCACTCCAACCAGTTTCTTAATGAGAAGCCAATTCTTGCTGTTGAATATCAAAACTTGCTTGCTGCTCTCATTCTGCCACAGCAGACTGTTGATTTTATGTTTTTTCTAAGAACACCGTCAAGATGTTTTGGTGACCTGAGCAGACCAACATGACTGAGACCTTCACCTTTCTTTATTTTTAGGTGAGCTGGTCATGTGGTGGCTTGTTTTGTGTCTCATTATTGTTTGGCTGCTCATTAAGGAAAAAGAAACAACTAAGTGGTCTGAGTTACGTCAATTAGAACTAAGGCAAAACAAGTTAATCAGCAGCAAAAACGACTCACTAATTAAGAAGATGGTTAGAATGAATACCTGCAGCCACTGCGGCCCACCAGGACTGGAGTTGTACACCCCTGCTCTAGAAAATAAACATAGAGGAAGGAGTCTTCCCTCACCTCATGTTACTGGAGCCCCAACGAGCCGTTAACGAAGGAGTGAAACAAGGCAGGGATTTGTTAATTAGAAGCAGGCAGCATTCATCCCTCGACTTTAAGACTTGGTGTTGTCTTTAATGAAGAGTGAAGCTCATGCATGCATATGTGGCTAGCAAGATGATCAGTAAAATGGTTCTGCTCCTTTTTTGTGGGGTGTACTCAAGTACAATTATCTCAAGATTACGTATGTATATTTCATTTTTTTTTGTCTGCAAAGAACCTGTTTCGTTTTCTTTTTGAAAGATAAGTAGCAGCTCTCTGTTAATAGTTTTCAGTTAAGTGGTGTCAGACATGGATACTTGCAAACCTTTATTTTATTAAGAGCCTTTTATAGTAATTAGTACTTTGTAACTTTTTTTTTTTTTTTTTGTTCCTGTCTTGTTATAATTCTGTAAAGCAAACACAAGCTGTGCTTTCCTTTTCTCTCTGCTCACCTTAACAGCAACGGAGTGCAAGATCAGTGCCAAAGAGCGGGTCGCCTGTGGGCCTAATGAGATCGGTGCATCTGCATGTAAAGCCAAAGGCTGCTGTTTCAGTATTGCCCTGTCTGGAGCGAAATGGTGCTTCAAACCCAAAGGTCTGCCACTTTTTTTCTTTTTCTTTTTGGTTGCTGGCGTGTAACAAGAAATTCACTTATTTATTACAGAAATCTTAGTTTGAAATCTGTTTGGTATTTTGGGAGCTATGGATGATAAGTTGTCTGGTCGAAATATTACATGTAAAAGATAGAGTTGGTGCTAGAGTGTCTTCATTGTTGAATGCTCCCTTAAAGAGATCGTGAAGACCACAGTGAAAATGGCACAACGGAGTAGGAACAGGGGGTGGGTTTGGGCTATTGGACTTAATGCTGAAGGAGAAAAACAGCAGCAACAACAACATTTATTTTTATACCACTTTTTCATACAAATGATGTAGCTCAAAGTGCTTTACAGGATGAAGAGAGAGAAAAATGACAAAATATATAAAAAAAAAATAAAAGTAGCAGGACTCTAACAAAATGGGTGTTTGTCTTGTTTCAGGCTGCATTAGTGTCACCTCCTTTGAATTTTTTAATCTGGGATGGGTTTCTGTCCTAAGCAGCAGTATCTAAAGTTCTATGTGTGTACAGTAGATATGAATCCAAGTGAGTTGTGCTTTCATGTGTTTACACATAAGGTAGGTTGCATTTAAAGGAATGCTCCACCCAAAAATGATCTTTTCTTTTAGGTTATTTATGCCCAGGTAGTTTATGTAGTGAGGGCTGAGCTAAACCAGAAAAAATGTAATGTCATGTATTCATGTCGAACAAAGAAGTTTATGACTAAAGAGAAGACTATAGTGATCAATGGTAGACAACTACACACAGAACTGAAATGCCCATGGGGGGGAAAAAATGTGTTGCATAATCCACATATCAAGTCATCCAATTATATGCTTACAATGTCCCAACTCCAGGTATAATTTGCTAAAATGTTGTGTAATAGGGGCGGAACGGTGGTGCTGCCTTGCAGTAAGGAGACCAGGGTTTATGTCACAGGTGCTCCCGGCAAGGAGTTTGATTGTCCTTCACAGTCCAAAGACATGCAGGTGAGCAGGATGTTTGTGGGTAACTTGGCCCTTATGCACGTGTGTGTGTGTGTGTGTGTGTTCGTTCACCCTGTTCTGGACTGGTGCTCTGTTTAGGTGTTTTTCCTGCCTTGTGTCCTATGATTGCTTAGATAGGTTCCAGGTTTTCCACAGCACTGCCCTGAATAAATGAGTTCAGAAGATGGATGGTGGATATTATTCAGTAAATCACTTCAAAAAATGCTCTCCTGGTCTGTCCAAGAGCATTCTATTTTAGTTCAGTTTTTTTTTAAACTACTTTAGTAAAAAATTAATATGTTTGTAATGTTGTTAGCATACAATTGGATGACTTGGTGTGGATTATGTGACACAAATAACCTGAGATTTTTTTTTCCCATGGACTTTTTAATATTGCATGCTGTTGTTGGACACCATAGACACCTGTTATGTGAAAGGTTTGTGTGTTTTTTTTTGTTTTTGGTTTTTTTTCCCCCACTGTTCTGCATGAAAACATGAGATTTTTTTTTTTTTTTTGCATATAAATTACATGTTGTAGGTAAGAAAAAAATCATTTTTGAGTGGCGTGTTCCATTTAATGCAGTGCTTTAGGTGTATAAGTGATATTGACAGATCAAATAATGACTAACCCTACTGTCATTTTTTTTTTCTTTCTGATCTAATGTATGTATATGTGTGTATTTTAATTTTTAGTTTTAATTTAGAAGTTAGTGAAGAGTCAAAGCATGTCCCAACATAGTACTACATACTATAACAGCATAAACCTTTTGAGGAGAACAGGCCATTCAGATGGCCCTAAATCATCCTTCTCAAGTCACCTAACTCTTTCTAAATTCAGACAGCTTGAGATTTGAAGGGCCCAAGGTTCTACTGCATACTAAACTGCTTTTTAATTTATTCCACGTACCTTTTGTCTTGTGCATAGAGATGAACAGAATAGAATGCCTTTAGCCAACAACATTTCCACAACATATTCTGTTTATGTTAAAATTCGAATGAGCTTGATCAGTCCTTTAACTTTGAGAAACCGCAATAGACATTTATTTTTCCCTAAAAGTTTTGCTTTTTGAAAAATCTTAATGTTTATGATCGACCGTGTCAAGTTGAACAGAAATATAATTTGACCAGTGACAGCATTCATAGTTTTAATAATCTTTCTTTGTACGTTTACGTTTAGCATTCATTTGCTCAGAGATTGATGCGCTTGCTGCTTCCTGAGCAGCTCTTCTTTTCTCCACCCTAGCGACCCGCTTCTCTTCTTTTGTTGGCATCTTTTCACGTTAAAACTGATTAAGTTAGTGTTTGTGTTGCAATTACTTGGTACGTTTTCTTTAATTCTTCACTTAAGCTGGCACTTAAGTCTTCAATCTGCCTCAAGAATGATTTAATATATAAAGAGGTAGGGGAAGTGACGGCAAAGGTGGTAGGGATGAGAACGGTGCCCATATGCATGAGCCGTACGGCCGCCCTGCTGGCCACTGCCAAGAGTTGATTCTACAATAAAATAAAAAAAGGAATAACCTTGGAGGTCAATCATCATCCCGAAATTGGATAGTAGAGGTCACGTAGTATACGCGTACTAAATTTCAGGTCAATAGCTCAAACGGGTTTGTGAGCTACAGGTGATTTAAAATCCTGGACAGACAAACGAACTGCCACTGTAGCGTATTATATATAAATCTTTCTTTTCTTTGTTGCAATGTCCTGGTGAAATCTTGTGTTCAGTGCTGACTGCACCAAGTTTAGCAGGGAAGAAATCCAAGCGTGAATGCAAACAATGAATCTTTAGCAACGTGTTCAAGCATGCAAAACTGTAAATTACAGCCTGTTAACCAGTAGTTTGGTGTTCTGTAGTCACCAAGAAATTTCTCAATAATATCCTTGAATGTGTTCCATGCAATTTCCTCTACACCACTAGAGGATCTTTGAACTGCTTGTCATTGATGTGTCTCAAATATCAAAATCCTTTATTTTCAAGAAAATGTTCATCCGTCCAGGTTGTATGTGAAGATATAGAAAAAAACATTTTTATTGGATTGACAAGTGGTTTATGTGCCCACTTATTTTTTTCCCTGCCTATTTTTTAAAGTAAAGTGACTCTTTAAGATGGTTGTCCCATTCACAGAGCTTGGTATACCCCAAGCTGTATTTCTAGTAGCAGTGCCATCACTTTTAGATCACCACAGATGTTTTTGTACTGTAAATGTATACTTATGAGAGGAAATCCCAAAAATAGGCAATTGCAATAAAATATGTGATAGATTTTACATGATGTTTATGATCAGCAACCCAGAATCCATAAGTTACACCCAGAAGTGTCAAGAAACAAGGTGTGTTGTGCAGTAATTATTTCTATGCAGGTTTGTCAATGGTCAATACTGTGTGGCCTGCCCTAACCTTGCAGACCTTTTAAAATTTTCATTTATCCACATTAATCCTTTCAGCACTTAGGGCTTGAATATTGTGATTGGTGATACAAGCACTAAGGCAGGATAAAGTGACTCCTGAAATTGGCATTCTGAAGAGAAGTAGAGTTGGAAATGGTGTGTCGCTTCTATCCAAAGCTACTTGCAGATCATATTGGTTTAAATGTTTCTAACCACTGCACTGAGACAGGTTAAAGAACTTGGAGTCTGTGTAGGCAATTAAATGAAGAACTTGTGATAAACTGTCCAGCCTCTCAACAACTAGGCCACGCTTCATCCAAAGGCAGAACTGAATCTTCACTTGTAAGTTGTGCTGAGTGAATCTCTTGGAGCTGTTTGGACCTCAGCAATTGAACTCTAGTCTCTTGTCATATGTGATGCGGAAGAAAGCTGCAATATGTAAATCACCCTGGACAGTTTTTTTTCTATGCAATGGTAAGATTTATCTAATGGATGCTTATGTCGTTGTGTTCCTCCAGTGGTCCAGTGCTCTGTTGCTCCAGTGCGAAGAACCGAATGTGAGCACAACATACGCTGTGAGAGGATCTGTCTAGAAAGAGGCTGCTGTTTCAATGCTACAACAGATGGAATCCAGTGCCACCAGCCAGAAGGTAGGGTGAGTTGAGTGTAATGTCCATGTGCTGCCCTGAGTGAAAAACATAATCTAAAATGCATCCGAAGCAGAGGTCATTTGTTTTATTCTTAGGGCACCCCTGTCTAAGGAGGCGTACTGCTGTATGTATTCGGGTGCTAAGATGTGTGCTCTGCTGCATTATACATTAAAATGTGAATGTTAAGAGCAGGGTACCTGTGGCCTGGAAGTGAATCTGATCCTGTAGTGGTTGCTAATAGTCCTACTGGCTGGGAGCAATGTGTCACAATAGGCTTTGGTGACCATTCTGGAGCCTAATAAAACATTGTGTAGCACTCAACCATCATGGGCTCATCTGAGGCCATATAACAATATCAAAACTATACCATTAGCTAGAAATTTCCACCATCCAAAATGGCAGCTAAGGGGAATGATGGAGCGTAAGACAAGATATGGAATATGAGAAAAAACAACTGACAGAACTGCTCCTACTGTGCAGGAAGGCAAAGCAAATCCAAAATGTTTCTGCACGGGACCTGCTGACAGGCTTAATTGAGAAAGGAGTGGTGGCGCACTGCTCTGCTGTGAAGTGTACAGACCACAGCCTTCATCAAAGAGCCATCGGGAAGAAATATCACCCGTGATTTCATCACAAACCGCTGCATAAGACAGGCATTTTGGAACAAAGTGTTGTTGACAGTTGAAATTTAAAATCGAACTTATTGTCTACAACCACAAAGGGTTTGTTTGGAGCAAAAAGTGGCATTTTGAAGAAAGAACCCCTTGCCAACTGTTAAGTACAGGGAGAATTTATTATGTATTAGGGGTTGTATGGCAGCTAATGGCACAGAAACCATTAAGTGAGTACAGGGAAGCATGGATTCCACTAAAAATCAACAAATCCTCAAGGGGAATGTCCATCAGGAAACTGAAGCTGAAGAAAGAATGGCTTCTTCCTCAACAAGACTACGATCCAAACCACACTTCAAAATTTACTATGAAATACCTTGGAAGGACTCCAGGTGAAGATTTTGGAATGGCTCTCGCAGTCTCCAGAATTGAAAATCGGTGGGTGCTGTGCAAGGTAGCCAGCCCAAGAATATTTCTCAGCTGGAAGGGGTCTGCAAGGAAGACTTGGTGGGGGAATGTCCCAAACAAAAGCTGTGGCTTTTGCCAAAGGGGATATTAAGTATTGACCTAGAAGGGTGTCCAAACATTTGCTGATGCCACATTTATGGGTTTTTCTTTTAATTTTCTGTTCATTAAATCTTGTTAATTACATTTTTATGAAAACCCTGTCAAGTGGTGTTTGTGTGTGGCTTTTTTTTTTTAACCTCAAACATCAACAAAATATGTAATTTGGTGAAGGGTGTATAAATATTTGTGTGGAATTGCACTTCTGTATGTAAAACCTCATGGTTATGTACTTTTCTCTTATTTTGATCTGAACATGTCTTCAAGTAAAAGCTGCACAGTAATTAATCAAACTTGCAGAGATGCCGCAATGACTTGTTACTGCTTTTAAATGTAACCTTCAGAACTTGAGCCTGGTGGGTAGTTGAGACCACTTGAAGGTTACACTGAGAGGTGCGGAAACAACCGTCTTTTGATTTTTGGTCCAATATCTCTTCCACCACAAGTGGAAATTCATGGACCATAATGAATCTCCTTGGCATTGTCATTTACTGTAACTTCTGATCAGCATGGTTTTTTTATTATACCAGAACCACAGTATAATTGTTGGGGGGGCGCAAATATTCATGCAACCCTTAATTTGTTGTTTTAATGGGTTTCTTTTGCAGTAAGTTCCTTTTGCAGTGTGCCTCCCAGTCGACGTGTAGCATGTGGCTATCCTGGAATTTCTGTTACCAAATGCAACAGGCGGGGCTGCTGCTTTGATTCACGGAGTCGTGAGGCTGTTTGGTGTTTCCAGCCAAGGTTCTGAGGTAATAACTGGAAGCAGAACGATTTTGAGACATAGCAACTCCTGAGAGATGGAGGGGAAATTCTGAACTGAACACTAAGACTTACAAGGAGACAAAGGGGCTACACTTTAAACGATCAATAGCCAAGCTAGAATAAATCCTCCCCAGACAAGAAGATTATTGTGTATAGAAGAGGTTGTGGATCATTCATCATTTTGATGTAACAATAAATGTTTGTTTAGGCATGTTATTGTGAGATTTTATAATGTATGTTCCTGTAGTTGTAATGAAGAGTGGGTAGGTTAGTGTGCAAAATAAGAGGGGGGGGGGGGGAAAGGGCTTAACAATCAAAACCTGCCAGTGACAAACTTTTTAATTGTGAAATGAATGAGAGGGCAAAAGAAAGATCTTGGTAACACTTTAGGTAGTGCAAAAATGCATCTATAACTCGTATGTAAGAAGAGCTTAACAAAGGCTTCTTTTGGTTTTTATAACCCTTATAAAACAGCATTACAAGGGTTATTTGCCACTGTGAAGAGTGGAATATTGACATGATGGTGAAATTATTTGTAGGTGCCCGTTTTAAAGAACGTATAGTTGTAGGTGGAATACATTTTTACTCTGACAGATCTGAAATGAACCTAGTGTCCTGCTTTCAAAGTGAGTCAAGCAGTGAAGATGGTTCTAGAAGAGGAAACCATTTACAAGTATTAATTCAAAACTGTCACACTGTCAAGTCCCTAAGTTGCTGTTCAAGGTCCTCTTTCTTCTAGCCTGCATATTCTTGAAAGCCTGAAGAGCAACTCGTAGGTTGTTTGTTTATACAAATAATGATAATTTTGACAGTAATAACCCCTCGTTACGCTATTTGGCCAAATTATTGAGTTTGGGTGTTTTAGCTGCACACGTTGTTAACACATGCATTACATCAGCAGCTATCCTACAATCGCTGTTGAAAACATTGGCAGTAGATTGGCTCATACAGAAGAACTCAGTGACTTTAAACACAGTGCTGTCAAAGGATGCCACCTTTGCCACAAGTCAGTACATGAAATTTCTGCTCTGCTAGATTTTCCACCATCTGCCATCTGTAAGTGTTCATGTGAATTTGAAGTATCAATGAGAAACCGCAGCTCACACAACCTCAAAGTGTGAGGCTGCTGAGCACTGAAAACTGTAAAAAGCACTTATCCTCTGTTGCATCATTCATGACAGACTTCCAAACTGTGCAGTGGTAGTTTCATAAAATGGGGTTTCCATGGCTGAACATCCACACGCAAGTCTAAGCACACTTTGTGCAATGCCAAGCATAAGCCAGAGTGTAAAGCACACAGCCATTGAACTCTTGATTCCAGCGAAGGGTCTTCTTAATGCTACAAAATATGAGGTGTGAATGTTTTAAAAAAGAAATGTTTATTACAGGAAAAGCTTTACAACTACTAGTCACACTCAAAATACTCTCCTCCACTTTGAATGCACTTACCCCAGTGCTCCTGCCACTTTGTGAAGCAGTTCTGTAAGATTTCTTTCGAGATTGTCTTTAGTTGGACTGTCGTGGCTGTCTGGATGTCCTGAATGGATTGAAATTGTTTGCCTTTCATGGTCATTTTCAATTTAGGGAACAGCCAGAAGTCACGCGGTGCCAGATCCGGTGAATAAGGTGGATGCAGACATGGCTTAATGTTTTTATTCGACAGAAATTGTCATATTAGAAAGGATGTGTGACAAGGACCTTTGTCATGATGAAGAATGAAACCATTTCAACATTTTCCTCGGTTATTGATGTTGAAGGTCGTCCTGATCTTTTCTCATCTTCACCTGAGTCATGTCCATTACGAAATCGATCAAACCACTTGTAAACAGTCTTAATTGTCAGTGTCCCCATAAACCGATTTTAACATCTGATTGGTTTCCTGAGCTTTTTGCAATTTCAAAGAAAATCTCATGTTAATGCGTTGCTCGATATCCTTTATTAACACACTTGAACTCAACGGTGGCTCACAAACGACTGACGGTGTCAAACAATTTGAAACTTGTCACAAACTCGGCTTTAGGTTGGACATGTCAGAACCTGCATTGAA
This sequence comes from Polypterus bichir lapradei, assembly GCA_026402145.1. Classification (NCBI taxonomy): domain Eukaryota; kingdom Metazoa; phylum Chordata; class Cladistia; order Polypteriformes; family Polypteridae; genus Polypterus; species Polypterus bichir. Next base: position 79,774,987 of record JANRMT010062837.1, on the reverse strand, counting down.
TTGCTTTGCGTTGCTCTCAGATGGTGCTGTGCATCAACATTCACCGTATTGTTTGATCACACCTCGTACAACGATATTTTAGACAATTGTGGACTTCCAGCTTTGTGGTAACAGTTTGGAGAATGCCCTTTTTGTTCCAACATGACTGTGCCCCTGTGCCCAAAGCCAGGCCCATAAACACATGAAGGGACTCAGATGGCCTGGGCAGAGCCCAGATCTCAACCCTATTGAATACCTTTGGGATGAACTGGAAGGCTGATTGTGAGCCAGCTCATCTCATCAACATCAGCACCTGACCCCACAAATGCTGTTTTGGCTGACCAGGCACAAGTTCCCACTAACACACTCCAAACTCTTGTGGAAGGCCTTTCCAGAAGAGTGGAGGCTGCTATAGCTGCAAAGTGCGGTTCAACTCCATATGAATGCCCATGGTGTTGGAATGGTAAGTTCATTCCAACACCATGGCCATTAATAACAAGGTCGTAAATGTGTGATGGTGAAGTGGCCACAACCTTTCAGTCATATACTATATGTTAAGAAATGTCAAAGGTGCATGTAAAATTCAAATTATTTTCATGCTTCTGCCTGCCCTACCTCATTTGACATCTTTAATTTTACATTGAGCATATGGTATATATGAATAGGACATGGGCTCTTTTTTGTTTCTTTGCCAACTATAGGGCAGACAAATGCTCACCCTGGGCCAATTCAGAGTTTACAGATCAATTGAACGTGAAAGCTTTTGGGATGGGATATAAAGCAGTGTCCCTGTATAAGCTCCATGTAATACAAGACACGGGTTCTTGCCCATGTTTCTTGAGCAGTGCAGGAACCACTGCATGAAGATTTGCCTTCCCTCACCTCAAAGCACTTTGATTAGCCCAGCATTTGGCCCCTATTAAGGGTTCTGTAGTCCTTGGTTTGCTCAAGTGATGGATGGGTTAAAGTAAACCTAAATGTCTAGATGTATTAAGAAGTACAGAGAATGAGCTTTGGTGTCATCTTCTCTTGCAGATTAAGTCCACTTGCTTTTTGGGTCTATGTTTAAATAAACTTTTGATATTCTTTTAAATACTACTCTATGCAATCATTTCTCTTCTTCAAATCCTCTCTTTCATTCATTACACAGATGTGATTTAAATAATATAATATGTATTAATCTCTGTTTTGTAGGAGGTGCTGGTCGCTGATTGGGTTTGAATCCTGTTGTTTGTATGGAGTCTGCATACTCTGACTGTCTGTCTGGGTTTTCCTCCCATAACCCAAAGATGTACATATTAAGTTTAACCGATGGCTCTAAACATGCAGAGTGTGTGTGAGTGCATGAATGTGCTGTGCTCCAGCCAGTGCTACATCAAGGGTCACTTCCTCCATTATGCCTAATATTTCCAATATCAACTCTGTCCCCAAACAACCCTGAAATGAATTATGTGATTTTTTTTTTTTTATCTCTTTTCTACAGCAGGCTTAGGAAAGATACAGAATACATTAGAATTAGTAATTTTTTAATTAGGCAAAGTGTGCAGAACGCTTCAGGAAAAGAAGACAAGCAAATTCTGGTGGCCATGACCAGCTCTTTGCCCAAATCTTCCTATACATTGCAACATTTGAAAACAATGAAAGGAGAGATCTGCCTGGACATCCTAGTATAACTGAATTAAATTACACAAGAAATTTGATCTTTGGCAAAGAAATCTTATTATTTCTACAAGGGAGATGGGTTATAGCACTGCTGACTTTTCACATCAAATCAACATCCATGCCCGTTGCATTCCTCATGTGAGATCCCAGCAGAGCTGCACTGTTTACGATCATTTGGTTCAATCTGGCAGTAATTCTGTTAGACAAGGAAGGAGAGATCTGTCAGTTAAACAAATTTATGTTGTGACATGTAAATACACAAATGCTGATGTGAGCCACTACCATATTTAAGGAAACCCTTTTCTGGTTATCAAAGTCTTAGAGTTTCCATACACTTAAGAAATATGAAAATGTTAATGTATTGTGATTGATGCCCCATATATGGTTTGCTACTGCCTTGTATCCAGTGCTTCTTGGATGGGCTCTTGGGTGCCATAAGTTAATGTATACTTTTTCAGGAAATTTGTTAAAATAAAAGCAGCCCCAAAGGCATTACCAATCTTTTTTTTCTAATATATATTTTTTAATAAGGCTAACCACTGCTATCTCATCAAACATATATATCTGTTTCCTAATACTATAAATCTAAGAAATCAATGTTGTAAGGCTGCTATGACACCTTGCATCTTGTTCAGTTTTTGTGGGTACAGAATATAGACTGTAGATTATTTGCACACTGATATAAAATGCCAAACTTAACATATCAAAATACAAAACCATTGCTGTTCAAAAGTATTTGAATATCCTTTTCCTTTAAACACTAATCCCACATTTGAGTAGGCATCTGTGATAGTGTTCTACAGCAGGGTATTTAAGGTATATGGCTCATTCCTGTATGCACAAACAAAGAAAATCATCCAAAAATATGAGCAATTCCTGTTAAACCTTTAAAAGAATACCAGTACAAAGATAGTGCAATCATATCTGATAAATGAAATAACAGTTTATTCTTTGAACCCACTTTTTTCTAATGGGGATGTGGAGTTTAAACACATTACTTGTGTCTTTCTGTGTTTTCTTCATGTACTCTTGATTTGTTTCAAACATCATAAAGTATATAAATAAGTCATTAGATTTAAATTAACTGTGGTGGGCTGGCATCCTGCCTGGGGTTTGTTTCCTGCCTTGCACCCTGTGTTGTCCAACTGGGATGAGACATCTATCTATCAGAGGTGATCCTCTGTAATGCATGGGTGACTCTATGTACCATATAGTGCCTTTCATAACTATCTATGATATACCGCCTTTACATCTATCTATCTATCAGTTATATAGTGCCTTTATATCTATCTATCATATAATGCCTTTCACATCTATCTAGTATATAGTGCCTTTCATATCTATCTATCTATCGATCTATTTAGTATATTGTGCCTTTCATATATACCTATCTATTTAGTATATAGCGCCTTTCATAATTATCTATGATATGCCGCCTTTACATCTTTCTATCTATCTATCATATAATGCCTTTCACATCTATCTATCTATTATATAGTGCCTTTCTATCTATCTATCTTTCTATTTATCTATTAGATAGTGCCTTTCTATCTATCTATCTATCTATCTATCTATCAATCAATCATATAATGCCTTTCACATCTATCTAGTATATAGTGCCTTTCTATCTATCAGTTATATAATGCCTTTCATATCTATCTATCTATCTATCTATTTATCAATCTATTTAGTATATAGTGCCTTTCATATATATCTATCTATTTAGCATATAGTGCCTTTCATATCTATCTATCTATCTTCTACTTCCATAAATGAGTACTAATTCTACCATTTGTACCTGTAGGCATGTAGCACAGTGGTAAAACACCAACTGGTTTTTCAAAGCAACAGTCTCTTCTATGGCACTCCACTTCTTCAATTCCAGTGAAGCCACAAGGTGTTCTTTGCTCTGGTGCCAAAGAACAATCCCCCCCTGCAAGATTTATTTTACAGATGTTAAAACATAATAGAATACAAAAATACAATTGCATTGTAAATTGCATTTTTGTTACCTTTAAGTTCCAATTTAACAAACTCTGCTTAAAAGTACAAAATAAGCAACATTATAAAATCTTGAACATATTCTCAACATAGTCTTCATATTGCAATATACAGTTAATAGTATGTGGTTTTCCTGGCATTCCATTCAGAAGTAATTCCTGTCTTGTGGCCAGTGCTTTCCAAATGGGCTCTTTTGCCCACTGACCCTGAAACCAGAAAATGTCAGCTCAGTAAATGGATGTTTCTTACCCCGTGATACATTCAGGGGCATGTGAGGTGTCATCCCAAGCTACATTAACTTGTGATCATCCACAAGACGAAAAGTGAGGTCAAGTGCAGTTCCACTTGTGTTATGTGTAAGCCGGAGTTTGCCATCTGGCTTATGCTTAAGATTGCTTTTTTATGTCCATTTTGTTTATTTTTGATTCCTTGACTATCATTGCTTATGTTACTATTATTATTATTGTTTATTATTTGCCTAATTATGTACAACCCCCATTCCAAAAAGTTGGGACACTGTGTAAAATGTAAATATAAACTGAATGCAATGATTTGCAAATCTCATAAACCCATATTGCACATTGAAAGTGAGACATTTTACTATTTAATGAAAAATATTAGCTCATTTTGAATTTGATGGAAGCAACACATCTCAAAAAAGTTGGGAGGGGGGGCAACAAAAGGTTGAAAAATTAAGTGGTCCTAAAAAGAAACAGCTGGAGGAACATTTTGCAACTAATTAAGTTAATTGGCAACAGGTCACTAACATGATTGGGTATAAAAAGAGCCTCTTAGAAAGGCAGAGTCTCTTAGAAGTAAAGATGAGCAGAGGTTCACAAATCTGAAAAAACTATGTCTACAAATTGTGGAACAATTTCAGAATAATGTTCCTGAACATAAAAATGTGAAGACTTTGAATACCTCATCATCTATAGTACATACGTAATATCATAAAAAGGTTCCAAGAAACTGGAGGAATCCCTGTGTGCAAGGAACAAGACCAAAAATCAATATTGGATGGCTGTGATCTTTGGGCCCTCAGGTGGCACTGCATTAAAAACAGACCTGATTCTATCGTGGAAATCACTGCATGGGCTCAGGAACACTTCTATAAATCACGGTCTGTGAAGACAGTTCATCATGCCATCCACAAATGCAGGTTAAAGCTCTATCATGTGAACATGATCCAGAAACACCGCCATTCTATCTGGACCAAAGCTCATTTAAAATGGACTGAGGCAAACTGGAAAACTGTTCTGTGGTCAGATGAATCGAAATTTGAAATTCTTTTTGGAAAACATGGACGCCAAACTAAAAAGAAGATGGGCCATTCGTCTTGTTCTCAGTGCTCAGTTCAAACACCAGCATCTCTGATGGTATGGGGGTGCATTAGTGCCTATGGAATTGCCAGCTTGCACATCTGCAAAGCCCTCATCAAAGCTGAAACGTAGATACAGGTTTTACAGGATGCTTCCATCCAGATGACACCATTTTCAGGGAAGGCCTTGCAAATTTTAAAAAGACGATGCTAAACCACATACTACATCTATTACAACAGCATGACTTCATAGTAGAAGAGTCCGGGTGCTGAACTGGCCTGCCTGCAGTCCAGACCTTTCACCAACTGAAAACATTTGGTGCATCATGAAACAAAAAATATGACAAAGATGACTCAGGACTGTTGAGCAGCTAGAATTCTATATCATACAAGAATGGGATAACATTCCTCTCCCAACAGTCCAGCTACTGGTCTCTTCAGTTCCCAGACCTTTATGGACGGCTGTTAAAAGAAGAGGGGATGCTACACAATGGTAAATATGGTCTTGTCCCAACTTTAGCAGACGTGTTGCTGCCATCAAATTCAAAATAACCTTATTCTTTTCTTACAATGGTGCATTTTCTCAGTTTAAACATTTGATATGCTTTCTATGTTCTGTTGTGAATAAAATATGGATTTATGAGATTTGGAAATCTTTGCATTCTGTTTTATTTACATTTTACACAGCGTCCCAATGTTTTTGGAATTGGGGTTGGATTTTTTGTCAGTTTTGATTATTTAGTTTCTGTGTTTCATGTTCTGCTTCGTTCCTTGTGTTTTGTGGGTGGTTCCCCTACTTGAGTGAGGGCACATGTGGACATATCCAGATGGATTTGATTTTACCAATAGAAACTGATGTGGGAAATCATGTCACACATGACAAGTTTGGCTCTGTAATCAGTTCTTCTGTCCCAACATTGTTTCTCTTTTACTCTGGTTTTCCTCATTAGCAAGACCCCCAATTGATTAAGTTGGAGTTTGCATAAACAAAATGGGCGAAAAAAGAATGTGTGAACATTGCCTTATTATCCATGTCCTCCTATTTGTTTGGTCTATTTTCTGAACCTTCCTATTCAACATAGGATCACAGAGACCTGTAGCCTACACTGATATGGGCACAAAGCAGGAACCAACCTATAATGGGATGCCATTCTGCCTCAAGGCACACTTCATTTTTTCATTTTTATTACTATTTAATTTAATATTGTTTCTTTGTATCAGTATACTGCTGCTGGATTATGTGAATTTCCCCTTGGGATTAATAAAGTATCTATCTATCTATCTATCTATCTATCTATCTATCATTGAATTGATTGTAACATACCATTTGAAAGGTAGCAGCCTTCATGAGGAACAGGAGAACTGAAGCAACATCCCAAGGCTGTGCACGTAGCTTCACTGGATACATTTGATCCACACTCTTTTCTTTCCTTTGGGGCTATAGAGCACTGCATTACTTTACTGGTCATGTCTGAATGAAATATGGAAAGAAGTATAGTTACAAGCCTACCAAATTGGAGGAAGGGGAGCCAAAACATAAAATCTAAATAATATTTTTTTACATCTCAAACCACCTCTTTTTCTTTTTTATCTTCATATTTCACCATACATGCTGCTCACTTGCAGTCAGTGAGGAAACATCTTGGATTAAAACAATTGTGTGGAAAAATACAACAGTTGTGAGTGCCCTGACATGTGTCCTGTAATGGAGAGTAATATCAAGCATACTGAATGACAATGTTTTTATATTAATATCTAACACTATCTAATTTTAAATGTTTACGCTGGCAGGGAAGCTCGATAAGCCAGTTGTTGTTCAGGCACATTTATGACCTTACTGGATAAAAGAAGAATTTTTACTAAGTGCTGCTCTGGGGTATGCCATTTGCAACATTATGGTTGTAGAATTTCTAAACCTCTGAAAGGAGAGCAAGTTTTAGAAGCCATAATCACTCCCTTCCCTTCCAAGAAGACTATCTGAGGAAATATAGGTGGTCAAGATGAAGGGCTAGGTATGGAATGAAGGCTAGTTGCTGAGATGAAAGGCCATGGACAGCTCTCTGCTGGCCAGCATCTGGTCTGGAGAGAGGGATACGTCATACTGAATAACTGAATCATTGATATTCTCGCTCATCCAAGATGTGTGTCAAGGTCTGGATAAACTGGAGAGCCATGCTAGTGTCTGTCTCCTGTTGCATTAATGCATGAAGGCCATGCTGCCTGTTTTAGCCAATCCATCCAAGGGTCATGTTGGACCGTGTTGGACCAGAGAACAATCAACATACTCAGACAGAGTGACACCTGGTAGACTAAGCACTAAAATGAGGTGTTTTTTATCCAGGTTGTATTGTTTTGCCAATATTTTTATTCTACTTATACTGTAGTTTGGGCACAATTGGAAACCACGAGTAAATCTATGAAAAAAAATAATTTTCTCACCTGCCTATTCTGGTACTCTAATTGGCTAGGGTTACAAATATAAAAGAGAGGGGGCAATATTCAACTACAATAGCAGTCAACCCTGACAATGACCGGGCTGGTAAGAATAAACATACAAGGACTATAGATAGGATTTGGGCATTCTGTTAAGGCCTACATAGCAAACAGTCGGAAAGGGAAGCCATGCCAAAACACAATTCTTAAACTGTTTTTTATACTTTGCTGTTTGTGGGTTAGCACTTATATATATGGAAAGACTTGTGAGGTCCTATGCTTCTTCTCAACCACTCAGATCTGCTGCTCAATGGTGTCTTGTGATACCTCCATCTCTACGTCAAATCTTAATCCACACCCTTCTCATGTGTAGCTCCTAGCTGGTGGAACAAGATGCCTTCCTCCATCAAAACTTCCGATTCCCTCAATATGTTTAAGAAGTATTTGAAGACGTTTGTTTGGTGAATTTCTGTCTAATTGATAATAACTTTATTTGGTTTCTGTAACCAAGGAATTGTAACTCATCTGCATTTTGTTCTGAGCTTTTTACTTGTGACGATCAACTTTGTAACCTTGTCTGTAACACTTGACCCAAACAGTCCCTCCAGACTGAAGCTTACTCCATTATCTTAACCTCTTGCCTGAAGAAGGGGCCTGAGTTGCCTCAAAAGCTTGCATATTGTAATCTTTTTAGTTAGCCAATAAAAGGTGTCATTTTGCTTGGCTTTTCTCTACATTCATAATGGCTAACACGGTACAACACCCTAGTACTACTTGACCTCTTCTGTAAGATACTTTGGATAAAAAGTGTCTGCTAAGCAAATCAATGTAAATGTAACACTTTTTTAGAACTCTAAATAGTTTTTAAAGGCAATCTTTAACTTGAACTTATTGTTTGCATGAAATTGATATGCATTTGAAGATGACCATTGTGAGATTAATTTTATTCTTCTGTTTTTTAAAAACTACTTTGTTTTATCATCTCTCTCTCTCTCCACACCCTACTTTGTCAATCCCAGGGTGTTCATGTGCAGTATGTTTCCTTTAAAAATGCAGAATACAGATTGCTAAAATTAATTCTGTAATTCTTCCTGTATTAAAATGGGAATGACGTTTAGCCTCCCCATCTTAAGTCGCTGTATCAATAAGAATCTGCCTCATCTGAAGTTTGTTGTGAAATTTGAAAAACAATTTCTGCCTCTCTCTTGCCAAATCTGAAATGTACTTTTTTCACCCTCTATTATGACACAGATTTAAACATTTATTTTTCTAATAATACAAACTAATACTGACATAACTATTTTTGTGTTTCAGTGATTAAGCACAAATTCCATGTAATTGCTCCATTTTTGGTTCATGTCTGTTTTGTATTTTAGCATGTCTCTACTGTTTGCAGATAACGTTGTCCTCTTGTCCTCTTCAGACTCTGAACACTGGCATGTCCTTGAGTGGTCCATAGCTAAGTGTGGTGAGGTCAGAAGGAGAAAAATCCCTCCATACCTATGTGATGGCACAGCTGGTCAATCTGTTAGGTGACATAGGTGGCTGCCTAGGGCGCCATCATCTGAATGGCACTTTTTATGAAAGTAAGGGGCACACGCTCTGGCCACTGAGGGGGATCCATAACCCGGGTCATATACAGTAAGTATGATAATAATATCTGCAGTATGTACACAAAGGGGTGTTGTTTGTGTTTCTGAAGGAGCAAGTGTTCTGGACAGCGAGGGGAACATCCCCTGCCCACCCTTCCATCAAACTCTGATGATATTGAGTGGGCGCCATTACCTGTTGGGTACTGCTTATGAAAGTAAAAGTGTGCACGCTCTGTACACCAATGCTCCTTAAAGTCCAAAGTATATTCACAAAGGGATGCCATCCGTGCTATTGAAGGGGCACACTCCCTGGCACTGAGGGGAAACCCCACCACCACCACCCTCAGAGGTCTAATAATACTGGCTACCTACTATAGACAAAGAGGGGTGACACACTTATTATATCTTTGGTTGAGTAGAATGCCATTATAATGTTCTGTTCTTCAAAAATAAAAACGTACACTCACTGTACAGTTTATCTCCTTCAGAATGGAAGCACCACTTGGCATTAACTGTGCGCGAGTCAAAGCAGCATCCCCTGTTGTTGCATTCAGAGATGGAAATCCCAGGGTACCCACACTCGGTGCGTTTCTGAGGCTGCACTTCACACTGTGTGCTTACTGCAGAGAAAAAAATATAGTAAAGGACGTGCAAACTGAGTTCAGTTTCAAAAAGGCAAATCTTACTTTATAGCTTTTACACGAGGAACGTTCAAAACATTTACGCACTTTTATATTTTCGTTGGAAACAGTGAAGGCGAGAGTAGTAGTAATTGGGCATTAAAAAGCTGGTATGATGCTGGGAAAATTGCATCGCAAATGAAGGTGACTATGTAGAAAAGTGATGTCATTCGTTTTTGAAACTCTTAATAAATACAGTTAAAAAAAAAAAAAGTACAGAAACTTTTTGAACGTCCCTCGTATAATCCTTACTCAAACATCATATTATTCTGTGGTCTGCATTTGGTCACTTTAGTGTTATTTCCTTGTCAATCAATCTTCAACACTAGTGTTGTTAACAGCTTTGCATTTGCTTAACATCAAATATTCATGAGACCTTTAACAGGCAGCAGGTATTAAACGTTGCTCTGGAGTCTACCGACTACCGGGAATGAATTCCATATCAAGGATAATGGAATGTCACACAGATTGAATAATTATGCCACTCTGTGAGCTGAAGTTCATATTCAAAAGCAACTTTTTTATTTGGTGTTCAGCTTCAGCTGGGATTTGTCATATTTCATGGCTTTCATATTGAACTGATTTTGCAAACCCTCCTACAAAACGTTCATTCTGCTTGGCTAAAGTGTTGATCCTTCCCCTAATTATATTTTCAAACACTTTCATGTATTGGCAGTGCCTGGTATGATCTGGATCTGTCATATCTAGGACAATGGTGCAGTATGAGCTGCTCTATTGTTCCGCTCAAATTTAAAGGAAGTTTGCTTCTGTTATTGTGAGGCAAGGGATTTTTTGTTATCAGTTCCCCTCTCCCTTTATGAGTTCAGAAGCTTGAAACCCTGTTCTGCTGGGCCAGTGAAGGCCACAAGATTGCTTCTCAAGTTTGGGTTACAACTCACTTTGAAGCTAGGCTTCTTTAGAGCAAGGAGGCCTAGCTTTGAGTTCCATGTAGCCCAGCAGATAATAACACCTCCTTCATTTCTGCTCAAAGTGCTGGCCTCTATCCTTCCTATAACCAAGGTTTCTCCCCAGCTTCTCTCCCAACATTAGACTCATTGAGCTTTTGTTAATTTCTGTAGTCACTTCTGGGGTCTGAGGTGGTTTTCCCAAGTTGGAAATGAGAGCAGCAGGCTCAGACCAGGGAACTGCTTACTCATACATGCCACTATTCAGATTTGGACTTGGTCTCAAGCTAGCACTTCATCCCCTTTAAGCCAATATGCTGAATATCCTTGTTCTGTATTAATTATAAATTAGAAACAGAAAATGATCCATTCAATAAGCATTCACTTGTCTTTACTATGCCACAGCTCCTTAGACTCTAGTGTTCCCATATCTAGTAAGTTTTTGTAACACTCTAATGTAGCACTAGGAATGAGGACGTGGAGTCAGAAAGTACGAAAAGTACAAATGTGGCCATTTAAGTGCAAGGAATATTGCTAGACAGTGTTTAGAAATTGAGTGAGGAATTAAATGAGAAAGACAATTCCTGCAATCCAAATAATAAACACAGATTTTCATTCTGCCTGTATTTGTTATATGATATTGTGTAATTCACCTTTGGGACGGAAACACCATTTTACATTAGGAACGCTTGAATCAAAGCAGCAGCCTCTGTCTTCACACTGCTTTGTAGTGATGCCAGGGAACCCACATTCAACCCTTTCTTGTGGTTCAACAACACACTGCATGTCTGCATAAAATGAAAAAGAACAGGTCAGAGAGTTACAGGCTAAAATCGTTCCTTTGCTCTGCTTGTTTAACTTTTAACTATAATATATAAATGATTACCTCTCTGACAACGTACCATTGGACTGTGGGGTTACACCTCAATTCATGGAGAAAACCCAAAGGAAACAATACATGTTTTTGTTCAAAATGATAAATAAAAATTAATTGTAATTAGGTGTATTTGCATTTTGAAAATTCACTTTATAAAGGGGTTTTCAGGAATGGATTAGCTCCTTCATAAATGAGAGGAAGCCCATACATGTCTCCCATTAGTGTCTATCCCACCCAATTACATCCTATATTTATTTGTACTTTTGATACATAAGTACACTTAATACCATATACAGTAAAATTTCTGTTTGAGTTGTTTTCTTGTGGACCATTTCTACTTTTATTTGAAATTCCAGTAAGGCAGCAGTTCTCAACCTTTAAGTATTTGCGACCCAAGTTTTCGTAACAGTTTTAATTGCACCCCCCCCCTAACATTTTTTTGAAATGTAGATGCATATTTTATTATACCTACTTAACTTTTATCGACATTTATCTAACTCTATATTTATTGTTCTAGTATCAGAATGTAGTTTAAGTTAATTTGTTTTGGATTCAACAGATGTTTTTTTCATATTTTTGATTCTTGTTTTCTTTTTTTCACATCTTCGCGCTCCCCTTTTTGTTACTTCATGCCCCACAGGTTGAGAACCACTGCAGTAAGGTATCCCTACTTTTACTCAAGTCTGGTTTTTGGATATTTTGTACAACACTAGTCTAGAGCTGTGTACAGTTGGTTGGTCTGAATGGACAATTGTCGTCAAAGTAGTTGTAATGTTCCAATTCTCTTAAATTTTAATTTGTATTAAGGGTGGGTCAGTAATAATAATAATAATAACTCGCAATCTAACTATCAATAAATTTATAAACAAATCTCAGTACTCACACTGAGGCGGGTACTCGCTAGAATGAAAGCACCACTTGACGTTCGGTGTGCGAGAGTCAAAGCAGCATCCTTTATTGTTACATTCTGCGATAGTAATGCCTGCGTATCCACACTCAGCACGCCGATTAGGCTGAACTTCACAGACTTGGTTTACTGTAAAAGAAGACAATAGACAATGCATTTACATAAAAGGATACTTTTAAAAATGAAAATGATTTAAACAAATGCTCTCCTAGGGTAATATGCAGAAAGGATGGTACAGTGAAAAACAGGGCACCATTGGAGTATTCTAAACGCAAATTATCAATATTTACAATTTTTTTTAAATACTCAGATTATCAAAAATGTAAAACTTGTTTTTTTTAATAGTAATGGCCATCCAATCACATTCATTAGGTGAATACTTCATAAACTGGATTTAATCTAATTAATAACAATATTAACATCCACTTGGTGTTACATAACTTCTAGGTTACTGGGGGACTGTCGCAGTCTTCAATCTATGCATCACACACTCACACAGACACACACACTCACACACACACAATCTCTCTTAGTCTGGGGCACCTCTCAGATTTGCATGGGTTACCACATCCTGTTTTTCTTTCTCCCAGGCCTTATGTCTGTAATGTAAGACTAATGTGTCACCTCTGCCCCTGAAGACACCTTGTCAAACTCGACAGTTACAGTATACATACATATTAATCAATAAAATGGTAAAATATATTTATTCCAGAATATGTTACAATGTGAAATCATTATGTTTTTATGTGTAATTTTATACTATTGATCACCACATCTATCTATCTATCTCATCATCAGAAGAAAATGATTCGATGATAATACCTGCCAGACGTGGAAACCGCATGAATAAAAGACTATTTTAAGATACGTGATTTATTTTCTCCCTTTGCATATATCTACCTATAAATATGCAATCCACATCACAGTTATTCACTTCTAGCAGAATGGAGACAGCTTAAGGGCTTTTGTGATGGTAATTACCCTCCAGACCAGAGGTTGGCGCTGTGCACTAATGCCTTCTTTTCTCATCTCTCAGCTGAAAAGAAGACTGACAGCCAGTCCATCGCTCACGTCACCTCTGTGTCCGTCCACCTGGACTCTCCCCTTCCTGCCACTTGAACTCACAACCCAGAAATCGGCAATCTTGTTTCAGTTCCTATTCAGACTTACAGTCTCAAAAGACTACTCCGTATTTACTTTTTGTTCTTTGTTTTTGCTCCTCCAATTATACAATGTCACCATATATGTGTGTGTTTGTATAGAAAATATATACTTATATGTAGAACAATAAAATGAAAACAAAGTTCTAGAAGTTCTTCTAATTCAAGGCTATTAAACTAGTAGCACACTTGCTGCATGAAACCTGCAATTTGCTCATGATAGCTGCCTACGTCTCATTTTTCCCATGAGTTTAGAAAGGAACCTTCCCTCCAAAAATGTATTCGTCCATCAACTCTCTTTGTGGCCTTTATAGTAAATAAGTCAAATAGCTTTTGTCAGTATTAATTATAAATTAAAAAGAGTAAATGATGAGTATTCACTTGTTTATACTATGACACAGCTCCTTTAACTCTAGCATTCCCAAATATTTTGTAACACTCTGAAGTATCACTAGGAATGAGGCCACAGAAGGTACAAATGTGCCCATTTAAATGTAAACATTTTTGCTCGAGTGTTTAGAAATAGAGTGAGGAGTTACATGAGAAAGACAAATCATGCAATCCAAATGATAAACTCAGATTTTCATTCTGCCTGTATTTGTTCTATGACATTGTGAAATTCACCTTTGGGACGGAAACACCATTTTACATCAGGAATGGCTGAATCAAAGCAGCAGCCTCTGTCTTCACATTGCTTTGAAGTGATGCCAGCAAACCCACATTCAACCCTTTGTTGTGGTTCAACAACACATTGCATGTCTGCATAAAATGAAAAAGAACAGTTCCGATAGTTACAGGCCAAAATCATTCCTTTACTGGTGGTTTTTTTTTTTAATTTTATTAATTTTATTGTAATCATTCTATACAAATAGATCAAAATTAGGATTGAAAAAAAAAAAATCGACCCCCACCCCTGAAAGAGAGAGTGTGGCCAACAAAGTAAAACTTTAGACTTATAAACATACCTAAATTGATAAGTTTAACAGGGCAACAGAGATGAATGGAGAAGAAAAAGAAATGCAGAAATAATTGCGTCTTCTGTGCTTTAAGAGTTTATTCTAAAATATTATTGATTAGATCCTGCCAGGTTTTGAAAAAATTCTGTACAGATCCTCTAACTGAGTATTTGATTTTTCCCAATTTCAAATAGTATAACACATCGGTTTCCCACTGACTTAAAAGAGGAGAGTTAGGATTCTTCCAGTTTAGCAAAATAAGTCTGCATACCAGAAGTGTAGTGAATGCAATCACAGTTTGTTTGTCCTTCTCCACTTTAAACCCATCTGGAAGAACACCAAACACAGCTGTTAATGGGTTAGGAGGGATTGTGATACCAAGGCTGTCTGAAAGGCACTTAAAAAGTTTGGTCCAGAATGATGTTAATTTGGTGCAGGCCCAAAACATATGACCCAGTGAGGCTGGGACTTGATTGCAGCGTTCGCAGGTTGGATCTTGCCCTGGAAACATTTTGGACAGTTTTAGGCGAGATAGATGTGCTCGAAATATGATTTTGAGTTGAATAATTGTATGCTTTGCACATATGGAGCTCGAGTGAAGTCTCTGCATTGCTACTTTCCACTCCTTTTCTGATATGTTGATTAAGAGATCTTTTTCCCATTGTCCTCTTGGATCTTTGAAAGGGAGGGACTGTAAGATAACTTTATATATTGCAGAGATGGTGTCTAAGTCCTCGAAATTGAGCAATATTTTTTCCGGCATGGAGGATGTTGCAAGATGAGGAAAATCGGGCAGGTTCTGTTTAACAAAGTTCCTAATTTGAAGATGGTGAAAGAAATGTGTAGCTGAAAAGTAAAATTTGGAATGTAATTGTTCATAGGATGCAAAGATGTTGTCTATATAAAGATCTCTAAGCAATTTAATCCCAAAGCTTTTTCAGATATTAAAAACTGCATATGTTTGCGAGGGTTGAAAGAGGTGGTTCTCTTGTAGAGGTCCCACAGATAAAAGCTTCTCCATCTTAAAATGTTTTCTACATTGGTTCCATATTCTGAGTCAGTGAAGCACAATTGGGTTGTTATTGGCGATAACTTGCATTTATTGGGGCACAAAGCAGGGAATATAAATAAGTACTGCAGGATTTTACTTCTATTGCAGACCAAGCCTGTGTATGTTCATCTATTTGTGTCCAGGTTTTTATCGCTTGTATGTTTGCTGCCCAGTAATAAAACTGAAAGTTGGGTAGAGCCATGCCACCTTCTGCCTTAGGTCTTTGTAGGGTCGCTCTTTGGATACATGGATGTTTTGAGTTCCAAATAAATTATGTTATTGTTGAATCTAATTGCTTAAAAATTATTTATTGATGTATATTGGAATGTTTTGAAATAAAAAAAGAAGCTTAGGAAGAATATTCATCTTTAACACCATTAATTCTTCCAGCTAGAGTGAGATGAAGGGTTGACCATCTATGGAAGTCTTGCTTAATTTTTTCCATACAGACGGCAAAATTTTGTTGATAAAGAGCTTTGTGTTTACTTGTGATGTTTACCCCTAGGTATTTAAACTGATCTGCAATGATAAAAGGTAGGGTGTCTAATCTAAAATTAAATGCTTGAGAATTCACTGGAAAGAGTAGACTTTTATTCAGATTAATTCTGAGACCAGAGATCTTTTGAAATTCTGTAAGTGCTGTTAAGACTGCAGGCACAGAATTTTGTGGGTCTGATATATACAGTACCATATCATCTGCATAGAGAGAAATTTTCTGTTCCAGTCCTTCTCTGATAATTCCATTTATCTGATCAGCATTTCAACAGTGAACCGCCAGTGGTTCAATGGTGATTGCAAATAGCAGTGGTGACAAGGGGCATCCTTGTCTAGTACCACATTCTAGTTTAAAGTAGTCTGAACAAATGTTGTTAATACAAACTGAAGCTTCTGGATTGGTATATAGTAGTTTGATCTAAGCACAAATGTTCGGGCCCAACCCAAATTTCTCCAATGTAGTGAAAAGGTATTTCCATTCAATCATGTCAAATGCTTTTTCTGCATCCAATGATAATAATATTTCTGGGGTGTTTGACTTTGTTGGTGAGTATATTACATTAAACATGCATCGAAGATTGGAAGATAAGTGTCGACCCTTGATAAATCCAGTTTGATCTTGTGATATTACCGAAGGCAGCACTTTCTCCATCGTTCTAGCTATGATTTTTGAGAGTATCTTAACATCATTATTCAGAAGTGAAATTGGTCTGTATGATGCACATTGTAATAAGTCCTTATTTTTTTTAGGAAAGATGGTGATTAATGCTTGGTGAAAAGTTTGAGGTAGAATTTGATTGTCTCTAGTTTCTATAAATGTTGCTAATAGGAGGGGAGCTAGCTGAGCAGAGAATTTCTTATAAAACTCTTCAGGATAGCCATCAGGGCCTGCTGCTTTCCCGCCTTGAAGTGACTTTATAGCATCTAGTAATTCTGATAGCGCTAGAGGTTTATTCAGTTCCTCTGCACTAAAAGTAACTATTTGTGGTATCTGTAATGTATCCAGAAATGCATTAGATTGTGTGTTGTCTTCTTTAAACTCAGTAGAATATAAGGATTTATAGTAGTCTCTAAATGTGTGCATTATATTTTTATGGTCAATGATTTTGTCTCCGTTCATGTTGGTGATTGCTGGGATTGCATTGCGAACTTCTTGCTTAGGGATTTGTTGAGTTAAAAGCTTATTAGCTTTCTCTCCATGTTCATAGTAATGATGTCTGGATTTATAAATTAGTTGTTCAGTTTCTTTAGTTGTCAAGAGGTTAAGTTCTGAATGCAGAGCCTGCCTTTCCCTATGTAGAGCGTCACTTGGAAGCCTGATGTTGTTTAATTTTTACAACAATAACTAATAAGCAACTTACCTGCTATCAAAAATACCATTGGACTGGAAGGTTCAACCTCAGTTCATTGTGGAAACCAAGTGGAAACAAATGGGGAACATATAAAACTCACCCAGATATGCTCATGACTTTGGGATCCTTCAACAATTTTTTCTGATGCCATATTGTAGAAATTAGGTAAATAGGATTGATTGAGCGTTGTTGTCTAAATGGCCTATTGTCAACAAAATAGTTCTGATGTTCCAATTCTCATTAACTTGTAAATGTACTAAGGACAGTTAAAAAAAATTATTATAACTTATATCTGTTAATATATTAATAAACAAATGTCAGAACTCACATTGAGACGGCTGCTCCCTAGAATGAAAGCACCACTTGACATTCGGTGTACGGGAGTCAAAGCAGCATCCTCTACTGTTGCATTCTGCAACAGAAATCCCTGGGTATCCACACTCAGCACGCTGATAAGGATGAACTTCACAGACTTGGTTTACTATTAAAAAACATAAATAAATGATATATTTAAATAACAGTATACATTTGAAAAAGGGAAATAGCTTCAATAATCCATTAAGACCAGAATGAACTCAACAGGAATTGTTTATGTAAAACAAACACAAAAGAGAAGGATAGACAAAGGAAAAAACATGTTTTATAGCAACAATGCCAAAACGAATACCCCTACTGTCGCCATCTGGGACATCCTGGACAGTCTGTTATTCTGTCAGTTATGTCGGGTTGCAGCTCCATTTTCCCATCTCATGAACCTACGATAAAACCATCCATCTCTCCTCAAGAAGCTTTGCCACTCTCTGTGAAAGTTTGTGGCCTCCTTTCTTCCCACCAATAAACCTTCACCTCAACTCACCTCCTGACTTCAGCTTTGTTGAGCTTTTGTTTCAATGTAGCTTTTAAACCATATCCAGGGGTCACTTCTGAGGTCTTGGGTGGCTCTCCCTGATTTTAGCACTACCAGGTCAGCACACAACTTAGCTAAACCTGTAATACAACATCTCTGACTGAAGCCAGAAAGCACTTTTGTAACTGAAAGACTAGTGGCAATCTGGCATGAACTACCAAGGCACGTAGCAGAAACCATAACAACCGCTAAAGAAGTATCTGGATGAGATATTGAGACAGCTTGGCCATTAGCTAAACAAGCTAACTTAATGGAATGAATGGTCTTCTCTCGTTTTCAGATTTCTTATGTTCTTATGTCTGATCTCCTCCTTAACCAGCAGGGTCACATCTACCGTTACATGACAATGTGGCCTCCAGCTAGAACTCCATAATCTTGCTCCCCCTCAAATGGTCACACTGCCTGTTAATGTTTCATCCATAGGAAGTCACTATTATCTTCTTGGGCTTAGCTGCCTTCTATATTATTGGGTGAACTCCCACTCTTCCATCCAATGCACCACACACACACACACAAACACACACACACACACACGCCCACACTTGCTCTGGTGCCCTCAGAAAGTTTTTGTCTGAAACCCCTCTTACAATTGCAGGAAATACCACATCCTTCCTCCCAGGCTTTTGACGGACTCTACCTCTATCTTATCAGACTAATGTGCCATCCCTGCCTTTGAAGACACCTTATCAACTGGACAAATAGTTACAATATGCATACATATTTGTCAATAAAATGGTTAAATATTATATTTTTTCTAGAATATGTTACAATGTGAAATCATTTTTTATGTGGAACTTTACTCTATTGATCAGTATATATACGTGTATGTGTATATGGAAAAAATATACACTGTATTCATATAGAATAATAAAGTGAAAACAAAGATCTGGAAGTACTTCTAATTCAGGACTGTTAGGCCAATGGCATACTTTCTGCATTCAACCTCCCATTTGCTGATTATAGCAATGCACTCTCCATTGTGCCCATGAAGTTTAAAAAGGAACTTTCCCCTAAAAAATGCATTGGCCCAATAATAATTTACACAGGCCAAAGCTATTCAGTTTATTTAGTATTTAAGTATAAATTAAAAAGAGAAAACTACCTCTTTTGTAAATATTCACTTGTCTTTACTATGCCATAGCTCCTTAGACTCTAGTGTTCCCATATCTAGTAAGTTTTTGTAACACTCCAGTGTAGCACTAGGAATGAGGCTGTGGAGTCAGAAGGTACGAAAAATACAAATGTGGTCATTTAAATGCAAAAAGTATCACTAGAGTGTGCTTAGAAATAGAGTGAGGAGTTACACAAGGACTGACAAATCATACAAGTGCTAAACCCAAATCTTAATTCTAGCTGTATTTGTTTGATGATATTGAGTAATTCACCTCTCGGACGGAAACACCATTTTACATCAGGAATGGTTGCGTCAAAGCAGCAGCCTCTGTCTTCACACTGCTTTGCAGTGATGCCAGGGAACCCACATTCACTTCTATTGTCTGGCTCAATAACACACTGCTTGTCTGTATAAAAATGAAAAAGAACAGTTCAGACAGTTACAGGCCAAAATCATTCCTTTACTGGGCTTGCTTAATTTTTAGAAACAATATATAACCAAGCACTTGAGCTGCTATTTGAAACGCCATTGGACTGTGGAAAGAAAACCACAGGAAACACACGGTGGCCATGAAACTCCTACACAAATGGGTGCAATGTTAGGTGTGAATGCATAATACGTGAAATTTAAAAAGGTACACCTGATGAGAAGGACCTGGGGGTCTTTACTATCCACATTCAAGCAGTGCCCAGAGGCAATTAATAAAGCAAATAGGATATTGGAGTAAAATCAAGGGGGGCTCATACTGAAGCTATTGGACACATCTGTGAGGCCTCATCTGGAGTACCATCTATAGCAGGGGTGCCCAACTCCAGTCCTGGAAGGCCGCAGTGGCCGCAGGTTTTCATTCTAACCCCTTTCTTAAATCAGTGATCTGTTTTTGCTGCTAATTAACTTCTTTTGAATTAATTTTAATTGACTTGGTTTTTAGAAACGTTTTCCTGAATTTCTTCATCATTAATCTGAATTGCTTCATTTCTTTCCTTAAATGGCACCCAAACAGAAGTGAAATGTGAAGTGAGTGAGCTAACAGAAGACCAAATAAGTCAGGGTCTAAAACTCCAACCAATTTCATTCTAATCAGTTGTTTAATTAGGTGCCGAGTCTTGTTGTTAATTAAACCCGTTCTTTAATTCCATGTCTTGTTGCTGCTCTGATTGTGCAATAGCAGACATTTCCGAAATTGTGGATTTTCTCTTTTCTAAGAGCAGATCAGCATTCCTGAAGCCTTCATCTTTCTTTATTTTCAGATATTGTATGATGGACACAGTTTGCTGGTCCTGTTTTGGTTCATTTTGTATTTTGTTTGGCTGCTAATTAAGGAAAAAGAAACAAGTGTGGGGTCTGAGTATTCAAGAGCAAGTCAATTAAAATTAATTCAAAAGAAGTTAATTAGCAGCAAAAACAGGTCACTAATTACGAAAAGGGTAAGAATGAAAACCTGCAGCCACTGCAGCCCACCAGGACAAGAGTTGGAGACCCCTGATTTATAGTCTTGGTCTCCGTATAATAAAAAAGCAACAATAGAGAACGTTCAAGGAGAAGAGTGTTTAAGTTGGTTCCAGGACTGTCAGATATAAGCTTTGAGGACAGACTGAAGATGCTGAGCCTTTTCAGTTTAAGCGAACAGAGATTGACAGAGGTGACATGACAGAAGTGTTTAAATTTATGAAGGGTACAGGGAATCAAAGTTGTTATTTTAAAATCTGTTCATCAACAACAACACGGGACACAGATGGATCCTTCTAATCCTCAGAAAGATTTCTTCACGCACTGAATCATAGACTCATGGATAAAATGTGCAGTATATAGTGGAATATTAGAGGACTTTTAAAACTCTACCAGATGTCATTTTGGATAAATTAGGTGAATAGAATTGGTATGCTTTGCTAGGCTGGTTGGCCAGTTCTCATCAAAATTTTTTGAATGTTCCATTGCTTATGATCCTTTAGTTACATTTATACAAGTTCATTTCATCCAGTATAATTTTATTATCTAATGGTCAATTAATTAACAAACAAATGTCTGTACTCACATTGAAGAGGTAGTTCACTAGAGTGAAAGCACCACTTGACATTCGGTATGCGAGAGTCAAAACAGCATCCTCTACTGTTGCATTCTGCGATAGTAATGCCCGGGTATCCACACTCGGCACGCTGCAGAGGCTGAACCCCACAGACTTGGTTTACTGTAAAAGAAGACAATAAACAATGCATTTACATACTGGTCTTACTATGAGAAAGAAATGATAAAGAGTTGGAGGCAGACTAAATATAATACAGTATGCAAATTGTGATTCCCTCATACTTCATTAAAGCAGGAGGAGTCCTCCAGGACATGCAGTAGCTCACTGAACTGATTTGTTTTCATTGCAGCCAATTAATTCCTATCTAACACCAAGAATGTGTGTCAAAGAACAATTTCTTGTTACAACAACATCCATTGCCTGGTGGGAAAGTCCATGAAGTGGATGGAGGCTGTAAATGAATGGATATCCTGACCGGGACAGTTTGTGCTACGTTCTCCAGGCAGGACGGCAAAGCAGAAGGGCAGGAGCTGATTAACTCTCGGGGTTACGTACTCCTCCAAAGCATTAAGTGGCAGCATCCTTTACTGAAGTGCCCATGTTCACACACATGGGGCAACCTGGGAATTGTAGCTCCATTAGGTGGTCCTGCTGGATGCGATTGTGCCACCAGAGGGAGCTGCCGAGAGTAGGTGTCCCTGCTTTGAGGCGCTTCTGCCTGACCCATAAATGTTACCGCTACACTGTAAAAAAAAAAAATGTAAAATTTACGGTAAAAAACTGGCAGCTGGGGTCGCCAGGATTTTACCGTAAAAAAGAAGGTAACAATGTTTTTTGGTCTATGGTACACTTTAAAAAATAATGTTAAATTTACGGTAAAATACTGGCAGCTGGGTTGCCAAAATTTTGCTGTAATAAATAAGGTGACAATATTTTTAGGTTTACAGTATAATTTTGTAGTAAAAGCTATTTGGTCTTTGCAACAAACTCCAACAGAAGGGAATGTTTAACCATAACCAGAAACTCATGGTGTGTAATAAATATGACAATAAACAATATGCACTGACATGGTCAAACCCCAGCATATAGTTTGCATCAGTTAGTTAACAACAACCAATAGCAAGCATGTGCCATTTAATTATACACATTGAAAACAATTCAATGTTTAAGGAAGTTATGCCACTTGCCTGGTAGGGAAGTAAAGTTTTCTCTTTTGTGGTGTATGGTGTCCTACTTATCGAATACAACCCACCATAAATCAGCTTCCATAACCTCAAAAAACCTTCAGCACGTGAGAAAAAATAAGTCTGCTAACTTAGGTGAAGTTTTTTTCCCTACTATTCAAAGGTATGCGGTTCACCAGGAACAATATTGTAAAAAGGGGCGTGTCCTTATGCAAATATCGTAGCCGGTTTTACTTTAACAGTGATTTACCGTTTTACATTTTACGGTTGTTTACCTTCGTTATTTAACAGTTTTACACTGTAAAATTAACAGATTTTTTTCAGTATAACTGTAATGCATCAATAAACGGTATTTAGCATATTTTGAAGGTAGAAAAATATTGATTTTACAGAACTTGGCTGTAAAAAATAATGAAATGTATTGTTTAAGATATAAAGGTAATTTTCAGTAGAACATAAGGTAACTTTCCTTTTTTTCAGAAAAGGTCTTTTACCTTCACCATTTACAGTATTTGTACCGTTAAATTTACTGACATTTTTTACAGTGTACGCAAAGTTGTGGCTATGGAAGTATTCCCAAGTCCAGCATAAAAGGAGCTGCTTCACCTCAATTGGAGAATTGGAATTGTGTGTGGAGGCGAGATAAAACTCATTGGGAATGAGTGGAGGAAAAAGAAACAACTCCATTATATTGTGGAAGAAGACTGCCATAGAGTTAATTTCTGTTTAATAACAGGGGTTGTTTGAACATTGGTCTGTGTAGCTGGGTCAAAGGGTTGGAGATCTACAACACCCCCTAGTAGTCACAAATGGTGTAGTCGGCAGGATCTTCTAGTTATCTGGTTGGCAGGAACCTACATTTTTAAAATTTGCTGTGGTGAAAAACCCTTATAACCCAACTACACACAAACAGTATGAAGCATCCCTGCTACCCCAACAAAAACCCCACAAAAAGTGTAGAAAATCCTTGGGCAACAAAACAAATCATTGGTATCGTATGCCAACCAGAATGCATAGAATTATATAGAGAAGAGTTGTTCTCACGGAACACAACTGTCAACAGATCGTGCTTCCCCTAAGCCATGTAATGGAGGACGTAACAGCTGCTGGTGATTTAAGATGATTTAAGTTGATTTGAGGGAAGCACAGGATTCTCTGTTGGGAAAAGAATGTGCAGATCTAGACTGCATAAGCTACCCCATTGGCAGCAGCCACTATGAAAAATGTTATACAATAAAAGGACTGATTTACAGCATGCTTGCAGATGAGGGTGGAGAGTTAAACAAAGTGATCAAAATAAATATATATTCAGAATCTGCTCAGTCCTTGCCATATCTCATCATGCAATTCACCTTTTGGGCGGAAACACCATATAACATTGGGAACCGAGGAGTCAAAACAGCAGCCCCTGTCTTCACATTGCT
Organism: Polypterus bichir lapradei; assembly: GCA_026402145.1. NCBI lineage: Eukaryota > Metazoa > Chordata > Cladistia > Polypteriformes > Polypteridae > Polypterus > Polypterus bichir. The sequence continues at coordinate 79,750,964 of JANRMT010062837.1, read as the reverse complement.
TTGCAGAGATGCCAGGGAAACCACACTCAGACCGTTCTATGGGCTCAACAACACACTGCGTGTCTGTATAAAAATGAACCAAAAAGAAAAAGAAATTGGTTTGGTCAAACAGAGGCAGAAGTCATCCATATTGTTATTAACAACCAATCATTCATTGCTAAGGCTGTTTAGGTCAAGTCCAAGTAATAATGTACCAAAATGCTGCATGAACTTTATTAGTACATAAGGACTGGAAAGGCTGAGAAGAAAGAAATCGCTACTTTAAGGAAAAGTGAATTACTGAACTTTAAGTGTAACATGTCCAAAGGGGAATGAGAAAAGCCAAATAGGCAGTAGAAAGAGAAAGTCATCTCAAAAGAGCAAATTTTAAAGGCTGATAGCTTGTTGCAAATTGTCATTAACGTACTGTAAGTCTGGTGCAAATATTTCCCAAAATATTTTTAATAGACGATTTTTAAACTGAGGTAATATTATAGGTTGGTGGTGACAATGTTAACACAATAATAATACTGGTTCTTTAATGGCATTGCATGCTTCTTTACTGGATTGTGTGGTTCCTCGTAGAATTATTGCTTGACAAAACACCATTTCATTCTGCAAATGAAGTTGGTTCTTTGTGATTTGAAAAATGTTCTAATATGTAGAAAGAAACAAAATCTTTAATGTTTGGTAATGAACTAGCAGTCTGTTCTGTAACTATCTGTTAGACACTAACAGATTAAGAAAACCTCAAGTTAGTCTGTTATTGCAGGCAGTGAGAGTCCTTTTAAAATTATGAGCCTTTGGTATTTCACAAACCTGTTGCCATTCATTCATATTCACTTACCATATAGAGCATGGTATAGATCTAAATAAGTAAAAGTTCTTTCTGGAACATTTATGCGGAGGGGTCTTTTGGGAATATTCCTCTATGGCATTGCTCTGAAGAACCCCTGTGGCACCTTTATTTTTAAGTGTGTACTTTAATCCACCTTATTAAAAAGATAAGTGTCTGTGTGTCTGTCTGTGTCCGTCCGGATGCTATGTCTTTTTCATTCCAATAGATGGTATCGCATTTGTCACTCCAACAGATGGCGCATCACCAACATTAACACTGCTTTTATGCATCCCATACCAAATGGCATATGAGAGAGACATATGCATTGCAAGGTGCAGTGCAAAGATTAGCTCTGAGGTCTACATTGATGATTTAGATTTCAACCCGTTTTAGATGGGTAGCACAGTTAATGTATACACTGTATATATATATTAAAATCAGAATATAGAACTTACATTGAGGCACTTGCTCTTTAGCATGAAAGCACCACTTGACATTCGGTGTTCGAGAGTCAAAGCAGCATCCTCTACTGTTGCATTCTTTGATAGAAATCCCTGGATATCCGCACTCAGCACGCTGATTAGGCTGAACTTCACACACCGGGCTTACTAAAGGTAAAATAAATACAGAAATAAATATTTTTCAAAATGTTGCAAGGGCACTGACCTCTACTTCACTGAAGTTTGTTCCTGCTTAGGGAAAAAAACAGAAATGTTTGGGGATGCATAACTGAATTTGGTGAGAATGTAAAGCCACAGAATTGAAATTGTGTGAAGAAAGTTGGAATGAAATGTAATTAGTTTGTCTGTGAAAATCACTAGAACTGGCTGCAGAGAGACTCTTGTGGGCTTCATAGGGGAGATGAATTCTCTAAATCTGGATCAGATTGCAATTAGCATCCTCAAAGTTCTGTTTTTATTATTTAATAAATACTATGAGTGCTTCACTTTATGAGCTTAAGCTCCTTCAAGAATTACTCTGATCATTCTTTTTATTATCACTTAAATATTAAAACCAAAACCAGATAAGCAACACGATGTTTAAGAAGACTTAAGTTGGATAAAAATAAGATCAGCCTTCATCGGCCTCCCAAATCAACCAAACTCTGTTAAGGAACTGCATGAAATGGGTTAAGACGCCTGAGCTACCCAGCGAGAAGGACACCACCTGTGAGCCGTCTTCATAAAAAAGAAAATAAAGGAAAGAACCGAAAATGAAACATCAGATATTAAGAGCAAGGCCGGTGCATCTGAGTACCTGCCATCTGAAACAGAATGAGCTTTACCACCGACTTCTACTTTTTAATGTCAAGGCCAGGTGACCCCTGGATCCATGCTGATTAGAGTTTAAGTCAAAAGAAAGTACACAAGGATGATTTCTAAAAGGATAAAAATGAGAGTGTTGGAAGTTTCAGTGAGCAGCAATTGTGCATAAACAGAGTGACCACCGCTGGATGGCCGTATAAAGAAGGTAGGGGAGGTCTAACAGAAGGAATATTTGAGACACTAGATGAACAGACATAGAAAGAATGGAAGACAGTAGCTGGAAAGAGCAGACCACAAACCATTGACTGGTAGGCAATTCCAGGAACATGTGCAAAAATACTCCTGGAACTTTAATCATTCAATGATGATGATTAGAATCCACACTTATCCCATGGCACAATGTTTATGGGCGAGGGGTAAGATATAACGATGTACATATTTGACCTAGACATGCTGATAGTTTGTGTTCTTAGCAGAAAATGTAATCTTTTTTAAAATTTATTCTCTTGAAACAAAGTGGACACAGGAAAGATCACTGCACCAGACTGAAAAAGTATTTAAGGGCTTCACAGAGAATTACATACAGGACAACCACTGGCTTCGTAGTGGAAGAAAGAGAGCCAAGGAAGTCATATAGAGAAAGGAAAGGACAGTGGTAGACCAGACACTGGACACGGTGGAAGATGGACTATTATACAGGGTGGGCCATGGAAAAGTAGTCCACCTCCAATACCGGTGCCATGCTCTTTGGAGGAGCCACTTCACAACCAGAAAATTGGTTTTTGGTGCACGGTGTCAGGAACACAAACAGTGGGCCCAGTTTTCTTCAAATCAACTGTGAACACTGCGGTTTACCTGGATATCTTTGAACAATTTTATAACCAACTAACACCAGAAGAAAAAATGCACTGCTTTTTCCAACAAGATGGGGAACATGCCACACCTCACGCGACTCATTGGCATGAACTGTTTACAAAGGAGCGAATTGTGAGAAAGGGGTTATGGCCACCATGTTCCCCGGACTTTTCCACATGCATTTTTTATCTGTTCTCACTACTGAAGAGCTGCAAGCAGTATCGGCCAACATGCTCCGACGTGCCCACAGGTGCATAGACGTGAACGGGGACCACTTTCAGCATCTGTTGTAACTTATGGGTAAGTTAATTAAAACAATCCCCTTGCTCGTTCATCTTGTCATACTATCACCGGAGATGGGCTTCTTTTCTGTGGCCCACCCTGTAGCTGCACCTCAGCAAGTGGATGGCCAGTGACCAGTGTCATCCGAATACCCTGATGCATCCAAGGTGGGAATGAGATGGGGTTGCCACCAATACACAAAGCTGTATTGTGGAAAATAGAGGAATGTAAGTGCCAAACAGGGCATTGATCAAGAAGCTGCCTGATCCTGTGCCACATCCTCCAAGTATGGGAAATAACGGAGCCAAGCTTCAAACCTCCCTTTAGGTTTAAGGTAGAGGAGAAAAGAGCAGTGAGAGAACTAGGAGTAATTATATTAGACACAACAGGAAGGCAAGGGAGAGGACCATCAAGAAGGTCTAGCCAGGTACAATTACCTGGCCATTTAATTGGAAATGCCCAGTGATATAACAAGTCTGGTAAAGATTTGCATCCCTCAGATCAGTTTCAAATTAAAGATTGGTATTTAATGTAAGGTCTTTAATTATTCCACAAGAACCAGGATATTAAATATCTAATGTTCAGGGAAAGGGGTCACATTGTACTAATTAAATTAAAGTGAGGAACCCCATTTTAATGAATCTTGTGGTATCTTTCAACTGCACCCAAACCAGAGAGTTTAGCCAGTGCAAAGTAAAATTAATATGCAATGCCCAGCTTTTATTCTTAACCCACCTCATGCAGGTCACATGCATTACTACAAGTTTGTTGTTTTCCTACTCTTCTTATGGAAAAAAAACATGAAGTATTAGGTTGTGTGACTTCATCTATACTAATAAAAGGCAAAGCTCTCACTGACTCACTCACTCACTCACTCATCACTAATTCTCCAACTTCCTGTGTAGGTAGAAGACTGAAGCGCACAGCCTGGTCATATTACAACCGGAGGGCCGAACTGACAATGTTGTGTACAAAGAGATCCTTAACAAATAGTTATTGGTATATTTTCGCTCAGTTTAAAAAGGTTTAATTTTCTTCTTAATAAAAATTTTAAGGCAGTACTTCGCCGCTGCGAAGCGCGGGTATTTTGCTAGTATTCCATAAATCTATGGCTGTGATTAGTCCAAACTGCCTTATGATTCATTTTGAAATAGTCATTGGGCTTGTTGAAAGGTTTAGCCATACAGCCAATAAACAGTGTGCATCTTTGGCCTGTTGAGTTTTCAATCACAAATTACCTTTTGGACGGAAACACCATTTTACTCCAGCAATGGATGAATCAAAACAGCAGCCTCTGTCTTCACATGTCTTCGCACTGATACCAGGGAAGCCACATTCAATTCGGTCTCCTGGGCTGACAGAGCACTGTGTGACTGGAGAAATTAAAATAATAATGAGATCAACCTGCAAGGAAGCCTTCATAGTCCTGCTTCTTCTAGATAATAGTTGTGTTGCCAGGGGAACTCTGATTTTTTGGATGATGCTCATAATGCAACACAGATCTTCTTTTAAATAATTCAGTGACTTGATTATATCTTGTGTTCTGCTCAAAAATGAATGAAAGATACTTTATTTTATTGAATTCAATTGAATGTAAATGTAAATGATACATCAAGAGCTAGGCAAGATGTCAGTCAGGTATATAAGTGTAGGTTAGCAGGACAAAAGATGCTTGTAACATTTTAGTAAAATAAAGGAACTAAACCAAACCTGATGTCAAAATCAGAACTGTTTTCACTAGAAAATTGTATAAATTTAAATACATTACAAGTTTGAATGCCTAATGTGAGCAGTGATCTTATTTATTATAGCCACCATGATGTCATAGGTCACTCAAGCAGCATAACTGTGACACAACACACAAAATAAGTGGCACTCATAAAAATAAATGCAAATGATGCCACTGCAATAACAATGAAATATATAATGAATGAAAATTAAAATGAATAACATGCAGAAACAAAATAAAACAAATCAATCTAATTGTTAACAATACAGCACCCAGTTGTCCTATATTTTTATAATGTACTTCCTGTATGTTCAGACTGTATAAATATTAAAAAACGGTCAGTGATATTCTTATAAATTGTTCCATCCATCTATTTTATGAACAACCTTTTCCTGCATATAGCTGAAGGAAGCAAAGCCTACCATGGCAGCAGTGGATACAAGGTGGGGTCAAGCTCTGGGTGAGTTGCCAGTTTACCACAGGGCAGTGTCATTGTGAAGGAAAAAAAAAAAAAAAATATATATATATATATATATATATATATATATATATATATATATATACTGTATGTAAGTGAAGGTCTGTGATACAGTTTACATATTAGTAACTAACACAGGTGGCGCAGTGGTAGTGCTGACTGTGGAAGATTGTGGGTTCGCCTTCCCGTTCCTCCTTGTGTGGATAGCTCTTTGAGTACTGAGAAAAGTACTATATAAATGTAATGAATTATTATTATTATTATTAACTAGTAATCCACAAAGAGAGAAAATGAGGTAAAAAATAATAAGGTATCTTAAAATAGTTTTTTATTCCTTTTAACCTTTCGATAACCTACCAGGTGTCATCATCAGAGGAAAATGATTAGGGTTAGGGTTTCGCCCACTGCATGCCCTGCTTGGCGAAATACGTGTTGTGTACTCTGTATTATTTGGTAGGTACTGTATCACATATCTATAATCTGCTTTTCGCAACTGAGAGGATGTGGCAGATGTTTGCCACCTGGTTGACCAGTCACAAGTGTTACCTGGTAGTTAGCCATTCGAATAATCAGATTGCGATTCAGACCTATGAATTCAATACTCCGATTTCACCGTGTCAAGTAAGCGAACCAGCCACTGTGATGCAACATCAGCTGACATCTAAGGTTTTCGATCCCCGTAAGGGGAGCCAAAGGTACGTACACCTGATGAGCCCCAATTGGGGTGAAACCATGTATTGTGCACTCTTTGGATTATTTGGCAGGTACTGTATCATGTATATATATATATATATATATATTGTCACACACGTGCGCATGGGAGGCAGCTAAAGGGCTTGAGTGAAGGCAGTTCGGAGGCATGCCGGGGTGTGGCAGAGTGCACTGACTCTTTTTCTCCCTTGCCTGTAGACCATTCCCGGGGGATTTCACCTGGCTCTCCTGACATCACTTCCAGGACTGAGCCAATGGAAGTCGGCAACACCAGCTCCAGTCCCTCTGATGTCACGTCCGGCTATGAACCAATGGTGGAAGACCACGTGCCGGATCCATATGACCTCACTTCCTGTCTCCCCCTTTAAAACCTGCCCCTTTTCCTTTGTTTCCTCAGTCTTGTTTTGGACTCAGTTGAATGCACTTCAGTGCTGATTATTTGTTAAAACGACTTTTGCAGCCAGGATACCACATTATACGGGTGGCTGCCCCAAACCTTTATCTGTCCATGTCTCGTTCTTGTGACAGTGGCGTAGTCGGCAGGATGGAGAAGTCCCAGAAGAGAAGGGGACAGGACCTGCAATACACCCAAGTGGGAGCGTACCGGGGCCGAGTATTCAGGCGGGAAGGGTGCCCTGTGGTTCGGCGTGACCCGGTGCGGGCTCCGCTCCCAGCACGCATAACTAGGCCACCTGGAGAGGCCAGGGAGTGTGCAGGTGGGGCTCACAGAATTGGGCTGCCCTGGAGGGGGGAGGCAAAAAGGACTCAGTATGCTCTCTTGGGGGAGAGTGCCTGCCTCCCTGTGAAACCAAAGCCCCATTTACCACCTAGGGGTGCCCCAGACTGGCAGGTGAATAAAATAAAAAAATGGAGGTTGGACCCTGAGCGGCCGACAAACAAGCCTGGTCCTTATGGGCAACGGTAGGGCACTGGCTACGGCCATTTGAAAACACGCCCTACCAAATAATAGAGCAGGTAGCTTGCTATCTGCTCCTGGAAGCGCTTCCCCATGGCTTCACCCAGCCGGACTGGGACAAGCAGTTTAAGAACATGTCTGAGCTCATAGAGCTTCTGGAGACACAAAGGGCGGCCTCACACTCTGGGGGAGCAGAACCGTCCTCATGTCAAACTCAGCCGGGGTACGTCCCAAGACCTAGCCCCTCCCTGTACAACCCGGAGCTTGTATTGGCGTCCGCGGTGCTGCGGGCGCGCAAACCGCTTGGAAACGAGGAGGAATGCAGGTGGAGGGCGAGGAGGGTTTGGTGTGCTCTGGTTAATCCGTTGGCGGTCCCCACATACTGGCGTGGTGATTGTCAACGGACACAAGACCACAGGTTTGTTCGATTCCGGCAGCAACATTTCCATTGTTGCCCGCCGCTTTGTGCAACCGCAACAGTGGCTAAAATTTAAGACCGGTATAACCTGTGTCCACGGAGATATCCGCTGGTACAGGTCCGCTGCTTGTGTCATCAGTTACGGAGGGTCAGTTCGTAAACTCACCGTAGCGGTCCTACCGGATCCTCCACACCCGGTGATACTAGGGCGGGACTGGTCTAAAATTAAAAGCGGTGAGACACATACCACTCCCGGGGTTAATTTGGGCCTCGTTATGGACGGAGATGAACCATCTCAAGCTGCCTCCACGCCGTGTAATCAGCCGGCAGAGAGAGACGAAGCGGTCGCCCTAACTGACGTGGCAACTCCTGGGCCGTCGCGGGCTGACACGTCATCCACCAACGCCGCGGCGGAGCAGGAGGAAACCACGCCCATTGAGATCGACGCTGACCCTCTCTCCGTGTTGCAGTTCCAATTTAAAGAAACGCCGGCTTCTTTTAGAAGGGAGCAATGGAACGACGACTCCCTGAAGTTTGTAAAAAATGCAGTGGTCCTTGTCAATGGCCAGCGCACTGATCAGTCGATGCCACAGGGCCCTCACTTTGTGTTAGACAACGACCTTCTTTACCGTGTAGCGATGCATGACGGGCAGGAGAGAAAGCTGCTGCTAATTCCGCGTACCTTCCGGCGGCAGGTCTGCGAACTAGCACACGCCCACCTCCTAGGTGGCCACTTGGGCACTGAGAAAACTCTGGAGCGGATCAAGCTCCGTTTCTACTGGCCAGGAACTAATGAGGAGGTTCGTCGCTTTTGCGCTTCCTGCCCGGAGTGTCAACTGCGACAAATTCCTAGGAGGGACCGTGCTCCTCTCGTTCCTATTCCACTGATTGACGTTCCCTTCCACAGATTTGGGGTCGACCTGGTGGGACCCCTAGAGCCCTTAGCCCGAGGACACAAGTACATTTTAGTCCTCGTGGATTATGCTACACGATACCCCGAAGCTGTTCCGTTGCGCTCAGCTACCTCTAAAGCCATCGCACGGGAATTACTAGGGGTATTCACGCGCGTGGGGATCCCCAAGGAAGTCTTGACAGACCAGGGGACCCCCTTCACCTCGGAGACGTTCAAGGAGACTGCCAGGTTACTGAAAATAAAGCATTTAAAGACCTCGGTGTATCATCCTCAAACCGACGGATTAGTAGAGAGGTTTAATCAAACTCTCAAGCAAATGCTGCGTAAGGTGGTCAGCAAGGATGGAAGGAACTAGGATCAGATCCTCCCCCTCGTCCTTTTTGCCTATCGGGAAGTCCCACAAGCCTCCACGGGGTTCTCCCCTTTTGAACTAGTGTATGGGCGACAACCTCGGGACATATTAGATATTTTGAAAGAAGGCTGGGAAGAAGAGGCTCTTCCCTCTACAAACATACTGGAGTATATCGCGCAGTTACGCGATAGATTTGGAAAGATTCGGCCTCTCCTTAAAAGTCACATGGAGGAGGCTCAAGCAGCACAGGCCCGGTACTACAACCGCGGCACGTCTCTTCGGGAGTTCCACCCGGGAGATCGGGTCATGGTCCTAGTGCCTACCTCCCATTCTAAGTTGCTTGCCCACTGGCAGGGCCCCTACGAAGTTAAGGAGAGGAAGGGACTGGTCGACTATTTGGTGAGTCAACCCAATCGTCGGCCGAAGGAGCGGGTTTATCATGTGAACCTGCTGAAACCGTGGAAGGACAGGGACCCCACTCCCTCCTCCGGCCAGCCCCGCTCACTCTTCGCTCACATACACGACCTTAACTTTGGCACGGACTTAAGTCCCAGACAGCAGCAGGAGCTGGAAACAGTTATCCGGACCGTTCGGGAGGTAGTCAGTGAGAACCCCGGAAGGACCTCTCTGATTGAGCACAACATCGTGACAGAGCCCGGGGTTGTTGTCCGAGAACGCCCGTATTGTCTTCCCGAGGCAAAAAAGGCTGAAGTGGAGCTTGAGATCAAGCGCATGCTGGAACTAGGTGTAATTGAGGAAAGTTATAGTCCCTGGTCCAGCCCCATTGTGCTCGTCGGTAAGCCTGACGGGAGTTGGAGGTTCTGCAATGACTTCCGTCGGCTTAACCAGGTCTCCCAATTTGATGCCTATCCAATGCCACGCGTGGACGACCTCCTCGAGAGGCTTGGACAGGCTCAATATCTGACCACACTTGACATGACAAAAGGGTACTGGCAGGTTCCTTTAACGGACTCCGCGAAGGAAAAAAACGCGTTTAGTACCCCTAGCGGACACTGGCAGTATCGTGTCCTTCCATTTGGGTTACACGGGGCTCCAGCAACCTTTCAGCGTCTGGTGGACAAAGTGCTTCGGCCTCATAACTCATACAGTGCTGCCTACCTGGATGACGTGGTCATCTATTCCAGCACATGGAAGGAACACCTACAGCATGTCCAAGCGGTATTACGGACACTTGGTGAGGCCGGGCTCCGGATTAATCCCAAGAAGTGTTTCTTTGGATTAAGCGAGGCCAAATATTTAGGCTACCTGGTGGGTCGGGGTACCGTAAGGCCACAGTGCTCCAAAATTGATGCCATTCTGAAATGGCCCCGTCCACGAACCAAGCGGCAGGTCCAAGCCTTTCTCAGGTTAGCTGGGTACTACCGCCGGTTTGTACCCCGGTTTTTGGAGAGAGCGGCGCCCTTGACTGATTTAACAAAGAAGAGGGCCCCGAACATTGTGGTATGGACTGAAAAAACAGGCACTGCATTTGGTGACTTAAAGCAGGCCCTTACGTCCGCACCTATTTTGATGGCACCTAACTTTTCTTTGCCTTTCATCCTCCAGACGAACGCTTCGGACACAGGCCTGGGCGCCGTGCTGAGCCAAAGCGTCGATGGTGTGGAGCACCCCATCATGTTCCTGAGCCGGAAACTGTTGGACCGGGAGACCAGGTATGCTGCGGTGGAAAGGGAGGCTCTGGCGATTAAATGGGCGATTACTCAGCTTAGGTACTACCTGTTGGGCCGGGAATTCACCCTTGTCACGGACCATGCACCTCTACAGTGGATGGCCCTGCACAAGGAGTCGAATCCGCGGGTCACCCGGTGGTTTCTTGACCTACAGCCGTACAAGTTTTCGCTCGTTCATCGTCGGGGCGCTCTCCACGCCAACGCTGATGCTCTTTCTCGGGTTCACGACCTCTCGGTTAGGGTCGCCCGACCCGTCTGGGCTAAGGGGGGGGCCTTGTCACACACGTGCGCATGGGAGGCAGCTAAAGGGCTTGAGTGAAG
>JANRMT010062837.1:79698724-79739816 GCA_026402145.1 Polypterus bichir lapradei | reverse complement strand
TTAACATTTAGCATCATCCCAAACAACTAACAGAATTTAAAATGCTTAAAGCTCTAGGAATAAAAGAGTACTTCAATCTTTTGCTCTTTACCTTTGGAAACCTAAATCTGCAGCCTGATGGTAACAGCTGGACTTTAGAGGAAACAGGATGGCTACTGTCTGACAGAATTGAGTTGTCTTTCTTTCTAACCTGTTTGCAATACATTTCAGTGATAAAGGTCTGCTATGAACTAATAATTTCACTGCAAATTTTATAATCTTGTTAAGATGACTTATACTCTGATTGCTGATGTAACAATGGATTCAATAAAGGACTTCTAAAAAAGTGTCATTATGATTTTGCCCACGTTAAAACAGTTGAGTTTCCTAAGTAAGAATGTTGTAACTGCCTTTTTTTGCAAATTTGTGCTGTGTTAAGATCAAAGTTTAGTTTGTTATCAATGATTGCTCTCAGATACCGGTATTTGTATTGCTTTTAAGTACTAGGATGTTGTACCGTGTTAGCCATTATGGATGTAGTAGATCACATCTTGCCTGAAGAAGGGGCCTGAGTTGCCTTGAAAGCTTGCATATTGTAATCTTTCTAGTTAGCCAATAAAAGATGTCATTTTGCTTAACTTCTCACTATTGCTTTCAATTAAAGTTGAGACAGTGGATGGTGGAGAGCACCTGAAATCTAAAACCATATTTTTTGTCTTAGATATACCAAGACATCAATTAGAGCAATCACACCATTGTACAAACTCATGTCTGTCTTCCTTATCTTGTAGAAGACTTACAATGACAGAGTCGTCCACAGATTTCAGGATGTGTCTATCCTTGTGTAAAATCCTGCAGTCATTTTTGTACAGGATAAACAAAAGAGGAGATAAACAACATCCTTGTGGAGTGGCCACAGATGTACTTAGGCTATCAGAGCAACAGCCATTAACACTCATGTAAATGCATAATTCTATTTGCGAATGAAAATGCGTAATTCTATTTTAATTAGCAGAAACCACAAATCAGCTTACCTGATGTACCTCCTACTCGTTTTCATGCCACTGGATCGTTGCATGATTACTGAATAAATTATCCAGTTTCCTGTAATGAATTTTTAATAAATTAACTTACATTTTTGTGACTTGGATGTGTGGATAAGGAGCAAGAAGAGCAGACTGGCAGATAAGATTTCCATTGAAGTCTAAAAATAAATGCTTTAGGGAAATCAAAACCTATGAAGCTTTGGTGGTTGAAATGTTCACTAAAAGGTCAGGCTGTTGTGTTTTATAGCAGATTTTTGTATTTACTATTAAAAAGACAAACAAGACTTCCCAGACATTCCCTACACAGTACAAAGATCGCTCAAAGTAAAGAGTATTTGCAAAGGACAAACTATGTAGTAATGCAAGTCAATAATTTAGAAGCAGGGAATATTTAAACAGAATGGAAAATCAAAATTGTGGTTTAAAATAAAAAGGTGGGTGGTAAATAAATATGAACTACACTCGTACGCACTCATAAGTGTTCACTTTACATTTATATTTATTGCTTAGTAGATGGTTTTATTCAAAGCAACTTACAAAAGAGTTCAATGTAATTGAGTAACATCAATCTAAGGATTGTTTTGACCAAGTGTAGAAGGAACGGTTACCAAAGCTGATCAGAACAAGTGAAGAGCTATAAGGCTAGCATAACAAATAAATTATGAATTAACAATATGACAGAAAAAAACATTTTTAACAATTAGACAGATTTCCAGAGAACAGTAAGGTTTTCAATCACTTCTTGAACACTTCGAGGAAGTCAGCAGTTCAGATGGAGGTAGGTAGCTTATTCCACCAAGTAGGAGCCACATATGAAAAGAGTCAGGATTGAGTTTTGACACCAGGCAGAGGTGGCATCACCAGACGCAGTTCACTGGCAGACCCAAGTGGGTGAGAAGAAACGTAGCACCTCACCAGTGTCTCCATATACACAAGTGCTGACCCACTGACTACTCTGCAGGAGAGCATCAAAGATTTGAACTTACCGTGTGCTGCTACAGGGAGCCAATGTTGTGATCTGAAGAGAGAAATGACATCTTGGCTGGTTGAAAGCGAGATGGTCCGCTGCATTTTGGACCATCTGAAGTGGCTTCATGGCACATGCAGGTCCTCCTGAAAGTGTTGAGTTGCAGTAAAGACCAAAGCCTGAACCAGAATTTATGCTGCATACTCAATCAGATGAGGTCTGATTTTGCTATACAGAGTGAATCTGCATGAACTTGAGACAATTGGAATACAATCAGAGAATACATTGAATTGAATTGAAATGCAATCAATCACCACCCCAACATTGTGCATTAACTTGGCAAGTGTTAGTGACAATGAGCCAAGCTGTACAGAAATGGGGAGTTGAACAGATGCTGGCTGGCCAAGATATATAAGGGGCTCTGTCTTTATCAGGATGAGCTGTACATGTTCATCCAGGTTGAAATATCAATAAGACATGGAGACTCTGCCTGATACCATGTTGTCCTCAGGAGGGAACAATAGGTACAGCTGTGTATTGTCAGCATGGCACTGATGTGAGAAACCATGGAGCCCAGTGAGGTGGTGTAGAGAGTGAAGAGTAGTAGAGGACCTTTCACCGATCTTTGGGGAACCCCTGTGCATGTCTGTTGCACTCCTTGACATTTCACCTTGCCAGGACACATGGTGGGATCTGCTCAAGATATAGGACTCAAACCATCTGAGAACAGTCCTGGTGATGTCAATGTCAGAGAGGGTGGCAAGAAGAATCTCATATCTAGAAGGATCAGAACTGAAGCGCTCTAGCTCACTGTAGCTAGCTGACCATAGTCAGACTGGTTGAGATCCAATAATAAATGATCTACAAAGAAAGCTTGGCTAGACACGACACGTTCACGTGTTTTGGAAAGAAAGGAAAGGAGAGAGACAGACCTATGATTGTTAAATTGGGATGGATCGAGTGCTGGTTTTTTGAAGAGTGGGGTTATCAGAGAATGTTTGAACATGATGGCAAAGGTACCTAAGTGGAAAAATATGTTAATGATGTGTGTAATTGCACAAATAAATGAGGGAGAGGAAGCTTGAAGGAAATGTGAGGGAATGGGGTAAAGTGGACATGTGGTGGGGTGATTGAAGAGAAGGTGGGAAACTTTAGTGGCAGAGAGTGGAGAGATTGTGGAGAAAGCTGAAGTAATGCTTGGGAGGAGGCATAATGACTGACAGTGATGGTGACAATAGCAGCAACTCTTTCCTGGAAAAAGGTACCAAAGTCACCAGTCAAGGAGGTGGTGCAGGGTTAAGAAGGGAGGTGAAAGCAGAGAACTGAAAGCGTGTGTCAGTAGTGTTGTTATTTCTGTTCTGATAGAAACGTACCTTAGCATTGGTGGTGTAAGAAGAGAAGGATGATAGAAAGGATTGATACTTATCCACGTGTGCATGAGTCTTTGACTTCCTCCATTTCCACTGATTTGTAATAATCTCAGTTTGTTGACTGCTAAGTGCTTCAGAAAGCCAGGAGCAGGAAGGTCTTTCACATGCAGGCATAGAAGATAGTGGACAGACATCATCAAGACAGGAGGACACAGATGAGCACAGGATGTCTGTAGTAACATTAGTATTAGAGGGAAGAGAAGTGTTGGGAGGGGGGAGAACAGAGGAGAATAGGGAAAAGAAAATGGTTGGAGAGAGGGAGCAGAGGTGACAGCAGAAGGATGCAGCAGTGGGAGAAGAAGAGTTAGAAGAGGGAAGCAGCAGAGAGAAGTGAATGAAACTGTGGTTAGATGTGTGTAGACGAGCAAAATATGCATTTGTGGGGGTGCAGATGTGTGAGAGAACAAGGTCTAGCAGATCACTAACATTTTCTGATAATTAGAACTGCACTGGTGACATCTTGGAGGGAAGAGAGAAGTCCATTAGGCTCTTCGAGGAAAGTCTTGAACAAACCTGGAGGGAGATAAATAACAACAATGTTAATGTTAATAACAACAATGTTAATGTTACTGTAATTGGATGGAAGACAGTGATCACATGGTATTCAAAAATACTGTAGTTACATACAGTATCCGGGAGATGAACCTCCAGTTCTATGACACAAGGATACCTGTCATTCCACTGAAACTGGTGGAAAGTGATGTTGGGGCTGTTGTGTTTTTTTGGGAAAATCCATGTCTCTGTCAGAGCCACCACCTGGAGACTACTTTATGTGGTGAAAGCTGCAATTAAGTCTACTTTGTTGATTGTAGACTGGCAATTCCACAAGCCAAAGGAGAGGTGGCTGTCTGAAGAGGTGGCTCAATGAAGCAAAGATTGTCAGTGTTTCTCTAACGCTGCTAAAGCTGCAAGATAAACATCTAGAGATAACAAAAGGAATGTCTTATAGACACATGCCGAGGAAGAAGACTAAAAGGAAAAACAATAGCTTTGTTAAGAATGAGTGTCTCCTGCCTTGTCTGATGTCCTTGCTCTGTGGACTCAAACAGGTAGACTCACAGTCTTTACACTGTAGGTCTGCACGAGGAGGGCTGATGCTTAAACTCAATAAACAGATCAAAACTAGTCTGTAAACAAGAAAACAAAGCCACTATTATAAAGTGCAGAAAGGTATACAGTAAAATAAACTTAATAAGAACTTAGCAGAAATAACTATAGCAGTAATGAATCACAAAAAAGATATTGACCTGGATACACTTACCGCTCTTGAACAGACACCCAAAACCAAGAAGTTACTCACCCAAGTCACTGATTAACCAAGCACATGCAAACTCTGCAAAGAGGCCAGACTCACTTTCAAACTAGTAGCATAGCCAGAAATGTATTTGGTGGGTGGGCATACAGTATACAAAACTAGGATCCATCCATCCATCCATCCATTATCCAACCCGCTATATCCTAGCTACAGGGTCACGGAGGTCTGCTGGAGCCAATCTCAGCCAACACAGGGTGCAAGGCAGGAAACAAACCCCGGGCAGGACACCAGCCCACCGCAGCAAAACTAGGATGGTGAATAAAATTTCACCCAGATAAGACAGTTTATAGAACTTAAACATCCATTCTAATGCTAATAATACTAACATAAATATCAAAAATGTTTTTCATAAAATATATATTTGAATTTGAAAACTGAAAATTGATTAGGTGGGTCAAGACCCTGAGTGGGTGGGTGATTGCCCATCCACGCCCACCTTTGGCTACACTACTGTCTCAAGCCCAGTCTGTTAGGCATGTAAGGCATCACTCTCTGCTGCTCACTTTTGCATTTCCTTCTGTCTTTCTATTTTCTTAACCCATTCAAATTCAATGGAGGCTTACCAGGATCGAGAACCCATCCTGAAATTAAATTAACCTAAAACACATATTGATAAGAGTACCGGGAGAAATCCATATGACATGAGGAGAACCTCCACATAGACAGAGATTAAGCAGGGATTTGAACTCAGTATCCCAAATTGAGAGTCAACAGCATTAACCACTGCATCACAACGCTGCTCCTTGTATAGTTGACTAAGATTTGACTAAGCTCCTGTCAATTCTTTTTCCAAACATAGTCTCGGTGCTTTCGAGGTATACTCCAGCTCAGTGACACATGGAGGACAAAGCTGCTGATGTGTACGTCTAGATACATAGTCCGGTAAAGAGCCTGGTAAATGCTATTCATTGAAGGAAGGCATAAAGCTCCTTTAGTGACAGAATTTCCTTCATTTCCATAGTTTCCTAGTTTAGTTTCATTCCTACAGCAACTTGGCATGACATCCTAAATCAGGGGTCTCCAACTCCAGTCCTGGAGAGCTACTATGGCTACAAGTTTTCATTCTAACACTTTTCTTAATTAGTGACCAGTTTTTGCTGCTAATTAACTATTTCCCTTTATTTTAATTGACTTTTCTTGAGACTCTGACTGCTGAATTGATTCTTTTTCCTTAAACAGCACCTAAACATAAATCTGATGTGAAGTGAGCCAACAGATAAGCAACAAAGTTGGGGCCTCAAACTCCAACCAACTTCGCTTCATTCAGTTTCTTAATTTGAAGTCAATTCTCGTTGCTAATTAAACCCGTTATTTAATTCCATGGCGCTCATTCTGCCATGGCAGACATCTCCAAAACTGTTGATTTTCTCTTTTTAACAGCGCTGTCAAAATGTTTTGTGGACCACAGCAGATCAACATTACTGAGGCCTTCACCTTTCTTTATTTTCAGTTATGGTGTGATGGGCACAGGTTGTTGTTTATGTGTTGGTACATTTTGTGTCTTAATATTGTTTGGTTGCTAATTAAGGAAAAAATAAATAATTAAGGGGCCTGAGTCTTAAGTTGTGCATTGATTAAAATTAAGGCAAAGAGTTAATTAGCAGCAAAATCTGCTCACTAATTAAGAAAACGGTTAGAATGAAAACCTGCAGCCACAGGAGCTCACCATTTAGGACCCCTGTCTTAAATGCACTCAATTGATCTGTGCACATGGCCACTTTCAGTCTTTCGCAGTCATTTCCAATTTAGTTTTGTTATTCATTTTGATTTAGGCCTGCTTCCAGTTGCTTTAGATTTTATGCTTTTGTAGTTTTTTTTTTTTTAATTCTGTTTTACTTTCCTATCTCCATAATCTTGTATTTTCTGATAATTGGTGTAGAGGACTCTTCTGTTTTTGTTTTATTTAACTAAAGTGTGGTTTCCAAGTTTCTTATTTATTTTTATTATTTTTTTTTGTCAACTGTCCTAAATAGCTCCTTAATTTTTTTATTTTTTCAAGGCCCTTGTTAATTTTTAGCCATGTTATCGGTTCTTGTGAAATAAAGTAGGTTAATAAAATGGCACAGTTCAGGAAAAAAAATGAGTAGAGGATGTTGACTCCAAATCTGGCAACAGTATTGCTCTATCACATCACATCTTTGAGAGATAGTTTAAAATGAAAAAACACTATTTTGGAGAAAAAGTGTAATGTATTTTTTACATACACAATATACAGTATCTCACAAAAGTGAGCACACCCCTCACATTTTTGTAAATTTTTTATTACATCTTTTCATGGGAGAACACTGAAGATATGACACTTTGAAACAATGTAAAGTAGTCAGTGTACAGCTTTGCTGTCCCTTCAAAATAACTCAACACACAGTCATTAATGTCTAAACCGCTGGCAACAAAAGTGAGTACACCCCTAAGTGAAAAATGTCCAATTTGTGCCCAAAGTGTCAATATTTTGTGTGGCCACCATTATTTTCCAGCACTGCCTTAACTCTCTTGGGCATGGAGTTCACTAGAGCTTCACAGGTTGCCACTGGAATCCTCTTCCACTCCTCCATGACGACATCACGGAGCTGGTGGATGTTAGAGACCTTGTGCTTCTCCACTTTCCGTTTCAGGATGCCCCACAGATGCTCACTAGGGTTTAGGTCTGGAGACATGCTTGGCCAGTCCAGCACCTTTACCCTCAGTTTCTTCAGCAAGGCAGTGGTCGTCTTGGAGGTGTGTTTGGGGTCGTTACCATGTTGGAATACTGCCCTGTGGCCCAGTTTCCGAAGGGAGGGGATCATGGTCTGCTTCAGTATGTCACAGTACATGTTGGCATTCATGGTTCCCTCAATGAACTGTAGCTCCCCAGTGCCGGCAGCACTCATGCAGCCCCAAACCATGACACTCCCTCCACCATGCTTGACTGTAGGCAAGACACACTTTTCTTTGTACTCCTCACCTGGTTGCCACCACACACGCTTAACACCATCTGAACCAAATAAGTTTATCTTGGTCTCATCAGACCACAGGACATGGTTCCAGTAATCCATGTCCTTAGTCTGCTTGTCTTCAGCAACCTGTTTGTGGGCTTTCTTGTGCATCATCTTTAGACGAGGCTTCCTTCTGGGACGACAGCCATGTAGACCAATATGATGCAGTGTGTGGCGGGCGTATGGTCTGAGCAATCAGTCCATTTATAGTGCCAACTATAATAGCGAGGATAATGTAAATAGTAAAGTGGAAAACTTTAATTCTAAAGTAAGAGCTGCTGTTGACATAGTTACACCTGAAAAGACAGTTAAAAAATCTTCTAGTATTGTTATTCCATGGAAGACCCAAAAAGTGTCTGATTTAAAAAGAAAATGTCATAGTGCTGAGCGTAAATGAAGGAAAACTAAACTAACTATCCATTATGAGATATTGAAGGTTAAAATAACAGAATACAATAACACAGTCCGTCTTGAGAGGCGCTGCTATTTCTCTAATATTATAAATAAAAATGCTAGTAATCCCAGAGTCTTATTTTCTACAATTAATCGTCTGTTAAACCCAGGTAACACAAAGGAATGCCCCCAGAATACTTCCAGTGAAACCTGTGAGAACATTGCTGTATTCTTCAATCAAAAAATTAATGATATTAGAAATAACATAGTATATCTCCCCAACACTGCAGAACCTCCAAAGCCCCAGTACTCCATTATAAACAAATTAAATGCTTTCACCAGGATAGATTTACCTGAATTACATAGTATAATCTCTCAACTGAAACCCTCCACCTGCGTCCTTGACCCAATACCAACAAGGTTTTTCAAAGAAGTATCAGGCGTGCTAATTGACAATATTCTTGACATAGTTAATTCGTCATTAGATACGGGGGTCTTCCCAGACTGTCTTAAGACTGCTGTAGTTAAACCCCTGCTCAAGAAAAATAATCTTGACTCCTCTGCCTTTGAAAATTTTAGACCCATCTCTAACCTGCCCTTCTTAAGTAAAATTCTAGAGAAGGCAGTCATTATGCAGTTAAATGACCACCTCAATAAACATGCGATTCTTGATAAATTTCAGTCAGGTTTTAGAACAAATCACAGCACAGAAACTGCACTTGTTAAAGTAGTAAATGACTTGCGGGTAAATGCAGACAGAGGCCATTTATCTGTTCTCATCCTCTTAGATCTGAGTGCCGCATTTGACACCATTGATCACAATATTCTTAGAAATCGCCTTAGTCAATGGGTGGGCCTCTCTGGCAGTGTCTTAAATTGGTTTGAATCCTATCTGGCAGGTAGAAAATTCTTTGTGAGTTGTGGTAATCACATCTCAAAGACACATGATATCCGATATGGTGTTCCACAAGGCTCTATCCTGGGTCCGCTGCTCTTCTCAATCTATATGCTTCCATTAGGCCAGATTATCTCAGGTTACAACGTGAGCTACCACAGCTATGCTGATGACACACAGCTGTACTTATCAATAGCACCTGATAACTCCGACTCTCTCGATTCACTAACACAATGTCTTACTGGTATTTCTGAATGGATGAATAGTAATTTTCACAAACTAAATAAAGAGAAAACTGAAATTTTAGTAATTGGCAAAAATGGATTTAATGAGGTTATCAGAAATAAACTTGATGCATTAGGATTAAAAGTTAAGACGGAAGTAAAAAACTTAGGGGTAACTGTTGACTGTAATCAGAATTTTAAATCGCATATTCATCAGACCACTAGGACAGCATTTTTTCACTTAAGAAACATAGCAAAAGTTAGACCTCTTATATCATTGAAAGATGCTGAGAAATTAATTCACGCTTTTGTTTTCAGTCGACTAGATTACTGTAACGCACTCCTCTCAGGACTACCCAAAAAAAACATAAATCACTTGCAACGAGTGCAGAATGCAGCTGCTAGAATCCTAACTAGGAAAAGAAAATCCGAACACATTTCTCCAGTTTTGATGTCACTACACTGGTTGCCTGTGTCATTCAGGATTGACTTTAAAATGTTGCTTATGGTTTATAAAGCCTTAAATAATCTCGCTCCATCTTATATATCGGAATGTCTGACACGTTATATTCCAAATCGTAACCTTAGATCCTCAAATGAGTGTCTCCTTATAATTCCAAAAGCTAAACTTAAAAGAAGTGGTGAGGCGGCCTTCTGCTGTTATGCACCTAAAATCTGGAATAGCCTGCCAATAGGAATTCGCCAGGCAAATACAGTGGAGCACTTTAAAACACTGCTGAAAACACATTACTTTAACATGGCCTTCTCATAACTTCACTTTTACTTAATACTGATACTCTGTATGTTCAATTCATCATAATAACTATTCATAGTGGCTGCAAAATCCGTACTGACCCCTACTCTCTGTTCTGTTTCTTTTTCCGGTTTCTTTGTGGTGGCGGCCTGCGCCACCACCACCTACTCAAAGCATCATGATGCACCAACATTGCTGGACTGAAAGCCAGAAGTCTACGTGACCATCATCATCAAGTCCTTCCATGAAAACCCTAAATACAAAGAGGACTTTTTGATTTATGTTAGGTAGATTGCCCAGAGGGGACTGGGCGGTCTCTTGGTCTGGAATCCTTACAGATTTTATTTTTTTTTCTCCAGCCTCTGGAGTTTTTTTTTTTGTTTTTTCTGTCCACCCTGGCCATCGGACCTTACTTATTCTATGTTAATTAATGTTGACTTATGTTTATTTTTTATTGTGTCTTCTATTTTTCTGTTCTTGTTCTGGTCTGAGCACTGACAAGCTGACCCCCCCCACCCCTTCAACCTCTGCAGCAATGCTGGCAGCACTCATACATCTTTTTTCAAAATATAACCTCTGGATATTTCGCTGAGCACGTGCACTCAGCTTCTTGGGTCGACCATGGCGAGGCCTGTTCTGAGTGGAACCTGTCCAGCTAAACCGCTGTATGGTCTTAGCCACCATGCTGCAGCTCAGTTTCAGGGTGTTGGCAATCTTCTTGTAGCCTAGGCCATCTTTATGTAGAGCAACAATTCTTTTTTTCAGATCCTCAGAGAGTTCTTTGCCATGAGGTGCCATGTTGAACTTCCAGTGACCAGTATGAGAGAGTGTGAGAGCGATAACACCAAATTTAACACACATGCTCCCCATTCACACCTGAGACCTTGTAACACTAACGCGTCACATGACACCAGGGAGGGAGAATGGCTAATTGGGCACAATTTGGACATTTTTCACTTAGGGGTGTACTCACTTTTGTTGCCAGCGGTTTAGACATTAATGGCTGTGTGTTGAGTTATTTTGAGGGGATTTTTACACTGCTATACAAGCTGTACACTGACTACTTTACATTGTATCAAAGTGTCATATCTTCTGTGTTGTCCCTTGAAAAGTTATAATAAAATATTTACAAAAATGTGAGGGGTGTACTCATTTTTGTGAGATACTGTATATATATCTTTATATATAATACGCTACCGTGGCTGTTCGTTTGTCTGACCAAAATTTTAAATCACCTGTAGCTCGCAAACCGCCTTAAATATTGACCTGAGATTTGGAACACATATACTATGTGACGTCTACTATCCGCTTTCATGGTGATGATTGACCTCCAAGGTTATTCCTATTCTTATTTTTATTTAATTTTATTGTAGAATCAACTCTTGGCAACGGGCAGCAGGGCGGCCATGTGGCACATGTGTATGGGCGCCGTTCTCATCCCTACAATCTTTACCGTCACTACCCCTACCTCTTCATATCTTAAAGCATTCTTGAAGCAGATTGAAGACTTAAGTGCCAGCATCAGTGAAAAATTAAGGAAAACGTACTAAGTAATTGCAACACAGACACTGACTTCATCAGTTTTAACACGAAAATATGCCAACGAAAGACGAGAAGAAGCAGGCCACTAGGGTGGAGAAAAGAAGAGCTGCTCAGGAAGGAGCAAGCGCATCAACCTCTGAGCAAACGAATGCTAAACGTACAGAGAAAGAGGATGAAAACTAGAATTGTTCAAGTCAAGTATATTCACTGCACTATGCCGTTACTGGTATATATATATATATAATGTATAATTTTCAAAAAGTACTCATGTGATATTTTCTTCCTCTTATAATCCTTTGAAGGTGTTTTACAGTGGAATGATCAACAGATGTCTGCTAACAAAGACTCACCCCACCACTCCGTCATAACGTCTCTCCAGTTGAGTGATGTCCTGGTGGAACTCCTCCCTGTGTACATCAGAGACCACTCCATTGTTTCTGGGGAAAAATAACCTAAATGAGTGGGTAGAAAATGGATTTTTAAAAGACATCTTGCACCCAAATGCTAAGCAGGAAGAGAGAAGCTCCTTGTAGTTGGCTGCCTGTTTAGTCCCAAGACAATTGTGACACACACTTTTTTTGCCAAATTAAGGAAGGCTGTGTATTCTTTCACTGTTTCCTTACCAGTTACGTGGTCCGACCAATGAGTGGTCAACCTGAACCTTGTGTACTTCTGTAAAAACTTTTTAACCTACAACTTTCTCTCTTCCAAACCATAAAAAGCCATCTGTCTAATCCTCCTAAATATAAATTCCTGACTATTTTGAAGGAATAAGAAAAGAGAAGAAATACTGATTGAGAGGTAAAAATGTTTGGCAAATACTAGATTTTAGGTTGTTTCCACCTCAGCCAACCTTAAGAATGGCTAAGACTGCTTATGAGAATATTATGAGCATGAAAAATACTTATGCCATATAATAAATGTAATTAATTTTTTTAAGAAGAAACTTTTTTTTTTCAAAACAGAATTTGTTCACTCAATCCTATGGACCTTTTAGAAATGGATTCTGCGTACCTAACTCTATTAAATACAGGGTTTTGATGCAGGCCACTGTAATTACAGTAAATATTGCTTCTCTAGTTGTAAATCAAATTTGGTAACACTTTAGGTGCTGCAAAAATACATCAATTACTCATTTACTCTTATATAACCAGACCTTAACAAAGGCTTCTTTTGGTTTCTTAACATTTATAAAACATCAGCAGATGAGTTGCTCACCTCTGTGCAGTGTGGAGTACTGACATGATGCTAAAGTTACTTGTTAATATGAAGGATTCTCAGGTCTTATACTAAATATGTAATATCAAGAGAATTGTGTCTCAGTAAAGCCACCTCAGACCGCTCCAAAGTGAAGTTTTGTTAGTCGGTCACATTGCAGAGATGAAGAAACTCTTCATGGAGGATTTGTAAGTGTTATGAAGACCTAAAGAAAGAAGTGTTTGTTAAGGTCTTGTTACATAGCAGTAAATGAGGAATAGATGCATTTTTGCAGTACCCAGACTAAAGGGTGACCTCTAATTTAAGTATCTTTAAATAAAATAATTTCATTATCACTTTACATTATTTGGGCAGGGTTTTTTTTTTTATAGTTTTCATCATCACATTGGGAGTAAATTGCTCCACTGAATAATAATATCCCTGGGCTAGAAATGCCTACAGGCGAGATTGTACCTGTGTTAAGAAGAGTGGAAATTAAGGTCTGCCTTCTGGTAGTTGTAATGCCATGACATCTGGATTCATTATCTGATTTTATCATTTTTGCTTTCTGTTTTTATTATCACTTCATTTTTCGACTGTGGAGGGGACTCTGGCACATGCATGTTGCTGCCGCTCTTCCCTGTTATTAACACTTTTTAAGTGCCTTGAGTATGGGAAAGGCGCTATATAAATAAAATGTATTATTAATATTATTTTATTTTTGCTATCTGCCAATTTCATTTCTACTGTTATTTTTTTCAGGATTCTGCTGTTTAAAGGGTTCTAAAATATTGTACATCTTCTCACAACAGCATTTTTGTTTCTGATTGATGTCACCATTTTGTGTGATTTTGTTGTAATCGCTGCTATGACATTGCTATGGCTGATGCGTTTGTCAGTGGAGGTCACGGTTGTAAAGGTCAGCTCCATACACTTCCTGGTCGGGGTCTGAGACTGGATTACAAAAACTTGTGATGTGGAGTCAGAAGTGATGTCATCGGGGTGGAAACGGAAGTGACGCCATAACAAGGGCAGCGGAAGTGACGTTGTCTTTGGGAGTCAGAGGAGAACGAGACGATCGGTTGCCATCTTGAGATCCCGGAAGTATTGAAGGTATTTTATATTTCTTCTTTTTGTCTGAAGAGGGAGATAGAGAGGCGTTATTAGCGTGGATCGACCCCTTGTCTTGCAATATTTCACTCACCTCCAGGCTTGTTGACTGCTCCTAAGTGCGCATGTGTAAAACTGTCTAAAGTGAGCTCGCTGGCAAACAAAGTTGACAAATTATAGCTGTTATTATGTACTGAAACAAACCTTTCCTTTTTCATCTGCTCTGTGCTAAACTGAAATGTGGTTGAATGACTCTACGCCCGACTCTGCTTTGGATTTACCCAACTTCATGCTGTACCAAGCGGGCCATGTTACCAAACTTTGCAACAAAACAAAGGCCGTAGGAGTGTGTTTCTGTGTTAATCAAGGTTGGTGTAACATATGTGACAGTTCTTTTTAAATCCGGCTCTCCAAAATTTGAATTACTTATTATAAACTGTAAGCCGTTTTATTTACCATGAGAGTTTTCCTCAGTAATTCTAGCTGGTGTTTACATGTGCCCTTGCGCTAATGCTCACAAAGTGCAGTGGCGACTCACTGGTGTAATCCCCGAGATTGAAAAAGACAACACAGACTCGCAAATCATGATTTTGGGTCATTTTAACCATGTCAGTTTTAACCAGGTCCTTCCTAAATATCTATAGCAAATAATATGTCCAACCAGAGATGGAAATTTTCTAGATCGCTGCTATGCTGCTATTAAGAATGTATATCGTGCCCCCTTGGTAATTCTGACCATTCTATGATTCACCTTATTCCTGCTTCCAAACAAAAGTAAACTGTAAAGTCAGTAAAAAGGATAGTTAGAAAGTGGACCAGCAAGACAATAGAGGGGTTTCGGGACTGCTTTGACTGATCAGACTGAAGTGCCTACAAAACTGCTACTTCCAGTTAACAAATATAAACAAATACACTGATGTTGTAACTTCATTTATTAGATTCTGTGAAAAAGTTTGCATTCCAACAAAAACAATTGTGAAATTTAGCACTGATAAGCCTTGGTTCACCTCAGAGCTCAGATGACTGTGCCCAGAAAAAGAGTGTGCTTCCAGATCTGGCAATCATGAGGAATACAGGAAAACCAAGTATATCTTAAAGATCAAAAGATCAAAGGTGTGAAAAGGAACACACATCAGTCTGGAGAGGCCTTAAACAGGTCACTAACTACTTAAAACTAACATCAAATAGTTCTGCAGATCCCAGTCTGGCTAGTAGTCACTTTGAAAGACAATGGGACATAAATCTACCAGATGGTCTCAGTGTTACTACTCTATACTCCTATTCTTCTCAGCTAAACCCTCCTGTCATCACTGCAAAAGACATCTGCAGCTAATTCAAAAATCTAAATATTAAAGCCCAGACCTTATTTCCCCTTCCACACTCAGGCACTGTGCAGACCAGTTGTCTACAGTATTTGCAGACATTTTCAACCAAGGTCACAGCCCTAAATGACTACAGACTAGTAACTTTAACTTCTGTGGTAATGAAGAACTTGGAACATTTTATTCAGAATTTCTTCAAGAATCCTACAAAAGACTTCCTGGACCCATTTCAGTTTGCATACAGAGCCAACCAGTCTGTGGATGATGCAGTGATTTTAGGTCAGAGCTTTATTTACCAACACCTTGAAAGCCAGGGCCAAATGTGAGGATCTTTTTTCTGGACTTTAGCTCTACTTTCAACACAGAAATCCCAGAGCTCCTAGATAAGAAACTCACCCAGTTCAACCTGCCCAGATCAATCTGCCATTGGATCACAGACTTTCTTACAAATAGGAAACAGTACGTACAATTGGGCACACACAGGTCAGGTCAGGTCAGGTTGGGGAGCATGAACTGGTACAGCATATAGTCGCACCCAACACACGACAAAACAGCTCAGGATCCTGGTTGGTAACCCCCCAGCAGATACACGGTCCAGTCCCACCCTCCATCTGCCGCAGCCAGGTGTTATGTGGGCATCCCCTTGGCCTGGTCCAGCCACTTAGGTCCTCAACAATGATGATCCTGCGAGCTGGATCACCCTCAGGGAATGGTGCCACATGGCCATAGTGCTGTAACTGACGCTCCCTCACAAGCGATACCCAAGGATTCTCCGAAGAGACAAAGTACCAAAGGAGTCCAGTCTTCGTCTCAGGTCACTGAATAGCGTCCATGTCTCGCAACCATATACCAAGACAGGAAGTACCAGGACTCTAAAGACTTGAACCTTCGTCTCTTTGCATAGATATCGGGAGCACCACACACCCCTTTCCAGTGACCTCATGACCCCCCATGCTCTCCCAATCCATCTAATGACTTCATAGGAAGAGTGACCAGAGACATGAATGTCACTGCCAAGGTAAGTAAACCTCTCAACAAGGTCGACACTCTCTCCGCGGACAGACACACTGTTGATGGCTATGCCCAAGAGGTCATTAAAGGCCTGCATCTTGGTTTTTATCCAGGACACTCACAAGCCCAGACACTCAGACTCCTTACTCAGTCTCTTGAGGGCCCTGATCAAAGCTTCCATTGACTCTGCAAAGATCAAAGCATCATAAGCAAAGTCAAGAACAGTGAATCTTTCTTCACCAACAGATGCCCCAGAGCTGCTGGAGCCCACACAAATGTCCAACTTATTAACCCTTACTACTGGTGCATGCAGGGATGTGTCATTTCCTTACTATTCTCATTTTAAACAAATGACTGTATCTCTAGTGATTCACCTGTCAAAAATCTTAAATATGCAGATGACATAACACTAATGGGCCTCATTTCAAACAATGATGAGTCCATATACTGACAAGAGGTGAAAAATCTGACATTGTGGTATAGCCATAATAATTTGGACCATAACATTCTAAAAAGTCAGGAGATGATCATAGACTTCAGGAAAAAGTAACCTGCTCACCTATCATTTCCTATAAATGGCTCAGCTGATGGGATGACAGAATCATTTAAGTTTCTTGGCACTGTGCTGTCATAAAACCTTAAGTGGGACAATGACAATACATGCATTATTAAGAAAACCCATCAGAGAAGGTTCTTTTTGAGTCAGCTGAGGAAATTCAATCTCCCTCAAGTAATATTTGTCCAATTCTACACAGCCATCATCGAGTCCATTCTGACCTCATCTATACCAGTCTCGTTTGGTGCTGCCTCCGGTCAGGCTAAGGCCGATCTGCAGCGCATTATAAGGGGCTGTGAAAAGATCATTGGCTGTAATTTACCACACATTGAAGTCCTTTATGTGTCCAGGGTAAGGTAAAGGGCTGCAAAGATCATAGCTGATCCGACTCACCCAGGGCATCACCTATTCCAAAGACTTCCCTCAAGCAAAATGTCTTCATGCAGTGAAAGCTAAAACAACATTTCATCTAAACAAATTTTTTCCATGTACAGTTTTTCTTACTAATCAGGTCTGAGCTTCTACTCAGTATATATGTATACCTGTGCATCTGACTGCCTGGACATTTTAATCCTACTATTTCTTTATTTTTTTGTATTGCTCTTCTATGCTGCATCATATTTTATCATTTTATATTTTATTTTTTTATATCTATCTTTTGTTTTCTGTGTTGTCCTGGTATGTTGCACCAATACTATAAAGACCAAATTCCTAGTATACATTAGTGTACCTTGCCAATAAACTGAAATTAGGGCTTTCAGGTGCCAAAGCACTGGATTGCAGTCACATTAAGGACACATAAAAGATTCTCATTTGCCTCAACTCCTCACTGTGGCTTTGCCATCAGCTTCCTGCTTTCTGAGTATGTCTCTTACTCTGAACAATAGTTTGTATTTTGTTTTGAATTTTATTTTTTCTGGTTTAGTGTTAGCTGTCTTACATGATTAATGATAATGCGGCTCTATCAGCTTGCTGGAGATTTGAAAATGTTAAGATCAAGTTATACAAATTATTTCTGATTTTATTTCTATCTTTCAGTAACTGAACTTAGGAACTTGATCTGACTTTGTTATATCAAACTTTCTGGTGTTTTTGCTGATCACTTAGTTTCACATTTTGGTCCAAATTTTATTATTCTTGTACCAAGTTGGTAATTTTGTGAGTCCTATGGCTTAGGTAATAAAGAACCAGAACATAAACAAGAGGAAATTGGATAATCTATGAGCAAGAAAACAAAGAAAAAAAATAGGAAATGACTGTCAAAAAGAAAACAGAAACCAAAGGCTGTTTATGAAAAAAAAAACAAATATCTTTGTACTGCCTTTCCCCAGTTACACTACTAAAGATCACATTCAAATCTAAAATTTGGACACAAGTTATAGCACAACACCATCTTAGTAATGGTAATGCAATGATGCCAACACAGCACATCACTGGCAATGGGAATCAATACTGAAAACAATATTACAGCCCCCATGAAAAAACAATAGAAAATTATCATACTTGCAGGAAAAACAACTTTAAAACAGTAGTTAGGTGACATAATAAAATAAAGATAATTATCAAAATAACAAAAAGAGTTATCCTGTGTGAATAGGCTTCCTGTTTGTGCACTACCTTAATTTTCTACTTATATGTTTTAGTATAAAATGCACACCTATGACACATTGTGAGCATATGACTAGATGACGTGACATGCATTATGTAACATGAGTAATGTGAGATTTTTTTCATGGACATTTTTGACAATAGCTTGCTTTTTGTCCAGAATTGCTCATCTTAAACTCCCATTCCTATCAGAAACATTTTTATCTTTGTCTCCTTTAAACATTTTTTTGGTGAAAATCTTTTTCATAACCCTTTAGCATCCTGGACTCATAGGCTCACAAGGTTTTAAGATATTTTAAATAAGCAACTATTGTACCAGAATGTCACAGCTGGCTTAAAGTCATCCTTGAGAGAGTGCCAGAAGATTACCAATATAACAAAGGTACTTTATACTAACTTTTATCTATCTGGTTAAAGTATTAAGGCACTTCTCTAGAAAGAAGCCTCTGACCTTGAGTCTCAGCCCCATGAATATTCTGCATTATTAACTATAAATCCTCCAACTTTACCTTTGAGGTAAATGTGCTCACCTAAAGATTTCTTTGCTATTACCTGTATGCTAAAGGTGCTCTTCTAGATTCATATCTATAAAAGCTTTAGCTGAACAAAGAAATGTTGGAATATCTGTGATTGCAGTGCAAGACTTACATCTAGAATGGTATGCTCATGAGATGTCTTTGTTAAATAAATTTCTTATATACAGTACGGGCCAAAAGTTTGGACACACCTTCTCATTCAATGTGTTTTCTTTATTTTCATGACTGAAGGCATTAAAACTATGAATGAACACATGTGGAGTTATGTACTTAACAAAAAAAGGTGAAATAACTGAAAACATGTTTTATATTCTAGTTTCTTCAAAATAGCCACCCTTTGCTCTGATTACTGCTTTGCACACTCTTGGCATTCTCTCGATGAGCTTCAACAGGTAGTCACCTGAAATGGTTTTCACTTCACAGGTGTGCCTTATCAGGGTTATTTAGTGGAATTTCTTGCTTTATCAATGGGGTTGGGACCAGCAGTTGTGTTGTGCAGAAGTCAGGTTAGTTGGACGATCATTTATTTTTCAACAGGACAATTTGGCTATTTGACCAAGAAGGAGAGTGATGGAGTGCTGTAAATGGTCATGAAAATAAAGAAAACACATTGAATGAGGAGGTGTGTCCAAACTTTTGGCCTGTACTGTACTTGCTAAAGTCCAGAGAGCCTTTGTATTCTATTGCCGAAGTGAACCTGATGATTACGAAGAATACTCAGGAATGAAGAATAATTCTCTAACAGTGCATAACATATAAAAGAACATAAGTATTCTTTTATATGTTAATTGGTGGTTGGGGTTGGGGTTGTTTTGAACTTTCAGTCTGTGAGAAAATCATAACAGACACCAGCTATATTAATCTTCACATATCACTGGAATTTGAATAAAAACCATATTGCAAAGCCTATCACCTGAAAGGACTGCTGAGTGACTGAGCTGAAGGAGAATGGATTTGGATCCTAGTCTGTCCACTGTATATGTGTATGTGTCACTTGTACATTCTGATCATGTCTTCAGGGGGTTTTCTCTGTGTACTCCAGTTTCTGATATGTGCATGTTAGGTTAACTGGCAACTCCAAAACTGACCTGTTGTGAGTGAGTGTGGCTGTGTGTGAGAACACTTAATCCTGCCTTACACCCAAAGGCCCAAAATAGGGTCAATATGCCCATGAACCAAAACTAAACATTTTGGATGGTTTTAAAAAATTAATGGATGGATGAAGTGTCAAATGTTGATTAGAATATGCAAGTAAGAATTTCACTGTACTCTGTACGCATGATAATAATGACTCTATAAACATATATATAAAATAAAAACTACACTCAAAATTTCTTTGGACATCTCAATTGAAACCAGTAGATACCAGTACATACTAACAGTTTAGGAATTAGGAATCTAAAAAGACATACAAAGAAACTATTAGCACCAAAATAATTTCCACCATTATTTAGTACAGGGTATCGTGACTGGGAAAACTCAAGGAGCCCACAGTAAACATTGGGGTGCCAGCTGATCAACCCCGTTTAATGAAAGGACCACAAAGGTATTGTGGCTCACTACAGAAAGAAAAGTTGGCCAATCCAACCTTTCTTAATAACAGGAAATCAGCCACAATAAGTAGTATAGCTTTAACAAAACAAGTTTGTCTGCTTCAGGTAGTTCAGGGGCTCCTTCCACTTTCAGCTATAAGGTCAGAATGAGATGTTGTACTTCTGGCACTCCCCCTTTTATTGGATCCTCACCTGGAGGGGCGGAGAAGGGTCAGGTGTGGAGATTCTTCTCAGTACTGCAGATGAAAGAGGTTAGTGACAATGTCTCATCCTGGTCTGGGGTGGAATCACTTACCTTAGTTAAGCCCTGATAGTGATCCCCAGGCACACATGTGTGACAAGGGATAATTATGCAAATACCTACTGCTTGCATTTGATTTAAACAATACACAGCTGTAACTCAGAACAAATAGTCCACCTGAAGCTAAGCATGGATGGGTATAGCCAGTATGTGGATGGGAGACCAACTAGATAAAGCTTGGGTTATTTCTGGAAGAGGTGTTGGTGAAGCCATCGGGGGCACTTACCCCCTGGTCTATGTGTGGCTCCCAATGCTCCAGCACAGTTACATACTCCATAGAACCAGGATGAGGTACAGTATGGGCCAACTAATGGCACAGAACGCTCATTATAATATCCAGGGCTCATTAATAAGGCAAGTGCAGGTGTAGCTATAACACATAACTTTTTTTTTCCTAAACTCAAATAGCATTATATCACAATATGGATGTTTTTATTTTTGTCTTGCGTGTGGTTTAATTTCAAAGAAAATAAGGAGGGCCACAGAAGCCTATTGTACATTTTCATTTGTCCAGATCAATGCATCCCAGAGATGCTTTTGTTTTTATATGTACCCTGAAAAGGCAATTGGATTCAAATTCTGCAGCATGTTAGTGGCGCGGAAAAGTACAAGGAGTAAGAGACTTGAGGACAGCAAGTAAATAACAAGCATTTAAGGACTAATAAGAATATGCATGTTTCCTTAGTGAAAAGAAATTATGGTGTAAAAATAAAATTTACAACAACAACAACATTTTTTTTTTTCCTCATATAGCCCGAAATCACACAAGGAATGCTGCAATGGGCTTTAACAGGCCCTGTTTTTTGGTAGCCCCCAGCCTTAATGCCCTAACAAGACAAAAAAAATCTGCCAAAAAAATAAGACCCTTAAAGGGAAAAAAACTGGAAGAAATCTTGGATAAAGCAATTCAGAGAGATCCCCTTCCAGGTAGGATGGGCGTGCAATGGGTAACTACAATACACAAAACAGTAATTCTCTTCATGAAGCCAATCTGTCGTTGCCACTTCAGGAATACAACACAACAGTACAAACTACAAGGCAAAATGCAAGAATAGATTATACCACTTACTAAATACAAAACTATCACAAATGAGGATTCTGATTTGTTTAGAGTCCTGGAGATCTCGGCCAACAAGCTGCCTCTCCCCACTGGCCATTCCATAGCCAAGTCAGCGTTGGGCCAAACAGTCTGATGAAGGGATCCTTCTACCTGATGATTCCAGTGCTCCTTTATCAGAAATGACTTTCCATAAACAGGCGAACAACTTGGCAGTGCAGCAGTGGCATCCAGTGCCACATGTGAGTACCAAGAAGAGAAACAGAATAGGCAAGGGGTAATAACAGTTTACAAATATCATATTAGTTATCTTTTAATACGAATGAATAACCACAGAGATGCAGTATATACAGCTAATCAGCAGCTCTAGTCAGGGTATACTAAACTGAAGCACTGAGTCTTCAGCCACAATTTAAAAGTTGAGATTGAAGGGACCCTGTAACTAAAAACTCGATCTCCCACTGTTATTTTATTAATCCTTGGAATCATAAGCAAACCGTGTGCAATCTGGTTTCTAAGTAATGATAAGTTCAGAAAAGCAAACAGAACCTTGTGCATTTAAGGCTTTATGTTGTCACACACGTGCAAGTAGGAGTCAACTAAAAGGCCTGAATAATGGCAATTCCACAGCCGACCAGGTGGTGGCAGGGTGCACTAACGGTCTTTCTCGATCCCTTGCAGACCATTTTCAGGAAATCCCACAGGGATAACATCACTTCCGGTTCCGGAACCTTTGATGACATCATTTTCTGGTCCCATCTCTTATGACATCACTTCCATTCCCCCACCCCCACTCTGATGATGTCAATTTCTGCACTCCCCCTGCCTCTGATGATGTCACTTCCACCCCCAGCTCTGATGGTGTCACTTAAAGTTCCACATCGGATGATATCACTGCCAGTCCCGCCTACGATGATGTCACTTCCTACACTAGCCCCCATGACATCACTTTCTACACTGGCCTTTAAAACCGCCATCTTGCTTCAATACCAGCAGTTCTGTTTTGCACCCAGTCTTGTGAACAACTCATTATCTTCAAACACCCTTTTGCAGCCAAGGTACAATATATGGGTGGCTGCCCCAAACCTTTATGATGTCTATTTGTCATTCTTGTGACAATATGTTAAAATGAGGATTTTAAAAAATACCTTAAACTTAACTGGCAGCCAGTGGAAGGACTTAAGAAATTGAGTTATGTGTTCATATTTTGCTCTTCTTGTAATAATCCAGCATTTTGTAAAAGCATATTTAGATGAGGCACTGCACAGTAGTTATATGGAAAGGCCAGTACAAGACCAGGAGCATAAGCATTCATTCATAATGAGGAACATCTTTTATAAATGCAGTGTATTTGGCAACACCAGGAGTGAAACTAAAAAAGCTAAAAAGGGGCATCGTGTTAGGAAAACAGTCACCTAGGTAGGCAATTGGGAGAAATGGAAAGTAATTATAAATAAAGAGACAGGCAGTCAAGGAATGAGCATATTACAGGTGTTAAACCAATATTTATTTTTGTAGATAATGTAATTTAAATAATTTACACTTTAATAAAAGGGATCTGATAAATTTACTAATATAAATGTTGATAATGATGCCAATATAATGTAGTTCTGCTTGATGTTGAAGCTTTTGCATGGTAGCTTGGATGAGTCAGTCCTCCTTGAGTTGAGGTAGAGGCGCTGGGTCACGTAGGCGCCAGTAAAGAATGCACTGTGTTCTCAGGCATCAAACTCAGAACTGGAAATGTCAGACCATTTTCAGGACCTTGAAGAACTGGACGGTGATTTTGAAAACCTTGAGTTGGTAGGTAGGTGTGAGCAGGTGTGCGGTCATCTCAAAACATGTCCATAAAAGGAGAGACAAGTAGTGATAGAGTTGGACTTAGTCTGTAAAGGGATTGAAATGCAGGTTTGCTTGTACGGTGTATTGTCGTATGGATCCACAAGTAGAATGGTGGTGGATTTAGATGTTATTTTCCATATTGTAACAAATTACATAAATAAAGGCAGGCTATCACTTCTGCGGTTAAAACCTCAAGAGTTACGTACCAAGCTAAGGCATGGTAGTCTCTGAATGTCTTCCTGTGCCACACAGCAGTCCTTGTAAGACTGAAGGCAGTAAAAAATTTAACGCATGGCTCAAACCTTGGAGTAGAATAAAAAAGGTACAGGTTTATGGGAGATTGGAACTGTATCTGGGAAAAATAGCACCTCTTCCACTATGATGGATTACATTTAAACAGAAGGAGAACCAATACATTGAGGAAGAATATAACATGTTTAGTCAAGGACTGAGAACCAGGGAGATTAGGACTGGCAAGGTTTAGAACTTCACATAAAGGGATGAAAAGCAATGGAATAACAAATATGCCTAGTAAGTTAATTTCTAGCTCAAGATTAAATTGTTGCAAATTAGCTTGTTCTTCAAATTGTGTTCTAATTGAATTGTCCTCATTATCTTCATTTGGTTACCTAAAAGTACTTTTGTTTCTTCAAAAAAAAAATCCAGGGTTAGGTTCCAGCAGACCCCCACGACCCTGTTCAGCACTAAGCAGGTTAGAAAGTGGCTGAAAGACTCACTTTTAGTATGCTATTATTTTAAAAATGTATTAATGCTAGTGATACAAGACAAGAAAATATGCTGCCTGTAAAATGCATCTACCCACCTTTGCATGGGATGAAGGGGATCAGGTGAATTAGGAACACAAATTATTGTCATCCAGCACTGTTCAGAATGTAATAGAAAAACTGACTTATTATGGCACAGCAGTACATTTGTCTACAGACTGTAAAGGAAAACAAGCTTAATCTGAAAAGATGGAAACACAAAAATAGTCTTGGAACTGGGATTAGGGCTTCATGTAATTCAGTCAAATAAAAACCAAATGGTTATGATAAAATATTTAAAAAATAGCAAATATTTGAATTTCTAATTAAATTCCAGTGTAGCGTGTGGCTCTTACCTCCCCCAGGACGCTAGATGGCAACCCCCCTGGGTTGCAGCGGTGCCTCAGACACCGGCAGGGCTCCATGGGAGCTGGAGTTTGGTGCAGCCCTGTTGGGATCCGCAGGCGCCGCCAGGGTGTGCTGCAGCACCTCTCATTCGTATAAATGTTTTTTTCAAACACAGTTCCTGCTCTCTTAGCTCTTATAAATTTTAATGTTTTCCTCAAACAAGACCACAGTACTCTCACCACTCAGTCTTGTGAAAGCTTTTGTCAGAGACACTTCCTGCGCTCTCAGCTCTTATAAATTTTAATGTTTTCCTCACTTTAATTTCCCAATTAAAGAAGATGTATTATGTACAAATCCTATTGAAGAATTTCATCACGAAGGGTTATCAACAGAAAAAAAATGAGTACACGGGGCAATCCTAGCACCGAGAAACGAGGAAGTCAAACGAATTTATGCCAAAAATATGTCGATTGGTAACATGGCAAAATGGTTAAATGCATATGAATACACTGTAAAAAAAAATAATGTTAAATTTACGGTAAAAAAACTGGCAGCTGGGGTCGCCAGAATTTTACCGTAAAAAAGAAGGTAACAACATTGTTTGGTCTACGATACACTTTAAAAAATAATGTTAAATTTACAGTAAAATACTGGCAGCTGGGTTGCCAGAATTTTACAGTAATAAATAAGGTGACAATATTTTCAGGTCTACAGTATAATTTTGTACTAAAAACTATTTGTTCTTTGCAACAAATTCCAACAGAAGGGAATGTTTAACCATAACCTGAAACTCATGTTGTGTAATAAATATGACAATCAATAAACAATATGTATTGACAGGGTCATACCTCAGTATACAATTTGCATCAGTAAGGTAACAACAACTAATAGCAAGCATGTACCATTTAATTATACACATTGAAAAGAATTCAATGTTTAAGGAAGTTATGGCATCGTTGTCTGGTGGGGAAGTAAAGTTTTCTTTTGTGGTGTATGGTGTCCTACTTATCGAATACAACCCACCATAAATCAGCTTCCATAACCTCAAAAAACCTTCAGTACGCAGGGAAAAATAAGTCTGCTAACTTAGGTTAAGTTTTTTTCCCTACTATTCAAAGGTATGCGGTTCACCAGGAACAATATTGTAAAAAGGGACATGTCCTTATGCAAATATCGTAACCGGTTTTACTGAAACAGTGATTTACCGTTTTACATTTTATGGTTGTTTACCTTCGTTATTTAACAGTTTTACACTGTAAAATTAACAGATTTTTTCAGTATAACTGTAATGCATCAATAAACGGTATTTAGCATATTTTGAAGCTAGAAAAATATTGATTTTACAGAACTTGGCTGTAAATAATAATGAAATGTATTGTTTAAGATATACAGGTAATTTTCAGTAGAACATAAGGTAACTTTCCTTTTTTTCAGAAAAGGTCTTTTACTTTCACCATTTACAGTATTTGTACCGTTAAATTTACTGACATTTTTTACAGTGTGCTGAAACAGTTGGTGGTGATCGTGTGGAAGATGAAAACATCAACTTACAATATCCCAAAGAACATCTACAACCGTTAACACCGTCCGGTCTTCCACCACACGAATTACTATTGAAAGAAGAATGTATCCAAGAAAGGTAATGTAGAACATCTTCCGTGGATAACATTAGACAACAAAGGAGAAATTGATATGCCATTCGCATTAAAACGTTAACAGTTTCCCATTAGAATAGATTTTGCAAAGACAATTAACAGATCTCAGAGGCAAACATTCGAAAAAGTAGTTTTATTTAATAGAGAAACTAAATTCAGTCATGGGCAGTAATACATTGCATTGTCACGATGAAAGTCCAAACACAGAATCAAAATTCAAAACGATATTGACGAAACTTTAATTCAAAAAATTGTTTTTACTGAAGTTTTACAGTAAAAGTGTAAGTTTAAAAAGTATTTGCTTGTTAATTTCAAAGCCAAACAGAACAAAATTGCATTACGCAACAAATAACTCTAATGCAACAGGAAACATTATTTACTTTCAAATTATTACATCAGTCAGTCATTATCCAACCTGCTATATCCTAACACAGGGTCAAGGGGTCTGCTGGAGCCAATCCCAACCAGCACAGGGCACAAGGCAGGAACAAGCCCTGGGCCGGGTGCCAGCCCACCGCAGGGCACACACACACACACACACACCCACACACCAAGCACACACTAGGAACAATTTAAGATCACCAATGCACCTAACCTGCCTGTCTTTGGACTGTGGGAGGAAACCCACGCAGACACGGGGAGAAAATGCAAACTCCACGCAGGGAGGACCCGGGAAGCGAACTCAGGTCTCCTTACTGCAAGGCAGCAGCACTACTTACTGTGCCACCGTGCCACCCTTATTACATTTTACTATTTTTTAATATGGCTAATTACTCTCTGTAATGTAAAATAGCTCTATTATGCATATGTAACAATTCCCATGAAAATAAAAATCTGTTTAAACTGTACATCCACATCCCCATATGTGAGCGACAGAACTGCAAAGAGGGTAGCGCGTAGCACAGGCCCGGGTGCTGGTGAGAGAAGCGAGCAGGGGGGCAAAGCCCCTAGTATATATATGTATATATACACAGGTAAAAAATGTGTTATGTGATAGAGATTTTTTTTTATTTTTGAATTCAACACCCAAAAATACATAAAGATTCCAAACCGATGCCCTTAAAGTGAAGGCATTTGTTGGGCATAATTTTCATCCAACACTCTTAAAGGTGTCTGCCAAAACTTCAGTGAATTGCTGTCCAGTTAGGAAATGCCATTTTACTATTTTTGCCAAATACTTTATTATTTCGTTCAGGTAATTTTTACGTTCTTTAAATCTTGGTACAGTATCTCACAAAAGTGAGTACACTCCTCACATCTTTGTAAATATTTTATTATATCTTTTCATGGGACAACACTGAAGATATGATACTTTGATACAATGTAAAGTAGTCAGTGTACAGGTTGTATAACTGTGTAAATTTGCTGTCCCCTCCAAATAAATCAACACACGGCCATTAATGTCTATTGCGTCCGTTAGACCAAAGCGCACTGGACAAAGGCGATCGATGCTTTTTCAATTGTTGTGGTAAGGAAACTGCTTCCTAACAATGTATCTGTTTCCTACACATCACACATAAGTCTCATTTCAAATATAAAACTGACATTCTATATCTCAAATTGTAATTTTACTACAGAATAATTTTTCAGCAGCAGTTTGAGCACGTTCTGTTACGTTTTCGCACTCACGGGATTGTGACAACCGCTAACGAGACAGTATCACAGAGCAGTGTCACAATCTCACAGGCCAATTCTTTGACTTGCAGTACAAGTTACAGATCCCACACTCCAGTATGGGCCCCAAAATGGCACAGGAAGCTGATTACAATATCCAGGGTTCATAACGCGGCTGCTATTATAACACACAACCTTTTTTCCTGAATCCAAGCAGCATTACACCACAATATGAAATGTGTACAATTACACCGGACATAAGACAAAAATCAAAGAAAATAAAGAGGTTCTCAGCAGCTTACTGTAAATTTTCGTTTGTCTAGACCAAAGCTCTTGAAACAGTTTTACTTTTATTTGTTTTTTTCACCTAACAGTTTTTTTTTTAGCGCTAAGTTTCAACTAATGCATCAGTATACACTCATTTACAAAAAAGGTTAATCACAGGGCAGAGCGAGCATAGCAAGGCCCATGAAACAGTGCTGTTGTGCTTTTTTGTTATGATAATCACCCCTCGTACGGTCTTCCTGTATCAAATGAGCAGGTGAACCAGTCCTTACTGAGATTTGCAGGTCTCCTGTTCATACCGCCTGCACAGTGTCCCCCGCTGTTCCCTTTTACGTTGTACGCAATGAGCTCGTGAAAACGTTACCAGAGTATGCTGAGCAACCTGACACTCCGGTCGTGAAACGGGAAGTACTGCATTAACTACTGAGGACGCTTTAGCAAATGGGGCCTGCCGTGCGACTCTTATCCATTCTTTTGCTACAGTTGCTCGTGCCCAAGCCTACCGTGGCTGAAAATGTGCTGGTGTGGCCCACGGAACACAGCCACTGGATTAATATGAAAGTCATTTTAGAGGCGCTGGAAGGCAGAGGTCACAGCGTCACCCTGCTGCACTATTCTGCCTCGACGCACTTTAACGACACTGGCCGCTTCAAGACGGAGATCTTTAAGGTTTCGTTTTCATTGGAATCCAGTCTTAACATATTAAATGGCGGGGTGCACTTATTCGTGAACGAATCGCCTTCACTGTCCTCATTGCAATTTATTTTGAAGATGCGGGGCTTGATTAAGAAAAGAGTTGTGCTCAATAAGCAGGTGTGTGACGGGGTGCTCCGTAACGAGGAGCTGCTGGACAGACTGCGTCAGTCGCACTTCGAGGTTCTTCTGTCGGACCCAATGTTCCCCTGCGCAGAATTATTGGCAGACAAACTTGGGATCCCTTTTATCTACACACTCCGCTTCTCCTTCGGCAGCAGCATGGAGAGACTATGTGGACAGTTACCCGCTCCCCCCTCCTACGTGCCCGCTATCCCCAGCCAACATACGGACACAATGGATTTTCAGTTGCGCCTGAAGAACTTCATGTCTTACTTGGGTTATGACCTACTTTTTAACGAGTGGTCATTTTCAAATTGGGATTCTTATTACCAAGAAATAACAGGTGAGTTTAAATGCATGGGGTTAATGAAGTGCCGCTTTTCTTTCGATAGCCAGCCTCTCATTCTCAGAACCCCATGGACCAGGTTGACTCTCTGGCGAGGGTGCAGCGTTGAAAAAGGGCGCTTCACAACAGGCCACACCTACGAGGAGGGGACCCCTAGTACTAGGGGCGTCTCAGTATTTAGGGCGAATGGGCCATCTCTCGCTGTTGTTCACAAATTAAATAAGCTAAGCAGTGAACTTCCCTTAATGAGTCGGGAAAGAAAATTAAACTCGTGTAAGAGCGGGTGTAGAGAGTCCGCTGTTCTCCTTACCAGAATTCGGCGTCGGTCCTTTTTGGCTTGTGGGCGACCTAGATAGCGTATCAGACTGAGTCCTCGGATGTGTGGGAAGGTACAGAGAGAAGGTCACCCCAGTTTGTGGACTACTTGCCAATTGTATTTTAATTTGTTTTATAACACAACGGCAAAGATACAGCACGGAGCTACACAAGAACACTTCTCTTTCTTTTTTGTTACCAATTGCTCCTTATATTTGGCAGTCATTTTCAATTGTTATCGATGGTGATGGCTACCAAGTGCCGTTTGGTTGCCGTGATAAATGTGCTAACACACAGTGGACATAAGTCAGGCACCTCAGGTTTAAAACGGAGGATGCAGTAACGAAGAGTCAAACTGAGCAGTATATTGACACGGCAGCCAAAATTAGAAAGTCAGAATTTTAAAGTGAGTCTGTCCCGTCCGACTACTGTATCGCGGCATGAGAAAGAAAAAGCTAAAAACTGAAAAATGATATTTTATATGACAGTTTAGAGACCGTCAATAATCAGGAGTGTGCTGTCACAACTG
This sequence comes from Polypterus bichir lapradei, assembly GCA_026402145.1. Classification (NCBI taxonomy): domain Eukaryota; kingdom Metazoa; phylum Chordata; class Cladistia; order Polypteriformes; family Polypteridae; genus Polypterus; species Polypterus bichir. The sequence continues at coordinate 79,709,534 of JANRMT010062837.1, read as the reverse complement.
GTATTTGGAACGAAGACTTTGAGAAAACCTCTTTTATACATGCTACCATCCATTATATTAATGAGAAGTACAATCTTGTGTCAAGCAAGTATGATTAAAACGAGCGAAAAACATTCGCGCTTTACTGTTTGAAAAACTTTACTGGCCGAGGAGCACGCGCGACCGCTACTTTGCTTGGCAACACCAGATTAAACTGTAGTGGCCACATTCTTAACACGATTCTCCCAGTATTGTAAACATATTGGACAACAAGGCAAGCTTACGAGGTCACTTAAAGAGTATGTGGAGAGAAAATCTAGTGCTGAATTCAGTGATGCAGCAATTTACCGATTGGTCGCATCAACAAGTAGATACAACTGTGATCTCTTTTCTGAAACCGTTCAATGATGCGACGACTGATTTAGAATCAGATATTAGGACTTCTTGAAAGAACATGTCAACAGACTTTTCAGCACCAACTCTTTTATCTACATGCTCTACAAAAGATCGAAATTTCTCAGCCAAAACCTTCTGTTTCTATACCTTTTATTTAAAAGGATCGCAAAGGCACAGGAACAAGAAGAGATTTGTAATAACTTGTAATAATCGCAACTGAATCCAATTGTACTAAATCAAAAGAGTGCAATGAAGTTCACTGGACAGCTGTTAGTAAAGCCATCTTTCTACACTGAGCTTGCGAGTCGACGAGGAGATACCAGTACGTTCACAGCGCTTTGCTTAGTTACAGTGATAGTGTGCTTGTGTAGTGTGCTATGTTTGAAAGAAAATGACATTTGTGTGTGTTGCTTAGTGTAATGGGCTATAAATAAATGTTTTAATAAAAAGGCAAACTTTCTGAAAAATTCTGTTACATGTTATTTTTGATGGCTATCTACAGGACATAAATATGTGCCTGTCTTGCAAAAGAGTCGCCTGCTTTGAATAATCAGACTGCTTTGATTAATATCTCATCCACGACAAAATATGGTGATACTGAACTGCCTGCTTCTTTTGAAAATTGTGTTCTGGGCACAATGGTTTCTAATCAGGTACTTCTCGATAGCTGAAAACAACAGTATTGTTGAACCAAAGTAAATGTGTTTACACTATTGTCCTGCATAGGAAATTGGCATGCGCCATTGTTTAAACTGATCATGTTAAACTATCTGGGGTGGGCTGGCGCCCTGCCCGGGGTTTGTTTCCTGCCTTGCGCCCTGTATTGGCTGGGATTGGCTCCAGCTGATCCCCGTGACCCTGTAGTTAGGATATAACGGGTTGGATAATGGATGGATGGATGGATGTTGATCTATCCAGAGACTGAAGCATTTATATACTTCTGGGTAATTGACAGTAAAGTGGATCAGAGAAGTACGGTCTGAGATTCGTAACTGCTGCCTGCTTCTTTTATGCTTTTGACAGCATATCGCTGTGGCTACACCATGTAGCAACAGTGGCTTGTACCTGGCACAGATTCACCTCGGCTTGAGGCCGGTAACACTTGTATTGAAGAGCAAAAAGTACTCTGAGAGAATGGGAAGTGTTTGCTAGGCTACCAGTAATACAGCGACTAGAAAAGCGTATATTTTAAGCAAAACGTATATGTGCGACGTGTGCGTATAGCAGTTACTAACATATAGATAGTACTTTATTTCAATATAGAACAGTAAGCGGTTGCCTACTCACAAAGCCTTAACAAGATATGTTGCTTACACTACTCGTTTGCTCCTTTCTGTGAAAAAGACTTGTGCTCAGAAAGTATTATTTAAGTCCCATTGGAAGATCTGTATTAAATACTGGTGAAGTAGAATCGTTGCAAAAAATGTAAATGACAGTTGGGCCAAAAAGGGTAAACCGAAAGCCACCTGCTTGTACAAGATCATGTTAAACCGGCTCATCAATCATACATGATGAAGCAATGTATTTCTGAAAAACCGTGGGCGGACGGTTGGGAAGGAGTACTGCAGGAGCGGGATTAAAAAAAATCAGTCCGCACGGATCTCTAGGGCACTGAGCACCACCGAAAAATAAAAAAAAAAATACGTCCAAGTTTAAAACAAATAAAGTTATTTAGCCTTAATCCGTGTCTTTATATTAACTACGCGTTGTGGAAAATATATGTCATTTTCAAAGAAAACAGAATAGTATGAGATTCAGCCATTTTAAAAGACGACAAGGTGTGTGAGCAACTATACAATATTATGTATTTATACTCCTCCAATGAAGTCACTATTATCACACAAGGAAACAGAAAACGCATCCTTAACTCAAGAAAAATAGAACCAAGAATTTGCGATAAAAGATATTAGGCAAGATTTTTTTTTACATTTATAGAAAACATAACTTTAGAACACAATTATTTTAGCAAAGGTATGTATACCATGTTTGTAAAGAAACAACTTCGACCTGAAAAATACCAAACTTATCCGATAGATAGATAGATAACTGCTAATCGGAAAAGAAATGTAACTGAAATGTAACAAATTACATAATTTGTACATGTATACAATAGTGTTCTAAATCAATTTAACATTGTGATATTTAGTCAATCTAATATTTTTAAACTTGCATGTTAAGAAAACAATATGAATTGCATATAACGTCTCTAGTTTTTGTCACTTCCTCGTTTTTTTTTACTCAAAACTTGGTTTGGTGGCTCACCGTTTGTACAGTTTGGCTAGTGTGCCACAATGACTCATCCAGCAATACTCTTCCACTATACTAATATATTGGGAAAGCGTATCAGTAGGGTAGTCAAGGACTGAGGGCCAGGGAGATTAGGACAGGGCAGGTTTAGAACTTCACATAAAGGGATGAATAGCGGCGGAATAACAAATACGCCTAGTAAGTTAATTTCTAGCTCAAGGTTAAAGTGCCGCAAATTAGCTTCTCCTTCAGAATGTTTTAATTGAATTGTCCTCATTATCACAACTTGTATCTTCATTTGGTCACCTAAAAGCACTTTAGTTTGTCCAATAAAAAAATCGACACCAGAATATTAACAAATTGTGGAATGAACCTTCAATACGGGGCAGCATGGTGGCACATGGTAGCGCGCTGCTGCCTTGTAGCAAGGAGACCAGGGTTCAAGTCCTGGTCCTCAATGTATGGAGCTTGCATGTTTTCCCCATGTCTGTGTGGGTTTCCTCCAGGTGCTCCAATTTCCTCCCACAGTTGAAAAGTATGCAGTTTAGGTGAATTGTGGATCCAAAATTGGCCCGTGAGTGTACTTAACCTGTGATGGACTGGCATAAGAAAAACATACAAAATATTTAAAAGTACAAGGCCTAGAAAATGCATCTACCCACATTTGCTTAAGAGGAGAGGGGCATCAGGTGAATTAAGAATATAAAATGATTGTCATCCAGCACTGTTCCATCTATAATAGAAAAATGGACATATATATGGCACAGCTATGTATTTGTACAGGTTGCAAAGGAAAATAATATTAGTCTGTAAAAATGGAAACACAAAATTGTCACAGAGCAGGGATTGATGCTTCATATGAGTCTGTCAAATAAAAACAAACTGGTTATGATTAAAGATCAAATAAATTACAGCAGCTACTTCCTATAGTATTATTGTTTCATCACCGCTCCCAAGACTGTGTTTTAGTGATTTTTTTTATCTCACAAAGGTACAATTGCATTGTCTAGGAAAGGTTGAAATTTACTTTCTTCATTGGCTGCTTTATAGAGATATCTTGGAGTTCATTCAAAAATGAAACTCAAGCAAAAAATAAGTTATGGTCTGGAAATCCCACATAATAAACTCGCCAGAGTCATCCTATACAGCCTGAATGCATCCTGAAAATAATTGAAATAATTAGGAAATGACATTAATATAATACACATATGAATATAAAATGACATGACCTGATGTGCACAAGAACACTGCATGTTTTTGCCAGATGGGCCATAAAGTTGTGTCGTTTCAGCCGTGCCATCCCACGCTAAGCACAAGGCCAGTGAGCTCTTCTCTGCTCTTTCGCTTCTTGGCACAACCAAGAAATGTAAAACTTTTCTGTCAGCCAAGAACATCATTTTCAGTGGGCACTTTACCTTAAGCATTGCTTTGAGAAATACTACAACAGTTATAAACTATCAACAGAGCCTTAGAAAATGTGAAGTATTCACCCATTGTTTTATTATCATTGACAAAACAGTTTCTTTTTGGTTTAAAAAGCAATTGAATTTTTTTATTTCAGTTGTCCCAAAAGTTTCTCTTTATTGAGCCTGACATTTTCCAACCATGTAATTTTTGGAAACTGTGTATTAGTGACATAACTCCTGTTTATTGACAGATGATTAAGGTGCCAGGTATGGCTTTTAAGACTGCCAGCAGGGCTACTGTGCCCTCTAGGCAGTGCATAAAGGCTGGAAGATGTGCTTGTACTTTATAAAGCGTCATTCAATACAAGAGTTATATCTTAAGTATTTTCTGCAAACAATAACTGTGACCAGTGCTAAATTTGTATGTTACAGAATGACCAGATTTGTTTGCCTATCTGCCGCAGAAAGTCAGGTGCAATGTGTGGGCTTGTGCATTTTTGATTATTTTGAAGGCGGAGTAGAACAATAAGGAACCCTGTTCTGCTGGCCTTCTCAATGGCGTCATACCTCATTTGTTGTAGTCTGCAGTTTCGTGGGGGTTTTGATTCAGCACATATCATGAGTAGCTTTTTCAGAACAGAGATTTATGGTAACAAAATATTACATTCTGAAATTTCTGATCATTTGTGGACTATATGTTGGTCATTATACAATTTATTAGATATTATAAATAGAGTGGAGACAATCCAAATTAAGTTAAAAACAGAAGGTTATTCAAAGACATCAGCAGAAGCTTTTTTTTGCTATTCAAAAAAAGTCATTTTGAAATAATTATTGTATTATTTCACAATATTACTGTGTTATTAGAACTGTATTTTAAGAATTTACTGAACAGAATTAGAACAATGGATAAATAGATAGATATTGTTAGCATTAGTAAATAAGAATAAATATAACTTATAAGATTATATTTTACATGAGCATTAAAAGGCTTATTTTGGTACATCACCAGTTTTGAGCTTCAAATGTATTGTCACATATGTGTAAATAAGAGATAAAAAGATCATTGACTGATTGACGATTACAACGTGACTGATTATGGGCAGCACTGTTGCCTCTCACTTCCAGACTCCCAGGTTCACATCCTTGCTACATCATTTTTTAATATCATTTACATTTTCTTCCCATATTTACGTGAATTTAATGGAATTATAAGCAAATTCCATTAAACCAGGTCACATAACTGAGTTCATTTATTAACATCTGGGATTTCGTTATATCATTGGAAATGCATAAACAGGATTACGTGTACGGTACACGGTGTACCACTGCCTCTATAATGAAGTGCGTATTTTTCCCCTCCGCTTTGTGCTCCAGTGATGTTACGGTTAGACTGCAGTAAAGTCAGCGTTCAGTCAGTCTGCCAAACTAAATTCGTATTTCAACATACTGTTAAAAAAAGAAAGGCACGAAGCACGTAATGTTCTTTCAAACTGGCAACTGCACTTGCATCTGTGGCCCTAGCTAAAGTAATGAGTATCCTGGCCATTAGGGGGCCCATACTGCCTCTTATCTCGGTGTACCGTGCAGTGTGTGAAGGCACCTCAGTAACCGGTATTGCAAGGCGAGACATTAGCTCGTGGAGCGAGACTCTGTCCCGTAAGTGCGTGCCAGTGGCACTGTCCTGCCACTGGCCCTGAAAATATTAAAGTACACTATACTTAATGCCCATGCCACCACTCTCATTTTTCATAAAGAACATCTCCAAGGACAATTAGAATAAAAATGAAAAAGGTGTATAACAAAACATATACAATGAATTATAATATGGTGGTCACTGCAGTTAATAACTATCCATCCATTATCCAACTAAAATAAAACTAGGCTGCTTTATTTAAACTCAGATTTTATTATTAGGAGATGGGATTGGCTCCAACAGACCCCATGACCCTGTACTTAGGATATAACGGATTGGATAATAAATGGATGAATAAATGTAAATTAAGTTATTAGAGAGACAGCAATAATTAAGAGACACGGTACACATTTCAAGGTGCATCTCCCAGCATGCACGAGAACACGTATTATGGGATGTTAGCGGAGATGTAAGATTAATTTGCGTTTGTTTTTCCTTGTTTGTTATTTTCGGCAAGGATTTATAATAATGGCAATAGCTAAGAATTTCTAATATACCAAATCAGTCACGAAGTGTGCGTTAATGACCAGAGGTGGGTTTATTTGCATTTGACTTGTATGTTTGTTATATGTTAAGACGCAACGCTTTTTAAAGTGTACAGGTACTGTTTAACGTTTATTTGTTGGAATGTGCCGTGGTGATATTTACATGCAATAATAGTTTATGTTGTTACATTAATGTATTTTACTATAAGTTTATTGATAACTTTATTGATTTGGATCTCATACTGCCGATAAGCTAGTGCCTAATTTGAGTAATACTGACATCTAGTGGACTTTTGTGTAATTTACCAATAAGTTGTATGTATTCTTTTTTATTGTAGACCACACACACATATTATGCCTATTCATATACAATTGGATATCTTCGAATAAATACTGTAAGTCAATTTCATTCAAAGCTGCTGTGTGGAATTCTCTGCATCATTTACCAGTGTCCTGACCGACACTCCGGAGTGAACACTTCAAGTCCTGAACTCATCACAGATACAGTATTCCTTTGCTACAAAACTATTGCTATTTATTTAAAGTATGCTATGAAAACATGACAGGTACAATGTGTTTGCTTAAAAATGTTATATGACAGAGGTTTTTTTTTTACATTCTTGAATTCAGCACCCAAAAATATGTAAAAATCCCATGAAATAATCAAAACAATATTTTTTCACCTATACCTGTGAAATTCAAAGCAATGCCCTTAGTGTGAAGGCATTTGTTGGGCACGATTTTTATCCAGCACTCTTAAAGGTGGCTGCCAGAACCTTGGTGAACCGCTGTCCAGTTAAAAATTGACACATTTTACTCTTTTTACTAAGTAGTTCTTGTTTCAGGTCATTTTGTTTTTGGTTTGCGTTTATAAGCCTTGGCACATAAAACATGTCTGATAAAAACATATCAACCTATGTGAAGTTTGTTGTACTTTAGGAAATGTTTGGGGGAGGAGGGAAAACAATATTTTGATCCAGGCCCAGGCTAGAAATCCAACTCCTCTGTCCTAACACCCGACATGGATTTCAACTTGTAATGCCGTGTGCAATTTGAAGACATGCTTTAATTAATTCTCCTCTTTCCTTTTTTTCCCTTTGTTTTTTTTTCTGCTAACACAACACATGTTCTCTGAAACGACTGGTACTGTGTCTTCAACTGTCAACACTTGAATCCGATCCAATGCAGGAACTTTTACTAGCCCTTTAGTGTACTGCAGACATAGAAAGCGATGGGCTGACTGGCACAGCTTGCAAGAAAAGGCTGAGTTAAGTCCTTAGTCATTGCATGGACCTTGTAGACTTATTAGCCAGGCCTGCCTAAATTGTCCTGGCCTGCGTATTTCTGTGAAATGTATGGAGCTACACAGGCACAGCACCATAGTAACCGCGGTGTACGCCAGCAGTTTCAGGCCGGAAGGGACATCACCGTGTATCAAGACCAGCAGTTTAGTAATAAACGTTTATAGCTCGTCACAAATAAAATTGATTGACATGCTAACTACATCAAACCAACCCTTAACCATTTACTCTACAAGCTAACCATACCAACCCCTAACCTTAACTTCCCTCCAATAACTGGTGCTCTACAACTGCTGGCATGGACCTGCGGTGACTAATGGTGGTCTACCTCTGCAGCTGGATATTATGTGCCTATTGGCTAGCGAGAATCACTCGCAGGGCCACCGATTTGGCGCATAACCGAAGGGTCTATTGGTGTCGCATGACTGGTCCTTCTCTTTTGTATTGGGTATATTTGGTCTCACGACTCTTTTATTGATTCGATCCTATTGTTTGTTTTTGTTCTGTATTTGCCGTGGAATAAGGGTCGGAGGTTTGAATGCCTTCCAACGACATGAGCCCTTGAGAATGAAGCCCGATCCTGCTTGTAAAACACCTCCTGTCCTATCCCTTTTTGGCCTTGTGAAATTGCCATTTGAGAAGGATTTTATGAACTCCCGGGATTACTGAGGAAGAGTGTTAGTTTACTTTGGAGGTACGGTTCCACTTGCCAGAAACACGATGATTAGAAATATGATTTATTTAAGGAAAAGCGCTAGGCGTCGACGCCATAGACTAAACCTTAACGGATTGAAAGCGCAGCACCAATTGGGTGCGCAACCCACCAGTGCAGCTACAGGAGTCTTGTTTTATGGGCTTTTCTACGTGTTTAGAGCCCAAAGAAGTTAAGCACGGGAGCGCAGGGTTTTCACAGTAGGTTGGGGTGCATGATACAAATAAAACCCGCGTTACTTTGGATCCAGAAAAACAACTGGAGCGAGTACGTCCACAACAGAGAAAGAAGAGAAGACAATCGTCGGCCCGATCAATGCAGTGCTGAGTTCTCGAATCGAAATTGCGGCCGCTAGACCAAAACGCGCTAAACAAAGGCGATCGATACTTTTTCAGTAGTCGTGGTGATGAAACTCCTCCCTAACAATGTTTTAATTTCCTACACATCACACATAACCGTCATTTTAATTCTGTATCTCGAGTTGCGATTTTGTTACTGAATCATTTTTCAGAAGCAGTTGAAGCACGTTCTGTTATGTTTTCGCAGGCCAGTGACACTCGCTGACGGGACAGTTTCGTAGGACAGTGCCACGCGCTCACGGGCCAGTGTGCACTACATGTTAGAGATCGTAAATTCCAAACCGCACCGGGCTAGGGCTCAATATGCGGCCACTAAAGGCACAGGACGCCGATTACAATATCCAAGGGTTCTAACAGTGCAAGCAAGTGCAGGTGCCGTTACAAAGCTTAACCTTTTTTCTTGAATCCAGACACAATTACAAAATATGTAAAGTCTGAAATTTACCGGACCTAAGATAAAAATTAGCCTACTGTACATTTTAGTTTGTTTAGACCAATGCATCCCCGATTTGTTTTTACTTTTATTTTTTCACCTGGTAACAGTTTTTCTTAGTGCTACGCTTCAGCTACAGCAGCAGCTTGGTGATCGACGCTAGGTGGTAACACCCTGTGCGCAACACGTGTACTTCTACAACTACTTTACTATGTATACACTCGTGTGCAAAAAAAAAGACTAATCACAGGGGAAAGGGAGCATAGCAAGACCCCCGAAACAGTGCCATGTTGTTGTGTATTTTTTTGTGACGATAATCCCCCCGTGTACAGTCTTACTGTATCACATGAGCACGTGAACCAGTGCTTACGGAGATTTGTTGGTCACCTGTTCATACCCCCTGCGGAGTTTCCCCTGCAGTTTCCTTTGACGTTGCACACAATGAGCTCGTGAAAAAGGTTACCAGAGAGTGCTGAACAATCAGATCCGATCCCACGATTTGCCAGTCTGACACTCCGGTCATTAAACTGCAATACTGTATTGCGTTAACTACAGGGAAAGCTTTGGTAATGGGAACCGCCGTTCGAATCTTATCCTTTCTTTTGCTACAGTTGTTCGTGACCGAGCCCGCCTTGCCTGGAAATGTGCTGGTGTGGCCCACGGATCACAGCCACTGGATCAATATGAAAGTCATTTTGGAGGCGCTGAGCAGCAGGGGCCATAATGTCACTCTGCTACTATATTCGGCATCGCCGCGGGTTAATTGCACGAGCCGCTTCAATACGGTGATCTTCCAAGTTCCTTTTTCACAGGAATCTCTGCCTAACCTATTTAACGAGATTTCGTATTTCTGGCTGAATGAATCGCCTTCGCTGTCAACACTGCAGTTCACTTTAAAGATGCGGGACTTGATTAAGAAAGGAGTTGTGCTCAGTAAGCAGATGTGTGACGGAGTGCTCCGTAACGAGGAGCTGCTGGAAAGACTGCGTCAGTCGCACTTTGAAGTTCTTCTCTCGGACCCAATGTTCCCCTGCGCAGAATTAGTGGCAGACAAACTTGGGATCCCCTTTATCTACACGCTCCGCTTCTCCTTCGGCAGCAGCATGGAGAGACTATGTGGACAGTTACCCGCTCCCCCCTCCTACGTGCCCGCTATCCCCAGCCAACATACAGACACAATGGCTTTTCAGTTGCGCCTGAAGAACTTCATGTCTTACTTGGGTTATGACCTACTTTTTAACGAGTGGTCATTTTCAAATTGGGATTCTTATTACCGCGAAATAACAGGTAAGTTTAAATGCATGGGGTTGATGAAGTGCCGCTTTTCTTTCCACAGCCAGCCGCTCATTCTCAGAACCTCATGGACCAGGTTGACTTTCTGGCGAGGGTGCAGCGTTGAAAAAGGGCGCTTCGAGCCATCAGGCAGGCTTCACTACCGATCACACCTCCGATGTGGAGACACCCAGTACTAGGGGCGTCTCTGTATTTAGGGCAAATGGACCATCTCTCAGCAGATGGCGATGTTGTTGACAAATTAAATAAGCTAAGCGGTTAACGTTCCTTAACACAGGAATAACAATTAAACTCGAAAATGTTTACATTGTGAATAGTTATTTTTAAATGTTTAGTTGTAAAATTATTTTTATCTGCATTTATGAAGACAATAAAATATTATTAGAATATTTCCATCATGTCAAATGTACAAATTCCGTATTTTTCAAGTCAAAGATATTTTTTAATTTTTTAACAAACATGGCATATTATATATATATATATATATATATATATATATATAT
>JANRMT010062837.1:79633901-79697843 GCA_026402145.1 Polypterus bichir lapradei | reverse complement strand
TATATATATATATATATACACATATATATATGCATTAGCCACACAAAATTATGGTCTAAAGTTAAGTGTTCTCCATTCATTTTTTAAAAATATATAGCCTGTCTTGGCGTTTTATAATGAAAGCCATGGGGCAGGGAGCACCATCGAAAAAAAAAAAACTTAAAAACTTGCCAAGTATGTCCATTTTTAAATCTAAGAAAGGTATTTAGCATTAATCAGTAACAAAGGTTATACAGTATATATCATTTCAAACAAAAAAAAATATTATGAGATCCAGCCATTTTAAAAGAAGTCAAGCTGTGTGTGAAACCTTGGCAGTCTTTCACCTCTCACCCAAACCCCCATGGTTGGCATCATTTCCTTTTGAAAGACCAAATCACATTAAACTTTTTTTTGCCACATTCCTGGTATCATGATAATTTACTTCTGTATTTATGTTAGAACTCCTGCCACGAATTAGCTACTGTCACACAAGGAAACAGAATATGCAATCTTACCTCAAGGAAAATAGTACCAGGAATATGAGATAAAAAGATTATTTCCAGATCCCCTTTGTAACAAACATATGCCAGTAACACAGAAGGCATGTTTTCTTATATTGAAGCTTTTGGTAAGTTTTTAGGCTTTTATTTTCCAGTGGTGCTCTGTGCCCCGTAGCTTCCATTATAAAACTCCACAGTGGGCAAGGTATTTTTTTTTTAATTCATAGAAAACACTTGACTTTAGAACACAATTCTGTGTGGAAAATGCATATACAGTACACCATGTTTGTGAAGAAACAACTTTGACTTGAAAAATATTAAACTTATCTTTTAACTACAAAACGGAAAATACTTTTAATTGAAATGTAACAAATTATACAATGTATTAATGCATACAATATTACTCTAAATCAATTTAACATTGAGATATTTAATATTTTTAAACATATATATTATGAAAACAGCAATACATATTTCATTGACTTACATATAACTTCTCTAGTTTTTGTCACTTTCTCTTTTTTTTGTTTTAAAACTTGGTTTGGTGGCTCATCTTTTGTATAATTTTGCTGATGTGCCACAATGACTCATCCAGCAGTCGTCTTCCATTGTACTGCAATCCCAACATCCCTGGTACTGTCTTTCCCATTGATATTTATTTAATTATAACGTGAAAACAATAAAAAAAAAAACTATAATTGACAACTATAAAATGAGTTTTCTGAAAAACTGTTATGTAATGTAGAAAAACGGTTGTCATTTTTCATTTGGATCCCCAAAAACAATCACATGACATAATCAAAACACATTTTTCAGTATATATCCGTGTAATTTTATGTATTGTTAAAATATTTATAACAACCTCAGCATAGCTGTCATAATTACATTTTTTCAATTTTACATAATAGTCTCAATTCAGATTCTTGTCTAGAAAACTACTTCTTGTTGGAGTACTGTATGTGAAATTTTCTTTGTGCCTGGTGCCAGTAGCTTGTTTCTGGGTTGTTTGGGCTTTCACCCTGCAGTGTGTCCTCGGCCTGCGTTTACTCAAGTGTGTGCATGTACAGCCTGAAGACTTCACTCATGTCTTGGGGCTTGAAGAATTGTCCCTTAGAAGTGACAATGGTTGTTTTTTTGTCACATAATTTAAAGTATGTATAAACTTCTACATCACTTTATTTATTTATAAACAACACAATCTAGCACTTGGTCTATTGAATGTATATAGGAAGTTTCAGAATTTTCAGTTGAATTTGTGCTTTCAGGATTTATGCTGAGATATCTCTACATACTGTCATTTAGTGGTTGTACGACAAAATAATTGTTGACATCCCCATTTTGTGTAATTTCTTTTTTTATGGCATTATTTGGCTGACAGTTTATCCTTGTTTGTGCTGGTAGCCTAATTTGATTTCCATCAAAATGCTTTTATAGGACAGTCAATATACAAATAAAGGAAGAAGGAAACTATACTCTTTATTGTAGAACATGGGATGTATTGTTTCTTATGAAAATTATTTTTCACAGTCTGGTATATACAAAAATGTTTAAGAGTTACTTACACATTGTTTTCTAAAAAAATCCATATGTAATCTTGAATCAAAATATGTTGCAGGACTGCCTTACACAAATACATAAAACATATTTTTGTAAAGAGAAATGCTGAAGACTTGCAAGCTATACAAGAAGGTAAACACTTTGAACAGTTAAATCAATAAAGAATAATGTAAAATTGATAAGAGATCATGGCAATCAGAACAGCACTAACCATCTACTAGTAGTACACATACAGTATATTTAACAGGTGGAATTAAATTGACAAATAATATTTTCTTGAACACTGCGGTGGGCTGGCACCTTGCCTGGGGTTTGTTTCCTGCCTTGTGCCCTGTGTTGGCTGGGATTGGCTCTAGCAGACCCGCTTGACCCTGTAGTTAGGATATAGCGGGCTGGATAATGGATGGATGGATGGATATTTTCTTGAACGGATTTATCATCATCATCATCCTCAATGGCACATCAACTAGGGAACATTGGTGTGTAAATTGCAAAATTATTATCTCTTTAAATAATATGCTGGAGGGGTTTTACTTAAAATATACAATCCTATAGCTTTTTGCATACTTATAGCTGTAAAAAGTAATATTCTCATAGCAGCATTAATCTAATTTAGGGTCGCTGTAATCTAACCTGAGAGTGATAGGCATAGGGCAGCAATCAGCACTGAACAGGCACCAGGCTATTGTGCGGTCTGCCCATGCACACCCTCACGCTCACACTGGGCCAATCTGGAATCATCACTTGAGTTAATTTGCACATCTTTGGCATGAGGGGGAGAACTACAAAGACAGTGACTGCCTTCAAATGCTGCATTCTGGAATCTTGAGCTGCTGCACCACAGTGCCATTATTCAACTGCAAACGTGTTAATTTTCTTTGTACTTTTGTGTGTTCATTTTCTGCATTATACTATGATTCCTACGATTTTCATTTATTGATGTGGAAAGTACAGTGTTCATAATAATGTAACATTCTTAAACCTGCTTAATTCAAGTAAGGGGCAGGGGGGCCAGATCCAGTTGCAGCGTTTTAACACAAGACAAGAAACAGCCATGTTCAAATTGCCAGGCTATCAAAGGGCTTGATCACCCATCCCACACTCCCATTCACATCAGAGCCAATTTGAGCCACCAGTTAACCTGTCAGAGCACGTGTTTGGGGGTGTGGCAGGAACACAGGGAGATTGTGTATATTCCACATAGACAATGATCGGGCACAAGATTCGTACCCAGTGGGCATTATTTTGATCTGTCTGTAATCTTCAGATTTAATAAGAAAAACTGCATACCAGGTTGCATTTAACCATAGATTTAATAATTCTGGCGTTATACCTTTAACCATAGATTTAATAATTTTGGTGTTATATTAAGATAGAATACATACAAACTCTAGGGGTGTGTGTTGAAAAGAACTTTAGTATTTTACCAGTTACTACAGGTGTCCGCCTCCTTTCCCTTTGACATTACAACCAAATGTGCTCGTACAGAGGTTGTCCCTGAGAACTGATAAAACAGTATAGATCACATGATTGCCCAGCCTAAACATAAACGACAGGAGAAGCTTTGACAATGAAACCTGCTGCGCCAATCTTATCCTTTCTTTTGCTAAAGTTGTTCATAAATCTGGCTGGAAATGTGCTGATGTGGCTATAATCTTAAAATTTAATAAGATCAAGTACAAACCAGGTTATATTTATTATATTAAGTCAAAAAAACAAATTATGTGGGACAATATCTGTTCAAAAGCAATGTCATTTTAATAGTATTTTTATCATTTACTACAGTACTGACCTGTAAGGTGTCCGCCACCGTCTCCTTTGATGTTTCACACAATGAGTTCATACAAAGTTTACCAGAGTAAGAACAAGCAGTCGATTGGCCCAACCTGACACTCCGGTTGTAAAACGGAAGTACTGAGTTAACTACAGAGGACGCTTTAGCAATGTGGCCTGCCGTGCGAATCTTTTCCTTTTTTTTTCTACAGTTGTTCGTGACCGAGCCCTTCCTGGCTGGAAATGTGCTGGTGTGGCCCATGGAACACAGCCACTGGATTAATATGAAAGTCCTTTTGGAGGCGCTGGACAGCAGGGGTCACAGTGTCACACTGCTTCACTGTTCGGCGTCGCCTCACTTCAACGACACGAGCCGCTTCAAGACAGAGATTTTCGAGGTTTCCTATTCACTGGAATCCAGTCTTAACCTGGTAAATGACGGGTTGCATTTATTCTTGAACGAATCGCCTTCGCTGTCTTCATTGCAATTTATTTTGAAGATACGGGAGTTTATTACCAAAACCGCGGAGCTCAATAAGCAGATGTGTGACGGAGTGCTCCGCAACGAGGAGCTGCTGGACAGACTGCGACAGTCGCACTTCGACGTTCTTCTGTCAGACCCAATAATCCCGTGCGGTGAATTAGTGGCAGAAAAACTTGGGATTCCCTTTATCTACACGATTCGGGTCTCCTTCGGATTAGAACAACTATGCGGACAGTTGCCGGCTCCCCCGTCCTACGTGCCTGGTATCCCCAGCCTGAACACAGACACCATGGATTTTCAGATGCGCCTGATAAACTTCATGTCTTACTTGAGTCTGTACGTGTATTTTAAAGAGTGGTCATTTTCAAATTGGGATTCGTATTACCGCGAAATCACAGGTAAGATCAAATGTTCAGCCTGATGTGGTGCCGCTTTTCTTTCGCACAGTCGCTCATTCTCAAAACATTACGGATCAGGCTCACTGTATCAATCAAGTAAATGTACGCATGGTGTAACATGAAGATCCTTTGGGAGATTTAGTATGTGAGTTTGAAATTTGGTGCACTTTAAAAAAATTCTAATCACATCATCAAAGAGTTTGTTTTCACAGGCGTGTCCATTTCATATTTTTTAACTGTTAGTAATTTACAAAAATATCAGTAATAATGCAGTTCAACTGTTAAAAATAAAAGTGACCCACTGGTTCTGAAGAGCAATGCCATAGGGGAACCAAGTCTGGTCTCCAAAAGACCCATCCATATGAAGGTTCCAAAAAGAACCTTTGTTTATTTATAACAGATTTGTAAAATATCAATAAATTGTGATTTTAAAAGGATGCTTCATCTGTGGTGGGCTGGCGCCCTGCCCGAAGTTTGTTTCCTGCCTTGCGTCCTGTCTTGGCTGGGATTGGTTCCAGAAGACCCCCGTGACCTTGTGTTGGGATATAGCGGGTTGGATAATGGATGGATGGATGCTTCTTGCATTCATCCAGTAACACAGGCTAAGTCACAGTTTTACTGTCCTGCCATTTAGCCTACCATACATTAAAGATTATTAGTTTGTTTTTCAACATATCAGGAAGTTTGCTTCAAAGCACAAAGAACCAACTATATATGCAGAAAACACTTCAAAGAATGGAATGATGTGCTGCCAAACAATGACTCAATGAGGGACCAAACCCAATAAACAACCATAAAATGCCATTTCATAAACATTTTTAACAGTGTACGTGTATTAGTAGTGTACGTAAAAGCTTTTTTGATACCTTTTTACTGTATGAGCTAGCTGAAGTTGCCTTCATAAACAGCAGATTCCAGCTCAAGTGATGAAAAGATTCCAGTACTATTGTTAGTTGACAAATGTGAAGGGCCTGCGGCTAACTGGAGTTTACATTTATTAAAATACTCTTCAAACTTTTTTTTTTTTTTTTGTAATTATAAATCAGTGGTGAAGTCTCAAGCTAAAACTGTTGACTGTATCCCACATTGATCAGCTATCTGTCATGTTTGAAGTTTGCATATAAAATGCAGTTTTAGAGAAATACTAATTTATTGTAATTTTTGGGTCAGGGATTCTTAAACTTTTTAAGCAATGTGGATTAAAAGTCACTTCTGGTGCGCCTAAGGGATTAAGCTTAATTAGTTTCATAGTATATCTGCCCCATACTGGGACCCAAGAAGTTTATATTACCATAATGAGACCAGAGCCAAAGTGTAAAGCACTTTGAGCTACATTATTTGTATGAAAATGTGCTATATAAATAAATGTTGTTGTTGTTGTTGTTGTAGACAAATAATATAATTGACAAAAAGTTTTTGTTTCCAAACAAGAATATTTCTCACATGAATAGTACTAAAAGAGAAAAGTGGACCACAGACATATTGTTAATAAAACATTTCTCATTCAGAACAGGAAATAGATTTCTGAGGTATATCACTGACAGAGCTAAAGCTTGGTAAGATTTAGTAAAACTATGAGAAGTTAATACATCTTTATAAGAGGAGGAGTGCAGTGCAAGGATAAGATGATTTGTTGATAGTTTTTAATGCCTTAACTCATGGTGCTGGATATGAAAGAAGTAGTTAAAAAATTAAATAATAATGTTATTTACCTTGTCTTAAATAAAATTAGTATTTTTAACTATGTTAGGGCTAATTATTTATTTTCCTTTAGCCTCAGGGCTGAATATTTTTCCAAAAAACTGTTTTCTGAAAAGCACACAAAGCAATGGTTTCACACATACATCAACATTAAATACTTATTTATGACAAATGTCACTCTTCTTTTTGCTCCATGAGCATCAATAGTATGTAAATTTATATACTTATTA
This sequence comes from Polypterus bichir lapradei, assembly GCA_026402145.1. Classification (NCBI taxonomy): domain Eukaryota; kingdom Metazoa; phylum Chordata; class Cladistia; order Polypteriformes; family Polypteridae; genus Polypterus; species Polypterus bichir. The sequence goes on along the minus strand of JANRMT010062837.1, from coordinate 79,691,218 downwards.
CATACCCATTTGCCTAAATACTAAGAAGCTGAAAGGCACGTTCTTAAAAAAACAGCTTGAAGTGCTCATGTGGCTGGTAATCCATAGTGTCCACTAGCACACTGCATCATTTCAAGTCCAGTAGCCAGCTTGCCTCCCATGGATCTATATTGGTGTAATCCTCGCAGGAGAACGTTACCATAGGCTTGTCATCTACATGAACATGTCCAGCACTATGCTAAGACGGGGCCTGATCAGCTGATGCAGGTACCAGTCTTTCTTTTTCAATTTCCAGATTGCATTAAAATCAGTTTGTATGTGTCTGTGTAGTCTTCCCAGGTGAACGTTGCCTTAGGTGCATCAGCTGCGTGATCATCAGGTACCTGACTTTTGTTTTCAATCTCCAGATCACTTGGCATCAAAATCAGAAGAAGTCAGAGTCTGATTCAGCAATAATATGCAAAAAATAAATAAATAAATAAAAAATAGAGTATTTTGCTTTGCACATTCGCTTCACTCTCTTGCAAGCTGTCAGTGCCATTCTAGATGTTGCTTACTCTCTGCTACTCACACAGGAATTAGACTTCAAGTTAATGAGTCTAACATTATCCCTAACAAACAGAGTTTACCTATGACGTAACGGCAAGTTTCATCAATGTTAATAGCTGATTTTCTCCCTCTACCCCGGATGTCAACTTTTGTCGACATAAACCCTCAGGGTTACGTTTCAGCAAACATCGACATCTACATTAAAAGGGTTAAATACGGTTTTTTAAATGACTTCCACCATTAACATTACATCCTTCTGAATATGTTTGGTAATTGTTCTGCATATGCTAGTTTTCTTTTAACAGCTTAATAAACTGAGCACAAAAGGTTGCGTCACATATCAAAATTATTACTAAAAATGTATGCACTGTTTGTATTTTTTACTAGTATCAATTTTGACAAAGAATTTTGTAAACATGTCAGTCTAGTATGAAATGTTTAACACTGATGACTGACATTGTGTTGAATCCCAAAGTCCATTCTGCATCCTGCCCTAATCTTTTGATGTTTTCTGCTGTTCTCAATGATCTAACAAACAGAACCTTCACACAATCATATCAGAATTTATCAAACCACTTTAAAACCTCGGGTCACGAACATCTCAGACCACGTACAAATCGGGTTACGACCAAAAAGTTCGCCAAACTTTTGCATCTGTTCACGACCACACACTCAGGTGACTAACAAGCCAGTTTCCCTTCCGGTTCATACGCGCCGATGATTTCCACACGTGTTCAGTCTCTCCCTGTGCAGAGAGAGAGAGAGCGCAAGAAGGCAGTTAAGGAATGCACTGGGCTTATTTTTAAAGAGACAGATTCGAGCATTAATTTAATCTCGTATTTAATGAAGACTTTTTTCTATTGGATTTTAACCTCCACTTCACTTCAGTTTTTATTTGATCATTTATTTATTTCTTCTTTTTTTTTTTTTTATTAATTTTATTACAATCCATACAATGCAGTCAAGTTTTTACAAAGAGAAAAATTAAGAACAGATCGATCCCCACCCTCATTTATTTATTGAAGGATTCTGAAAGCACTGCACTTTATTTAATTTGGACTTTGTTTTTGATTGTTGTTTTGTTGATTTTAATAAAAGCACTTGGCACTTTTTGCACCATCCGATTGCTCTATTGTAGTGCCTCACTGTCGTGCTCATCAGTAACATTACCGACGGTGACGGGTTTAAGGGCTCCCGGAAGCGAGATGGGAGCATGCAGCGAAACCGCATCGTCACAGACTTTACCTCAAAACTATAATCTCCTCTCCACCCAGTTTCTCCTCGCTTCCTTCATGCCAGAACTCGACTCATGCAAGGTTAGTTTTCTTGGTTGTTTATGGTTAGTTTTTGTATAAATTACAGATTTTTCAAATGTTCATTTTTTTCCCTGTGCTTAAAACTCATTAAAAAAAGTGTTTACAGAGAGCAGTTCGTAAGGTTGTAGCGTGGACTCTTGTTAGTTTTCTCTGTTCAAGGTTTTCAATGTTTTTACATTTAGTTTACTATTACACTGTGCATTCTATGGTATAATTAACTATTTTTGTTCTTAAAAATATTTTTTAAAATATATTTACATACAGGCGGCACGGTGGCACAGTGGGTAGCGCTGCTGCCTCGCAGTTAGGAGACCCTGGGTCCTCCCTGCGTGGAGTTTGCATGTTCTCCCCGTGTCTGCGTGGGTTTCCTCTGGGTGCTCCGGTTTCCTCCCACAGTCCAAAGACATGCAGGTTAGGTGCATTGGCGATTCTAAATTGTCCCTAGTGTGTGCTTGGTGTGTGGGTGCGCCCTGTGGTGGGCTGGTGCCCTGCCCAGGGTTTGTTCCTGCTTTGCGCCCTGTGTTGGCTGGGATTGGCTCCAGCAGACCCCCGTGACCCTGTAGTTAGGATATAGCGGGTTGGATAGTGGATGGATGGATGGATTTACATACAGCTCGTATGGCCTGGTAATTGTATTTACATACAGTCCTATGGGGGAAAATTACTTCAGGTCACGACCAGAGTTTTGGAACGAATTACAGTCGTGAACCGAGGTTCCACTGTATGTTTACAGATATTAGATTCAACATATGGCATAACAGCAAACACAAGGTGAGGCACCGACCAGTTGTACATGACCGCCGAAACTGAACTTGGCGTAAAACACAACTATGGTACCATATATACTCCCACTATACTGACAGCATCCCTGACAACTGTTACATCCTTACCAGTTACTGCCTCACCAGTCCTTTTCATTTCAATATTTCAGTCGCTGTAGTCCCTTCATCTCACAAGCTTGTCTGCCATTCCCTGCTCTGTTTTGCTATCTTATTGATATATTTGTCTGTTAGTCATCTTAGTTTGACTGTTTCACAGGTTGATTTCATGGGGAACATTATTTTTAGTACCATGGAAATTAAAGTTCTCTGTGAAACATCAATAGCATTGTTTCAGATACTACTGCAATAGACAGCACGCTTAATAGTGGATGGTATATCATAGTATTCACATTTAAGGCAAACTTGGATAATTTTACTACACAGTCATGTAATGAACCATCAGAAACATGTCCATGACCCAACAGATTAAAAAAACACTGATCTAGATAATGCATCTAGCATTTTTAATAGCGGGCGGCACAGTGATACCATCCAATCAGTATACTTTCCAGCGTTTGCATCACATGCCTAGTCGTTATCTGTGTGATGATTGTTCTCCCACTGTCTAAGTGTGTTTTCTATAAGGCACTATAATTTCTCTTTTGTATTCCTTAAGACATGGAGATTCAGCTAATTGGCAACTTATAATTGGCACAGTGTAGGTGTATGCATGGGTGGACCAGGCACACCATCCAGAGCTGTTTCTTGCCTTGTATCCAGTGCTGCTGAGATTGTCTTCAGTTGCCTAAAGCTCCGAATTGATTTTAGCAGGTTTGAGGTGGCCATCTTTAATAGTATGAACCCTTGTATCGTTGTGTTGCCTTTTTCCACAGTACCCATGAAAAGTTATACAATTGGTGGGCTCCAAGCAGTGGGTATCTTGGTCCAACATTGATGTTGTCACAACTGTCAAATGTTAAACTTTAAGAAATGTGACGTAAGCAGCTTGTAACTTACTGGAAGTAAGAATTATAAATGCCAGATGAAATATGGGAGTGAAAATCTCAAAAGGTTTAACCATGGGTTTGATGACAATTTACAGGGTAATTCTAAAAGGACTGAACACTTTAAAATATGTATTATTCAGTAAGTATCATAGGAACACGTAGTCTAAACCAAATTGTGAATAGATTCTCAAAAGAGTTTTTTTTTTTTTAAATCATACAAATGCCCCAAATGGGTCCCTTTTGTCACAAGGCATACATCAGTTCTGTGTTTTGTCTCAGATCCCTTGTAGCTTATCACCATTGACAACAATTTGCTACAAATCATACAGCAACCATGAAAAAAATTAACGGTAATAACTCTGCAATGTGGTGTATACTACATGTTTATATGACACTTAGTTACTTAGTAATACATGTTTGAATATGCTCAGATCTTTTAGAAATTGACAATTCTAGATATCGGTTAGACAAACAAGAATTTCACTGTACTCTGTATTCATGACAATACTACCACTACTGCTACATTTCCCAAAATGTACATTGTTACTGTGCCTGATTGACTGCTGCTGTGGAATGGTGCCACACACCCAGGGTTGGTTCCTGCCTTGCGCCTGAGGCTACTGGGAGATACGCCAGACATCCATGGCACTTAACTGGATTAAGGAGGTTTGAGAATGTCATTTTATTTAATGTAAAATTTACCCCACTGGATGCCTTTACTAGTTTAGTTTAGCAGTGTGCACTTTTGGAAGTTGTGATAAGAAATGTCGGGAACACTGGTTCAACTTTATGGCCACTTACCAAAAATGCAATGAAGATAATGTAAGATAACTTTATTACCCATTGTTAAAATGGATTTTGAAACATTGTGTTCATTTCATCAACATGACATACAACATAAAAATAAAATAAGTATAAAATTACATTAAGAACATTTAAAGCCATTAAAACGTAATCAACATTTAGCTCATCATTAAACTTAAAAGATCGTAACCTTCATTCCATTTGTCTGTACTTCCCATTTTAATTGATTCTGGTACACAAGACCATATCAGAGAACCCAAAAATGTTTTCCTAATGGATGAAGCTGATAGGATATGAGATATGTTTCTGGGTTTGTCTGAAGATAGCTTGTTCATAGAGTGCTTTTAGAGAATTGTTTTGTTGTTTTGTAATGATTTTCATGGCTACCTGGATAAGTCCATTTATTTTCAACCTATGATGAAATGACCAGTTTCACAACGCTGAAATGCCATAGTCTAATATGCAGTTTATAGCAGCAGGCAGTAAACATTCAGACAACTGAGGCACACAAGCTTCAAGACAATACAAGGATTGTGAACATTTTTAACTTTGACCTTATTTGTGAATAATGAAGCGAATGAAAGTAAATCCAAGATTAAATTCTTAATATTTTCTAAAGGAAAAACCATTGTCAGCCAATATAGCCAACTTGTGGTTTAATATCCTGTATATCCTGTATCTTACGTATCTCGTATATTATAACACTAGCTGTGTTAACTGGCTATATGCAGGACATTTCATAAGACAGTGTGCCTCAGTTGCAGTGCTTTGAGTTAATCAGGTATGTCAGTAGTACTATGTAACTATCCAAAGACATGTCGAAAGACATGCAGGTTAGGTGCATTGGTGATTCTAAATTGTCCCTAGTATGTGGGTGTGTGTGTGCTCGCCCTGCGGTGGGCTGGCGCCCTGCCCGGGGTTTGTTTCCTGCCTTGCCCCCTGTGTTGGCTGGGATTGGCTCCAGCAGATCCCCCGTGACCCTGTGGTTGGATATGGCGGGTTGGATAATGGATGGATGGATGTTTGACAGCTCATATAGTAAACAGTGTTTTTACTTTTGGGGTTGTTTTCTCTTGTGCTTCAAGTGGAAGAGAATAACTGCTGGTACTGTGTCTTGGAGGCTTCTTAAATGATTGGGAATCTCCATTTAAAGTCCACAGATACGAAAGTATATGTAAGAAATTTTGTAGAGCAGTGGAGAGAGGTGGGTGGGGCATCCCCATTCAAAGTAAGCAGACACACACATAAATGTAAATGATTTCAGAGGGTGGGCTGGAGGTCTCCTCTCAAAGTCCATAGATGCAATTGTGTATTACAATGGAGTAGTTCATAGTGGATGCATCTTCAGTCATATGTCCTGCCTATAGGCTAGTGCTGCTGTCAGTCGTTTGCATAAAGCCTCCTGTCAGCGTCACACAGAACATATAAGTTAACACAGTTTTAATAAATACTGACAAATAAAACATTTACTGAAAAAAAAAATATATTTAGGGCAGTTTTCTTTTTTTCTATAATGTGACCAAATTTCAGTCAAATCATTTTTGAGATTTTGGAGTATTTTTTCCTATTGTAGGGGTGTATTTTTTATCCATTAATATTGATATATTAAAATGCTGTTTCTTAGCAGATAGCTACTGGCATAGATGTATAATCCTGCCAAATTTTAGCATTTTACCTAAACAGGAAATAGTACTTTTTTTAATGAATGAGTGAGTCAGTTAGATAGTCAGTTCTGGAGATTATATATATATATATATATATATATATATATATATATATATACACACACACACACACGCTCACTGGCCACTTTATTAGGTACACCTGTTCAACTGCTTGTTAGTGCGAATATATAATTAGCCAATCATATGGCAGTATCTCAATGCATTTAGGCCTGTAGACATTGTAAAAACTAGATGCTGAAGTTCAAACCAAGCTTCAGAATGGGGAAGAAGGTGATTTAAGCAACTTTGAGTGTATCATGGTTGTTGATGCCATTCGGGTTTGAATATTTTAAAAACTGTTGATTTACTGGGATTTTCCGTAACAACCATCTCTAGGAGTTACAGAGAATGGTCTGAAAAAGGGAGTGGCAGCTCTCTGGACAACAATGCCTTGTTCATGCCAGAGGAGAATGGCCACACTGGTTCGAGGTGATAGGCAACATTAACACAAGTAACCACTTGTTACTACCATAGTATGCAGAAGAGCATGCCTGAATGCACAACACAATGCTAAGCCAGCTAAGAATAAGCAACTGAGGCAACAACTTACATGGGCTCAACAAAATTAGACAACAGAAGATTGGCAAAATGTTGCCTGGTCTGATAAGCCTCGATTTCTGCTATAACATTCGCATGGTAGGGTCAGAATTTGGCATCAACAACATGAAAGCATGAATCCATCTTGCCTTGTTCCAAATGGTCAGGCTGCTGGTGGTGGTTTAATGGTGTAGGGGGATAATTTCTTGGCACACTTTGGACCCCTTAGTGGCAACTGATCATCGTTTAAATGCCACTGCTGACCATGTTCATCCTTTTATGACCTCAGTGTACCCATCGTCTGATGTATATTTCCAGCAGGATAACGCTCCCATCTCACAAATTCCAGATCAATCTCAAACTGGTTTCTTGAACATGACCATGAGTTCATTGTACTCAAATGGCCTCCACAGTCACCAGATCTCAATCCAAAAGATCACCTTTGGGGTGTGGTGGAACATGATGTGCAGCCAACATAGCTGCAGTAACTGCATGATGTTATCGTGTCAATATGAACTAAGTCCCTGAGAAATGTTTCCAGCACCTGTTGAATATATGCCACAAAGAATTACGGCAGTTCTGAAGGCATATATACAGTATATATAATATATGCATACTAGGGGGCTTTGCCCCCTGCTCGCTATTCGCTAGCCTCTTTGTGGTTATGCCGCTCGCATATGGGGATGTGGATGTACAATTTAAACAGATTTTAATTTTCATGTGAAGTGTTACATTTGCAGCCACGTGACATATAATTGCCCATGATTGCATTTTGTTTCTTTCTCTCTATTAAATAAAACAACTTTTTCGAATGTTTGGCTCTGAGATTTGTTGTTTTTGCAACGCTATTCTAATGGGAAACTGTTAAAGTTTTAATACGAATGGCATATCAAGATCTCCTTTGGTGTCTTAATGTTATCTGTACAGTAATTCGTGCAGTGGAAAACCGGACGGTGTTAACGGTTGTGGATATTCTTCGTGATATTGTAAGTTGTTGTTTTTATCTTTTGCATGATCACCACCAAATGTTTCAGCATAGTCTAATGATACGCATTTAACCATTTTGCCATGTTACCGATTGACATTTTTGGAGTAAATTCATTTGACTTCATCTCTTCTTGGTGCTAGGATTGCCCATGTACTAATTTTTTCTGTTGATAACCCTTCATGATAAAATTCTTCAATAAGATTTGGACATAATACATTCTCTTTAATTGGGAACTGAAAAGTGAGGAAAATGTTAAAATTTATAAGAGCTGAGAGTGCAGGAAGTGTGTCTGACAAAAGCATTCACAAGACAGAGGTGAGAGTACTGTGGTCTTGTTTGAAATGGTTGCTAGGAGAGCGTGACTTTTAAAAATATCATGGCACTATTCTCGCCTTACAGGACCTGAAAAAATCTTTTCCAATAAGTCACGTCTCGTCTCCTAAAAAGTCTTGTTGCATTGAAAGATTTCTATATATATATATATATATATATATATATATATACTAGCAAAATACCCGCGCTTCGCAGCAGCGAAGTACTGCCTTAAAATTTTTATTAAGAAGAAAATTAAACCTTTTTAAACTGAGGGAAAATATACCAATAATTATTTGTTAAGGATCTCTTTGTATACCACATTGTCAGTTCGGCCCTCCGGTTGTAATATGACCAAGCTGTGTGCTGAGCTTACTATTGAGCATGCAATGTACAGTTGGCCATGTGAAAAGTAATCTTGTCTCAAATCTCACAGCTTGGATTGCTGCTGTCATAATCGGTTTGAGTTTCATGGTTTGTTTCAATTACGACAGTATTTGAAGGACTTGTGTTGAAGTGACATTCGGCATCTGTCAAGCCTTGTAAGCTTACAACCGGTTTAATCGATAACTTTACATCCAGCTTTTGAGAGTTTAAACATTCATAAACATTAAAGTGTCCACTACTGAAATCGTCACCTGTGAATCTAAGATGTTTAAGAGGCATTGGCGGTTGTCGAAAGGTGTAAAATATTTGGCCATTTCGGGACACTTGAAAGTGACAACTGAACAATTCAGCGGCAGCCATCAACTCACATGCAGAACCATAGGTGAAGGGCTTAAGCATTTCACTCTTATAGTGCTCCTGTGTAGTATAATTATCTCTTGTACCGTCATCAGTCCACACTTTGAACCTGTCCCAGTCATTCAATACATAAGACACAATGTTCCTCTGGATATCAAGAGTGAGCCTGATATGGCCGTGCAATATGTAACAAAGAGAATGGAAAAGGCAGGTGCCATCTCCGGTCATGGAAACCACTCGGTAAGTGACAGTTCTTTGATCGATGGTGATCACCTCGACAGACATATTAATGGGGGTACAGTTGGAACGATAAAGTAAATGGGTACCTGAACAATGTAAAGTAAGTCTACACAATAACTATAATCGTAATAAATGAACAATAAAACAGCGGAGAAGCCGTGGATTAAATAAAAAGGCTGCAGTTATCAGCAGGGAGACGTGAATCCTGTGGCGAAGCAAGGAAGGGAATGTAGAGACCGGAGCGACGGACGGCCTTATATAGGCAGGCAGCCAACAACGTGGGAGGCGTTGGGATGGGGGATCCAACGCCGCCTCACATGGTGACTGAGCTGCAGTCTATGGACGTGTATATATATACGTAAGTAGGATTCACTTAGCGTTGGGAACCTGCGTTGGAAAGTTCAATATGGTGGCCGACAGTGGCGTTATACCACCAAAATAAGTATGTAAATTGGTTTCGGTTAGCGCAGGGAAGCCGCCTACCAAATTTCGTGAAGATGGGGCCATAAATAAGAAAGTTCAACATGGCGGACGTTGTCGACCGTTATGACTGTTATGTGTAGAATTTCGAAATGAAACCTGCTTAACTTTTGTAAGTAAGCTGTAAGGAATGAGCCTGCCAAATTTCAGCTTTCTGCCTACACGGGAAGTTGGAGAATTAGTGATGAGTGAGTCAGTGAGTGAGTGAGTGAGGGCTTTGCCTTTTATTAGTGTATGTTTGTATATATATATATATATATAAAATATACACAGTATATGTAAATGTGTCCGCATCATAATTGTAGGCAGTTCTTGGGCCCAGTAATCAATCAGGTTACACGTGCCAGCTTTGACAGCATGGAAAATTTGGAAGGCTCTGACACTTGACCTCCGTCATAAGGCTTTATAGGATAGTCGATATGCAAAAAGACAAACTGCTAATGGCTGTGCCCAAGAGGTCATTAAAGGCCTGGATCTTGGTTTTTATCCCGGACACTCGCAAGCCCGGACACTCAGACTCACATTGATATAAAACATAGGTTGTTTCTGGAATCAAGCAATATACTGTAAACACCAACATGAAAGCTAAGTTGACTCTAAAGCAAATAACAAAAAATGTAAACACATGAAACAATTGAATCAATAAAGAAAAATTAATAGCAGATTAGGGATAATGGGAATCAGAACAGCACTAACCTTTTAATAGTACTATTTTACATTGAGAGGTGGAATTAAATTGAATCATTGCTAGAACAAGTTTATATCCATCTTCCTCAAATGTACTGCAAATGGGTCACAAATGTGCATAAAAAATGCAAACTTATTATCTCTTTAGATAATCCACTGGAGAGGTTTTACTTAAAATATAAAATCTAATAGCATTTTTCAGTACTTACAGCTGTACTAAGTAACTTTCTCAAATCAACAGCAATGCAATTTTGGCAGAAGGCAGCCTTCAGACCTGGACAGGCACCAGTCTATTGTGGGGTCAGCTAACACACATCCCAAGATTCAGACTGGGCCACTCTGGAATCATCACATAAGACGGGGTACCCAACTCCAAGCACGGAGGACTACAATGGCTCCAGGTCTTCATTGTAAACTGTTTCTTAATTAATAACCAATCTTTGCTGCTAGTTAATTTAATTGATTTGTTATTTAAGACTCTGACCCTTTAAATCAGGGGGGTAGCCAACGTTGGTCCTCGATGGCTGCATATTTTTTATCAAACCGATTTGCTTCATGAGAAATCATTTATTACTGATAAAGCTCTCATTGCCCAAGTGACATTTTTCCCCATTTCATTTTAGTTGTCTCGCTTGTTAAGATTTTGTACCCTTAATTGCTTATTTTAGTCTTAAACAGCTGCATTCACTATTTTTAAATACTCTTTAGTAGTAATTAGGTGCAAACAACCAAGGAACCAGCAGCTCTCCATCTAGCTCGTTTCCATTTACACCTGTGTGTATTTGTCGTGCTGTGTTTGATTTAGTCAGGTACTGAAGAACTGAAAATTATTCATTGTTTTAGACTTCAAATCATTAGAATGGTATCATTAGAAAAGAAAAAAATCTACCATTTAAAATATACCTTACATTGCAGAGTTAAAACAGTAACAAGTCATGATATTAAATAAGATCTGTTATTGGCAAGTATTGTTTTCTAATTAGATAACTGAGCTGAATTAAAAATCCAGCCATTGCAGCCCTCCATGAAGACGTTAGTTGCCCTTGATTTAAGTTAATCTGCACAACTTTGGGGCGATGCAGTATTTTGTAGTCAGTAAACATTAATTTGATCTGACTATAATCTTCAAACTGAATAAGATCAAGTACAAACCATCTTATGTTAAAACACAGATTTCGTATTTTTTAATCATATATTAAGCCAAAAATGCATCAGACAAGATGTGCTGAAAGTCAATGTCATTTGAATGAGTATTTTTGTCAGTTACTACAGTACTGACCAACACGATGTGCGCCGCCGTTCTCTTTGACGTTGCACACAGTGAACTCGCACAAAGGTTACCAGAGTAAGTAGAACAAAACAGTCGATTGGGACAACCTGACACTCCGGTCGTAAAACGGAAGTACAGTACTGTGTTAACTACAAGGGAAGCTTTAGCAATGGGGCCTGCCGTGCGAATCTTATCCTTTCTTTTGCTACAGTTATTCGTCACCGAGCCCGCCCTGTCTGGAAACATACTGGTGTGGCCCACGGAGTACAGCCACTGGATTAGTATGAAAGTCATTTTAGAGGCGTTGGACAGCAGGGGTCACAATGTCACCCTGCTGCACTGTTCGGCGTCGCCGCACTTTAATGACACCGGCCACTTCAAGGCGGAGATCTTCGAGGTTTCATTTTCACTGGAATCCAGTCTCAAACTATTAAATGACGGGTTGCATTTATTCTTGAACGAATCGCCTTCGCTGTCTTCATTGCAATTTATTTTGAAGATGCGGGAGTTTATTACGAAAACCGCGGAGCTCAATAAGCAGATGTGTGACGGAGTGCTCCGCAACGAGGAGCTGCTGGACAGACTGCGGCACTCGCACTTCGACGTTCTTCTGTCAGACCCACTAATCCCGTGCGGAGAATTAGTGGCAGACAAACTTGGGATTCCCTTTATCTACTCGTTCCGGGGAAACAGCATAGAGATATTGTGTGGACAGATGCCCGCACCCCCTTCCTACGTGCCCACTGTCCTCAGCCTGCACACGGACAAGATGGATTTTAAGTTGCGCCTGAAGAACTTTATGTCTTACTTGGGTGTGTACCTGTTTGCTCACGAATGGTCATTTTCAAATTGGGATTCGTATTACCGCGAAATCACAGGTAAGTTCAGATGCTCAGCCTGAAGAAGTGTCGCCTTTCTTTCGCACAATCGCTCATTCTCAGATCATGGATCAGGCTCACTGTATCAGGCAAGCAAATGTATACATGATGTAACATGAAGGTCCTCTGGGAGACTTAGTAAGCGAGTTTTAAATTGAAAACATTTTAAAAAATTCTAATCACATGTGAAAGTGTTATAATTGTCTATTTCAGAGTTTTTAACAGTTATTTTCAGAAATATCAGTAACAGCAATTAATTCCAGTCTTAAAGTTGCCCGAGTGGTTCTTCAGAGTAATGCCATACAGCCCGTCAACATGAAGGTTCCAGAAAGAACCTTTGTTTATTTAGATCTATGAAGAACCACAAATAGATAAGACTTGTGAAATACCAGTAAATAATTATTTTAAAAGGACTCTTCATGCTTATGTCCAGTAACACAGGCTAAGTCCAGGTTTTCTTACCAATCTGTTATGTCATGCTAGGTAGCCTACCGTACATTAAATATTTCACTTTATTTTTCTACATATTAGGAAGGTTTCAAAGCAATAAGAACCAAGTAGTGTACGTAAAATCTTTTTAAAACCATTTTTGATACCTTTTTGACTGTATGAGCCAGCTGAAGTTGCCTTCATAAACCGCAGATTCCAGCTCAAGTGATGAAAAGATTCCTGTACTATTGTTAGTTGACAAATGTGAAGGGCCTGCGGCTAACTGGTGTTTACATTTATTAAAATACTCTTCAAACATTTTTTTTTTTTGTAATTTTAAATCAGTGGTGAAGTCTCAAGCTAAAACTGTTGACTATCCCACATTGATCAGCTATCTGTCATGTTTGAAGTTTGCCTATAAAATGCAGTTTTAGAGAAATACTAATTTTTTGTAATCTTTGGGTCAGGGATTCTTAAACTTTTTAAGCAACGTGGATTAAAAGTCACTTCTGGTGCCCCTAAGGTTAATAATTATGTGAATTTCCCCTTGGGATTAATAAAGTATCTATCTATCTATCTATCTAAGGGATTAAGCTTAATTAGTTTCATAGTATAGCTGCCCCAAACTGGGACCCAGAAGTGTATTATTACCATAATGAGAGCGGAGCCATACATAGACAAATAATATAATTGGCAAATTAAAAAGTTTGTTTCCAAACAAGAATATTTCTCACATGAATGTTACTAAAAGATAAAAGTAGACCACAAACATATTGTTAATAAAACATTTCTCATTCAGAACAGGAAATAGATTTCTGAGGTATATCACTGACAGAGCTAAAGCTTGGTAAGATTTAGTAAAACTATGAGAAATTAATACATCTTTATAAGAGGAGGAGTGCAGTGCAAGGATAAGATGATTTGTTGATAGTTTTTAATGCCTTAACTCATGGTGCTGGATATGAAAGAAGTAGTCAAAAAATTAAATAATGCTGTTATTTACCTTGTCTTAAATAAAATAATTATTTTTAACTATGTTAGGGCTAATTATTTATTTTCCTTTAGTCCCAGGACTGAATATTTTTCCAAAAAGCTGTTTTCTGAAAAGCACACAAAGCAATGGTTTCACACATACATCAACATTAAATACTTATTTATGACAAATGTCACTCTGCCTTTTGTTCCATGAGCATCAATAGTATGTAAATTCATATACTTATTACATACCCATTTGTCTAAATACTAAGAAGCTGAAAGGTACTTTCTTAAAAAAACAGCTTGAAGTGGTCATGTGGCTGGTAATCCATAGTGTCCACTAGCACACTGCATCATTTCAAGTCCAGTAGCCAGCTTGCCTCCCATGGATCTATATTGGTGTAATCCTCCCAAGCGAAGGTTACCATAGACTTGTCAGCTACATGAACATGTCCACCACTATGCTAAGACAGGGCCTGATCAGCTGATGCAGGTACCAGTCTTTCTTTTTCAATTTCCAGATTGCATTGAAATCAGAGTTTGTATGTGTCTGTGTAGTCTTCCCAGGTGAACGTTGCCTTAGGTGCATCAGCTGCGTGATCAGCTGATGCACGTACCAAACTTTTGTTTTCAATCTCCAGATCACTTGGCATCAAAACCGGAATTCAAGAAGTCAGAGTCCGATTCAGCAATAATATGCAAAAAAATAAATAAATAATACAGAGTATTTTGTTTTGCACATTCACTTCACTCTCTTGCAAGATGTCAGTGCCATTCTAGATGTTGTTTACTCTCTGCTGCTCACACACATGCAGGAATTAAACTTCAAGTCAACGGGTCTAACATTATCCCTAACAACCAGAGTGTACCTATGACGTAACGGCAAGTTTCGTCAATGTTAATAGCTGATTTTCACCTTCTACCCTGGATGTCAACTTTTGTTGACATAAGCCCTCAGGGTTACGTTTCAACAAACATCAACATCCGCATTAAAAGAGTTCAATAAGGTTTTTTAAATGACTTCCACCATTAACATTACATCCTTCTGAATAAGTTTGGTAATTGTTCTGCATATGCCATTTTTCATTTAACAACTTAATAACCTGAGCACAAAAAGTTGAGTCACATATCAAAATTATTACTAAAATTGTATGCACGGGTTGTATTTTTTACTAGTGATAGTATAAATTTTGACAAATAATTTTGTAAACATGTCAGTCTAGTTTGTAATGTTTAACACTGATGACTTACATTGTGTTGAATCCCAAAGTCCATTCTATATCCTGTTCTAATCATTTGATATTTTCTGCTGTTCTCATTGATCTAACAATCAGAACCTTCACACAATCTTATGATTAGAATTTATCAAACCACTTTAAGAAAATGTCTTTACACAAATGTTTACAGATATTAGATTCAATATATGGCAAAACAGCAAACACAAGGTGAGGCACCAACCAGTTGTACATGACCGCCGAAACTGAACTTGGCATAAAACACAACTATGGTTCCATATATACTCCCACTATACTGACAGCATCCCTGACAACTGTTACATCCTTACCAGTTACTGCCTCACCAGTCCTTTTCATTTCAGTATTTCAATCGCTGCAGTCCCTTCATCTCACAAGCTTGTCACTTTCAGCTACATTATTTGTATGAAAATGTGCTATATAAATAAATATTGTTGTTGTTGTCATTCCCTGCTCTATTTTGCTATCTTATTGATGTATTTGTCTCTTAGTCATCTTAGTATGACTGGTTCACAGGTTGATGTCATGGGGAACATTATTTTTAATACCATGGAAATGAAAGTTCTCTGTGAAACATCAATAGCATTGTTTCAGATACTTCTGCAATAAACAGCACACTAAATAGTGGATGGTATATCATAGTAAGACAAACTTGGCTAATTTTACTACACAGTCATGTGATGAACCATCAGAAACATGTCCGTGACCCAACAGATTAAAAAACACTGATCTAGATAATGCATCTAGCATTTTTAATAGCGGGGGCACGGTGATACCATCCAGTCAGTATACTTTCCAGTGTTTGCATCACATACCTAGTCGTTATCTGTGTGGAGATTGTTCTCCCACTGTCTTAGTGTGTATTCTATACACACTAGGCACTATAGTTTCTCTTTTGTATTCCTAAAGACATGGAGATTCAGCTAATTGGCAACTCTGAATTGGCCCGGTGTAGGTGTATGCATGAGTGGACCAGGCGCCCCATCTAGAGCTGTTTCTCACCTTGTACCCAGTGCTGCTGAGATAGGATTCAGTTGGCTGTCTTTAATAGTATGAACCCTCGTATCATTTGTTGCCTTTTTCCACAGTACCCATGAAAAGTTATACAATTGGTGGGTTCCAAGCAGTGGGTATCTTGGTCCAACATTGATGTTGTCACAACTGTCAAATGTTAAACTTTAAGAAATGTGACGTAAGCAGCTTGCAACTTACTGGAAGTAAGAATTATAAATGCCAGATGGAATATGGGAGTGAAAATCTCAAAAGGTTTAACCATGGGTTTGATGACAATTTACAGGGTAATTGTAAAAGGACTGAACACTTTAAAATATGTATTATTCAGTAAGTATCATAGGAACACGTAGTCTAATCCAACTTGTGAATGGATTTTCAAGAGTTTTTTTTTTTAAATCATATAAATGCCCCAAATGGGTCCCTTTTGTCACAAGGTATACATCAGTTCTGTGTTTAGTTCCAGATCCCTTGTAGACTATCACCATTGATGACAATTTGCTACAAATCATACAGCAACCATGAAAAAAATTAATGGTAACTCTACAATGTGGTGCATACTACATGTTTATATGACACTTAGTTACTTAGTAATACATTTTTGAATATGCTCGGATCTTTTAGAAATTGACAATTCTAGATATTGGTTAGACAAACACGTAAGAATTTTACTGTACTCTGTATACATGACAATACTACCACTACTGCTACATTTGACTGTTGCTGTGGAATGGTGCCACACACCCAGGGTTGGTTCCTGCCTTGCACCAGAGGCTACTGGGAGAGACATCAGACATCCATGGCACTTAACTGGATTAAGGAGGTTTGAGAATGTCATTTTATTTAATGTAAAGTTTACCCCACTGGATGCCTTTACTAGTTTAGTTTAGCAGTGTGCACTTTTAGATAAGAAAAGTCGGGAACACTGGTTCAACTTTATGGCCACTTACCAAAAGTGCAGTTAAGATAATGTAAGATAACTTTATTACCCATTGTTAAGATGGATTTTGAAACATTGTGTTCATTTCATCAACATGACATACAACATAAAAATAAAATAAGTATAAAATTACATTAAGAACATTTAAAGTGATTAAAACATAATCAGCATTTAGCTCATCGTTAAACTTAAAATATCGTAACCTTCATTCCATTTGTCTGTACTTCCCATTTTAATTGATACTGGTACACAAGACCATATCAGTCCCAAAGGTATCACGTTCTAGTGAGCTGAATGACTTCTGGCCTGTCACTCTGATGTCACATGTGATGAAGACCATGGAGCGGTTGCTGCTTCACCACCTGAGGCCACAGGTCTGCCACGCCCTCGACCCTCTGCAGTTCACATACCAGGAGAAGGGGAATGGAGGATGCCATCATCTGTATGCTACACTGATCCCTCTCCCACTTGGACAGAGACAGTGGTGCTGTAAGAATTATGTTTCTGGACTTCTCTAGCGCCTTCAACACCATCCAACCTCTGCTCCTTAGGGACAAGCTGACAGAGATGGGAGTAGGTTCATACCTGGTGGCATGGATCGTGGACTATCTTACAGGTAGACCTCAGTATGTGCGTCTCGGGAACTGCAGGTCTGACATTGTGGTCAGCAACACAGGAGCACCGCAGGAGACTGTACTTTCTCCGGTCCTGTTCAGCCTATATACATCAGACTTCCAATACAACTCGGAGTCCTGCCATGTGCAAACATTCGCTGACGACGCTGCTATCGTGGGCTGTATCAGGAGTGGGCAGGAGGAGGAGTATAGGAACCTAATCAAGGACTTTGTTAAATGGTGCAACTCAAACCATTTACACCTGAGCACCAGCAAAACCAAGGAGCTGGTGGTGGATTTTAGGAGACCCAGGCCTCTCATGGACCCCGTGATCATCGGAGGTGACTGTGTGCAGAGGGTGAAGACCTATAAATACCTGGGAGTGCAGCTGGATGATAAATTGGACTGGAATGCCAATACTGATGCTCTGTGCAAGAGAGGACAGAGCTGACTATACATCCTTAGAAGACTGGCATCCTTCAACATCTGCAATAAGATGCTGCAGATGTTCTATCAGACGGTTGTGGCGAGTGCCCTCTTCTGCTCCACTGACAGACTGACGAGATCGTTCCTCCCCCACACTATGCGACTCTTCAATTCCACCAAACATTAACATTATACAAAGTTATTTGTCTGTTTTACCTGCATTTTTATCACTCTTTAATTTAATACTGTGTCACACACGTGCGCATGGGAGGCAGCTAAAGGGCTTGAGTGAAGGCAGTTCTGAGGCTTGCCGGGATGTGGCAGAGTGCACTGACTCTTTTTCTCCCTTTCCTGTAGACCATTCCTGGGAGATTCCACCTGGCTCTTTTGACGTCACTTCCGATACCGAGCCAATGGAAGTAGACCTTACCAGCTCCGGCCCCTCTGATGTCACGTCCGGGCTTGATCCAATGGTTGATGAACACGTGCCTGATCCTTATGACTTCACTTCCTGTCTTCCCCTTTAAAAGCCTGCCCTTTTTCCCTTTTCCCTCAGTCTTGTTTTGGACTCAATGGTATGCACATCAGTGGTGTTTCTGTAAGAAATAACGACTTTTGCAGCCAGGATACCAGAATATACGGGTGGCTGCCCCAAACCTTCATCTGAGTATGTCTTGTTTTTGTGACAACTGTTTTTTTTTTATCAGTATGCTGCTGCTGGAGTATGTGAATTTCCCCTTGGGATTAATAAAGTATCTATCTACCGTATGTGTCTATCAGAGGACCCAAAAATGTTTTCCTAATGGATAAAGCTGATACTGGGAGTGCAAAGCATGTATTGGATAGGAGATATTTTTCTGGGTTTGTCTGAAGATAGCTTGTTCATAGAGTGCTTTTAGAGAATTGTTTTGTTGTTTTGTAATGATTTTCATGGCTACCTGGATAAGTCCATTTATTTTCAACCTATGATGAAATGACAGGTTTCACAATGCTGAAATGCCATAGTCTAATATGCAGTTTATAGCAGCAGGCAGTAAACATTCAGACAACTGAGGCACACAAGCTTCAAGACAATACAAGGATTGTGAACATTTTTAACTTTGACCTTATTTGTGAATAATGAAGCGAATGAAAGTAAATCCAAGATCAAATTCTTAATATTTTCTAAAGGAAATACCATTGTCAGCCAATATAGCCAACTTGTGGTTTAATATCCTGTATATATTATAGTGTTATATTATAACACTAGCTGTGTTAACTGGCTATATGCAGGAAATTTCATAAGACAGTGTGCCTCAGTTGCAGTGCTTTCAGTTAATCAGATATATCAGTAGTACTATGTAACTACGTACTTTTCTACGTGGGATGTTCAAAAAGTTTCCGTACTATTATATTTTTGTTGGAAATGGTGAAGGCAGGAGGAGTAGTAATTGGGCATGAAAAAGTTGGTACGACGCTGGGAAAATTGCATCGCAGATGAAGGTGACTATGTACAAAAGTGATGTTATTTGTTTTTGAAATTCTTAATAAAGAGGAGTTAAAAAAAATTTTTGAACATCCCTCGAATTTACACTATTTGTAGGGTTTTTGCGCTTTGTGACCATGAGCAAGGCACCTGCCTGTGATCCAATTGGACAAACAAATGAAATGTAACCAATTATATCTCAAATGTTGTAAGTCACCTTGGATAAAAATATTAGTTAAATAATAAGTAATAATAAGTAGTAATAATAATAATAATATTAGGTCACTGAAGCGGCTTACTCAAACATGTGATATATAATCGCACAGGAGTAAAACATTCCTGCTTTTCCTAGTGATTTGGCTTTTTTTTTGATAATCGATGAAAAACAATTTTATTGGAAAGTGTAATCTTTTGAATTGAAACAGGTAATCGATAAGAATAATCTGAAATTTGAGTATAATCATTATTAGATGTTTACAATTTTCACTCAAGTTTTTCTTTTTTGTGTTTTTCATCAGTTGAATGTCCAATGTCCAAATTTGTATTATTATTTTTTTTGCCATAGGCAGACAAAGTTTTAACACTGAAATCTGTTTTACTTTATTTTATTACAAACAGCAGTGACATTTACAGGCTGCATGTTTAGACAGGTCATGTACTGAACAGTGTTTTTACTTTTGGGGTTGTTTTATCTTGTGCTTCCAGTGGAAGAGAATAACTGCTGGTACTATGTCTTGGAGGCTTCTTAAATGATTGGGGATCTCCATTTAAAGTCCACAGGTGCAAAAATCAGTCAGTCAGTCATTGTCCAACCCGCTATATTCTAACACAGGGTCACGGGGGGTCTGCTGGAGCCAATCTCAGCCAACACAGGGCGCAAGGTAGGGACAAATCCCTGGGCAGGGCACCAGCCCCCCACAGGGCACACACACACACAATTTAGGATCGCCAGTGCACCTAACCTGCATGTCTTTGGACTGTGAGAGGAAACTGGAGCACCTGGAGGAAACCCACACAGACTCAGGGAGAACATGCAAACTCCATGCAGGGAGGACCCGGGAAACAAACCTGGGTCTTCTGACTGTGAGGCAGCAGCACTACCACTGTGCCATCATACTGCCCCAGATGCAAAATTATATGAGGGTGGGGTGCGGGGGGGGTGCGCACGCTCTCTAAGATGCAAATGTGTATTAAAATTGAGTAGTTGATAGTGGACCCATTAAGTTTAAACTTATGCCATTTGTTCCCCTTGTCTTAGATCCAAGATCACTACTTCTGCCTTCTCCCTGACATTTTGCTTCATGTGAAGCAACACCAACACTTAAGCTTTACAGTGCTTGCTAACCATTGAGCTTCTCCACACATTCTCATTTTCATTACACATTTCACTGTACGTGGCAAACATGATTAAAAGTTGTTTTTCCTGTCCAAGACACCACCTCTTCTTCAGTCGTATGTTCAGCCAATTGGCTAGTGCTGCTGTCGGTGGCTTCTGCTGTGTCCTTCGTTTGCGTAAAGCCTCCTGTCAGTGCCACACAGAACATGTAAGTTAACACTGTATTAATAAATACCAACAAATAAAAAAAAAATGACTGACAAATATCTGGGCCAGTTTTCTTTTTTTTTCTATAATGTCACCAAATTTCAGTCAGAGCATTTTTGAGATTTTGGAGTATTTTTTCCTATTGTAGTGGTGTATTTTTTATCAACTAATATTGATATATTAAAATGCCCTTTCTTAGCAGATAGCTACTGGCATAGATGTATAATCCTGACATAATATAATTTTAGCATTTTACGTAAACAGGAAATTGTATTTTTGTTAATGAATGAGTCAGTCAGTCAGTTAGTCAATTCTGGATTTATTATATTATTTTTATATATATATATTTTTATATTTTTATATTCAGGGTGCTGTAATGGTGTGGGGAATAATTTCTTGACACACTGTGGGCCCCGTGGTAGCAACTGATCATCATTTAAATGCCACAGGTGACCATGTCCATCCCTTTATGACCGCAGTGTACCCATCTGATGTATATTTTCAGCAGGATAACGCGCCATGTCACAAATCTCAGATCATCTCAAACTGGTTTCTTGAAAATGACGATAAGTTCACTGTACTCAAATGGCCTCCGCAGTCACCAGATCTCAATCCAACAGATCACCTTTGGGATATGGTGGCACAGGAGATTCGCCTTGTGGATGTGCAGCCTACATAACTGCAGTAACTGCATGATGTTACTGTGTCAATATATGGACCAAAGTCACTGAGGAATGTTTCCAGCACCTTGTTGAATCTATGCCAAAGAATTACAGCAGTTCTGAAGGCATATATAAACTACTCTAAAAAATTAAAGGAACACTTTGAAAACGCATAAGATCTCAATGGGGGGAAAAAAATCATGCTGAATATCTATACTGATATGGACTTGGTAATATGTTAGAAAGGATGCCACATCATTTGATGGAAATGAAAATTATCCACCTCCAGAGGGCTGAATTCAAAGACACCTCGAAAATCAAAGTGAAAAGATGATGTGGCTGTCTAGTCCATTTTGCCGAAATTTTATTGCAGCAACTCAGAATCGTACTCAGTGGTTTGTATGGCCCCCACTTGCTTGTATGCATTCCTGACAACATCAGGGTATGCTTCTAATGAGAAGATGGATGGTGTCCTGGGGGATTTCCTCCAAAATCTGAACCAGGGCATCACTGAGCTCCTGGACAGTCTGAGGTGCAACCTGGCGGCATCGGATGGACCGAAACATAACATCCCAGAGGTGTTCTATTGGATTTAGGTTATTAGAACGTGGGGGCCAGTCAATGGTATAAATTCCTTCATCCTCCAGGAACTGCCTGCATACTCTCGCCACACGAGGCCAGGCATTGTTGTGCACCCGGAGGAACCCAGGACCCTCTGCACCAGCATAGGGTTTGACAATGGGTCCAAGGATTTCATCCCAATACCTAATGGCAGTCAAGGTGCCGTTGTCTAGCCTATAGAGATCTGTGCGTCCCTCCATGGATATGCCTCCCTAGACCATCACTGACCCACCACCAAACCGGTCATGCGGAACGATGTTACAGGCAGCAAAACGTTCTCCATGGCTTCTCCAGACCCTTTCACGTCTGTCACATATGGTTACGGCGAACAGGGCACCAGTGGTGGACCTGCCAATTCTGGTATTCTATAGGAAATGTCAATCGAACTCCACGGTGCCGGTCAGTGAGCTCAGGGTCCACTAGAGGATGTCGGGACCTCAGGCCATCCTCATGAAGTCTATTTCTGATTGTTTGGTCAGAGACATTCACACCAGCAGCCTGCTGGAGGTCATTTTGTAGGGCTCTGGTAGTGCTCATCCTGTTCCTCTTTGCCCAAAGGAGCCAATGCCGGCCCTGCTGATGGGTAAATGACCTTCTACTGCCCTGTCCAGCTCTCCTAGAGTTACTGCCTGTCTCCTAGAATCTCCTAGTGAAAAAAGTCAGAAAAGATGAGGAGGGGAAAAATGTCAGTGGCCTCCACCTGTTAAACCATTCATGTTTTGGGGGTCGTCTCATTTTTGCCCCTCTAGTGCACCTGTTGTTAATTTCATTAACACCAAAGCAGCTGAAACTGATTAAAAACCCCCTCTGCTACTTAACTAACCAGATCAATATGCCAGAAGTTTCATTGACTTGATGCTATACTCGAATTAAAAAGGGTTCCTTTAATTTTTTTTGAGAGAAATACCAAAGACATGTAAATTGCCAGTTCTCTATTGGCTAAGTGTATTTTAGTGAGTCCTGTAATTGACTGCTCCTTTTCAGTGCCCCCGTTGCCATTGGGATAGGAACCAGCTTAGTACACATCACAGTACAACTTGTACGATCAAACATACCATATAATAGAAGTAACACGTTGATATAAAATATAGGTTGTTTCAGGTATCAAGCAATATAAACACCACCAACATGAAAGCGAAGTTGACTCTAAAGCAAATAACAAAAACATAAACACTTGAAACAATTGAATCAATAAAGAAAAATTAATAAAAGATTAGGGATAATGGGAATCAGAACAGCACTAACAATTTAATAGTACTACTCTTATACATTAATAGGTGGAATTAAATTGAAACATTGCTGAACACGTTTATATATCCATCCTCACCAAATGTCCTGCAAATGGGTCACAAATGTGCATAAAAAATGCAAACTTCTTATCTCTTTAGATAATCCACTGGAGAGGTTTTACTTAAAATATAAAAGCTAATAGCATTTTTCAGTACTTACAGCTATACCAAGTAACTTTGTAATATCAGCAGTAATGCAATTTTGGCAGAAGGCAGCAATCAGACCTGGACAGGCACCAGTCTATTGCGGGGTCAGCTAACGCACATCCCAAGATTCAGACTGGGCCACTCTGGAATCATCATTTAAGACAGGGGTGCCCATCTCCAAACATGGAGGGCTACAATGGCTCCAGGTCTTCATTTTAAATTTCTCAATTAATAACCAGTTTTTGCTGCTATTTAATTTAATTGATTTGTTATTTAAGACTTAGACCCTTTAAATCAGGGGTAGGCAACGTTGGTCCTCAATGGCTGCAGATTTTTGATCAAACTGAGTTGCTTCATGAGAAATCATTTATTGTTGATAAAGCTCTTATTGTCCAAGTGACATTTTTCCCATTTCATTTTATTTGTCTCGCTTGTTAAGATTTTTTACCCTTAATTTCTTATTTTAGTCTTAAACAGCTGCAGTCACTATTTTTAAATACTCCTTTAGTAGCAATTAGGTGCAAACAACCAAGGAACCAGCATCTCTCCATCTAGCTTGTTTCCATTTACACCTGTGTGTATTTGTCATGCACTGTTTGATTTAGTAAAGAAAACTGTAGAGAAAGTGAATAACTAAAAAGTATTTATTGTTTTAGACTTCAAATTATTAGGATGGTATTATTAGAAAGGAAAAAATTTACCATTTAAGAATTACCTTACATTGCAGAGTGAAAATAGTAACAAATCATGATATTAAATTAGACCTGTTATTGGCAAGGACTGTTTTCTAATTAAATAACTGGGTTGGAACAAAAACCGAGCCACTGCAGGCCTCCATGATGGCGTTGATCACCCTTGATTTAAGTTAATCTGCACAACTTTGGGGCGATACAGGATTTTGTAGTTAGTAGACATTAATTTGATCTGGCTCTAATCTTCACACTGAACAAGATCAAGTACAAACCAGGTTATGTTTAAACACAGATTAGGTTTTTTTTTAATCATATTAAACCAAAAATATAGATGTGTTGAATATCAATGTAATTTGAATTAGTATTTTGTCAGTTACTACAGTAGTAACATACACGATGTGCGCCGGGTCAGGTCAGGTGATACAGTCGATTGGACCAAACTGACACTCCGGTCGTAAAACGAAAGCACTGTGTTAATTACAGAGGACGCTTTAGCAATGGGACCTGCTGTGCGAATCCTTTCCTTTCTTTTGCTACAGTTATTCGTGACCGAGCCCACCGTGGCTGGAAATGTGCTGGTGTGGTCCACGGAACACAGCCACTGGATTAATATGAAAGTCATTTTGGAGGCGCTGGAAAATGGGGGTCACAGTGTCACCCTGCTGCACTGTTCGGCGTCTCCGCACTTTAACGACACCGGCCGCTTCAAGGCGGAGATCTTCCAGGTTTCCTTTTCACTGGAATCCAGTCTCAAAGTATTAAATGATGGGTTCCATTTATTATTGAACGAATCGCCTTCGCTGTCATCATTGCAATTTATTTTGAAGATACGGGAGTTTATTACGAAAACCGCGGAGCTCAAGAAGCAGGTGTGTGACGGAGTGCTCCGCAACGAGGAGCTGCTGGACAGACTGCGACAGTCGCACTTCGACGTTCTTCTCTCGGACCCAATATTCCGGTGCGGAGAATTAGTGGCAGACAAACTTAAGATTCCGTTTATTTATTCGTTCCGGGGAAACAGCATAGAGATATTGTGTGGACAGTTGCCTGCCCCCCCCCCTCCTACGTGCCCACTATCCCCAGCCTGCACACAGACACTATGGATTTTCAGTTGCGCCTGAGGAACCTTATGAATTACTTGGGTCTGTCCCTGTTTTTTCACGAATGGACATTTTCAAATTGGGATTCGTACTACCGTGAAATCACAGGTAAGTTAAGCCTGAAGATGTGTCGTCTTTTCTTTCGCACTGTCGCTCATTCTCAGATCATCACGGATCAGGCTGACTTTATTAAGTAAGCAAATGTACGCATGATGTACCATAAAGGTCCTTTGGGAGACGTAGTAAGCGAGTTTTAAAATTTAGTACATTTCTAAAAATTCTAATCACATGTCAAAGTGTTATCATAATTGTGTCTATTTCAGAATTTTTAACAGTCCATTTACAAAAATATCAGTAATAGCAATGTAATTCCAGTCTTAAAGATGCCTGAGTGGGTCTTCAGAGCAATGTCATAGGGGAATCATATCTGGTTCCCAAAAGGCCCAGCCACATCAAGGTTCCAGAAAGAACCTTTGTTTATTTAGATCCGTGAATAACCACAAATAGATAACAGATTTGTGAAATACCAGTAAATCATGATTTTAAAAGGACTGTTCTTCCATATGTCCAGTACTACACAGGCTAAGTCCAGGTTTTCTTACCTATATCTGTTATGTCATGCTAGGTAGCCTATCATACATGAAATATTTCACTTTATTTTTCTACATACTAGGAAGTTTTCAAAGCAAAAAGAACCAAGTACATATGCAGAGAACCCTTTCAAAGAATAGAATGGTGCGCTGCCAAACAATGACACACTGAGGGACCACAAAACCAATAAAAAGCCATAAAATGCCATTAAAGAAACATTATTTTTAAGAGTGTATGTTTATTAGGGGTGTACATAAAACCTGTTTTTTGATACCTTTTTACTTTATGAGCTACCTGAAGTTGCCTTCATAAATAGCAGGTTCCAGCTCAAGTGATGAAAAGATTCCTGTGCAATTGTTAGTTGACAGATGTGGAGGGCCTGTGGCTAACTGGAGTTTACATTTATTACAATACTCTAAAGACTTTTAAGTTTTAAATCTGTGGTAATGTCTCAAGCTACAATTGTTTGCTACATCCAAACATGGTAGCTGATTATTGTGAAAGTTTGCAAATAAAATCAAGTGTTAGAGAAATATTGACTTACTGTAATGTTTGGGTCAGAGATTCTTAAACTTTTTAATCTGAGGACCCAAATAAGAAAACCAAAACCATACTAGGATCAGTGGTGGACCTACATTTTTTTATACATCACATTTGGTGGTGGCGGCGATGGGAAAAGCCAAGGCGGTGAGGACTGAAAAACAGATAGAGAACCAGCAAGCAGGATAAGTGCCTGACTGAAAAAGAACACATTGACTCAAGCCAGAGGAGAACATTCTAGAACTGAACTTTTTAATGGATATATATTTATTGATTGTTTCATTGTCATTTTAAGGTTCTTATTCGTTTAATGTCCTGTTTTATAAGGGGCTTGGGTTTTGTTTTATGAAAGGGTTGGTTTTAGTGCTTTTAGTGCAATGGTAGGGCCAAACCATGGACTTGGGCCACCAGTTGCACTGGGTTGATTGAGGCATGGAGCTATCCTGTGCAACTAGAGGTTTAAGACGTCCATTTTAAAAGGGAAACACCAGGGACATGACTTAAAAAAAAAAAAAGGACAGAGTCCTGCTTGTAAGATTTTTTTATTAACTTTGTTTTAATGGACTACTGATTTGGATTTTAACCTTAACTATTCACTTCTTTATGTGGATTATTTATTTATTAGGGAACTTTGCACTGTACTTTTGAACACTGTTTTACACATTGTAGAGTTACCATTTATTTTTTCATGGTTGCTGTATGCTTTGTAGCTTATTATTATCAATGGTAATATGCTACAAAAGGTCAGTGATAACTAAACCACAGGCGTATGCCATGCGACATAAGGGAACCATCTTGGGCATTTGTATGGTTAAGAAAAAAAACTGAGAATACCTTCTCTAATTGGTTTAGACTACATGTTCCTATGATACATATTGATTAATACCTATTTTAAAGTGTTCAGTCCTTTTTGAATTACCCTGTAAATTGTCATCAAAGCAGTGGTTAAAACTTTTGAGATTTTCATTCACGTGTTTGCCATTTATAACTCTTACTTCCAGTAAGTTGCAAGCCACTTACATCACATTTCATAAAGTTTCACATTTAACAGTTGTGACAACATCAGTGTGTGTGCTCACTGTTTGGAGCCCACCGATGTTATATAACGTTTCATGGGTACTGAAGAAAGCATCGCTTATTATTTAAAGAAAAGAGTAACACAATGATACAAGGGTTAATACTATTAACAATAACCATCTCAAATCTGATAAAATCAATTCAGAGCTGGAGCCTATCTCCGCAGCACTGGGTACAAGGCAAGATACAGCTCTGGATGGGGTGCCTAACCCACTCATGCATACCCCTACACAGAGCCAATTCAGAGTTGCCAATTAGCTGAATCTGCATGTCTTTAGGGATACGAAAGAAGAATTAAGAGTGCCTTACAGAAAACATACCTAGATGGGAGGGATATCCACATAGATAACGACTTGGCATGTGATTCAAACACAGGGAAAGTGTATTCATTAGATGGTGTCACTGTGTGTCCTGTTATTAAAGATTCTTGATGCATTACCTAGAGCAGTGTTTCTTAATCCACTGGGTCACTGACATGTTTGTGATGGTTTATCCCATAACTGTGTAATATAATTACCCAAATCTGTTTAAGCGTGAATTCCGTGGTGAGTGATATACTGTCCACTATTTAGCGTAATGTTTCTTGCAATAGTTTCTGAAACAACGTAAATGATGCTTCACAGAGAACTTTCATTTCTATGCTACTTAAAAATAATATTCCCCATGACACTTCAGGATTCAGCACAATGTCAGTTGTCAGCATTAAACATTTCAAACTAGACTAATGTGTTTACCAAATTCTTTGCTAAGATTTATGCTATTGCTAGTAAAAAAAAAATACCAACAGCGCATGCAGTTTTAGGAATAATTTAGATATGCGAGTAAACCTTTTGTACTTAGTTTTTTAAACTGTTAAATGAAAACTAGCATATACAGAACAATTATTAATCTCATTCAGAAGGTGGAGCACATTTGAAAAAACCTATATAAAAATATTGTTATTTAAGACAAGGTAAATAAAACAGCATTATTTAATTTTTTGGACTACTACTTTCATATCCAGCACCATGAGTCAAGGCATTAAAAACTATCAAAAATCATCTTATCCTTGCACTGCACTCCTGCTCTTATAAAAAAGCATTAATTTCTCATAGCTTTACTAAATCTTACCAAGCTTCAGCTCTGTCGGTGATATACCTTATTTTTCGCTCCATAAGACGCGCCTAGGTTTAGAGGAGGAAAGCAAGAAAAAAATATTCTAAACCAAATGGTATACTAATATACTTAATAAAATATAGCAGAATAATATTTCAACCATGTAAAGTCAACAGCGGTATTAAGAACCATCATCACTGTCATTAACAAATGAGGAGAGACTTTAAGGTTCAAGCACTCTTCTAGTTTTCAGGAAACCCCAAGAACTCCTCATCGCTACTGTCAGAGTTTATGAAGCTCAGTTGCTCACAATCACTGATATCGCTTTCTTCACTATCTTCATATATGATATCTTCAGTTCCATCTAAGGCATTGCTAATGGCAGCTTCCACCTGCAGCTATAGACTCTTCAGTACGCGAGCGACTCTCCACGTTAGTGTTTAGATCTGGACGGTGCATGTGCCCGAAACTTTAACATTTATATGTTACTTTCATAAAAGCCAGATCGAATGTTATTTACCTTGATTTATTTACTTACTTCCCACACCATAAAGTCACAAGTAGACTGCAGAGCTTCCTGTGTTTGATTGACTTGGGCATGCTCAAAAAATACATGTGTAATGCTACGAAAAGTGCACGCTGACACTTCAGTTCACAAGCGAATGTACGAGAATGCAGTTAAACTTCTTTTTTTGGGCACATGCACCGTCCAGATCTAAACACTAGCGTGGAGAGTCGATCGCGTACTGAAGAGTCTATAGCTGCAGGTGGAAGCTGCCATCGCTCTACTTTGTATATAAGAGCCAGATCGAATGTTATTTACCTATTTACTTTGATTTATTTACTTGTGATTTTACACTGTAGCAAAATAAGTAGACTGCAGAGCTTCCCATGTACATATACAAAGTACAGTGAAGGCAAAAGTGCGATGTGTTTTCTTTCTCCGATGTAGAACCCTCGTCCTCATCTGAGTCAGGTCAGGTAATACACATCACGATCTGTGATGCAATATTTGCTCCATAAGATGTACAGACATTTCCACCCACTTTTGGGGGGGAAAAAAAAGTGCGTCTTATGGAGCAAAAAATACGGTACCTCAGAAATCTATTTCCTGTTCTGAATGAAAATTGTTTTATTAACAATATGTTTGTGTTCCACTTTTCTCATTTTGTAACTTTCATGTGAGAAATATTCTTGAATGGAAACAAAAAGTTTTGACTGTGTTTATTACGTGGCCATTGTTATTTGCCAGTGTATGGATCTGCTCTCATTACGGTAATGATGCACGTCTTGGGTCCCAGTTAGGGACGGATCTAATATAAAACTAATGAAGCTTAAGCTTCAGCACTCCAATGTGATGGTTTATGTCGGCTATATAATCCCTCTAGGGAGGCTCTTGAACCTGTTACCACTGAGAACGTACCCGACGGATGAGTCTAGCAGTTGAGGACACAACACACAAAGCAAGGGGCAGGTACAAAAGTGTTTTTATTTAAAGCTCTAAAATAGTGTTCAAAAGTAGAGTGCAAAAGTGCAAAAAAACTACAGTGCAATGCAAAAAACGACATGTTCATAGGATACTTAGTTACTTAGTAATACATTTTTGAAAATGCTCAGTTCTTTTAGAAATTGGCAATATTTCATTGTACTCTGTACACATGACAATACTTACACCACTACATTTCCCAATATGTGTGTTGTTATTGTGCATGAATGACTGCTGCAGTGGAACAGTGCCACACATTCACAGTTGGCACCTGCCTTGCACCTGAGGCTTCTGGGAGAGACAACAGATATCCATGGCCCTTAACTAGATTAAGCAGGTTTGCAAATGTCATTTTATTTCATGTAAAGAATTATCCCACTGAATGCTTTTACTAGTTTGTATTGCGGTCTGCACTTTGAGAACTTGTAATAAGAAAAGTTGGGGACACCTGTTCAACTTTATGACCACATACCACAAGTGTAATTAAGATAATGTAAAATAACTTTATTACCCATTTTTAAGGTGGATTTTTTAAACATTGTGTCCACTCCATCAACATGACATACAACAAAAAGAATCACAAAAGTGTAAAATTACATTAAGAACATTTAAAGCCATTAAAACCTAATCACCATCTAGCTTATCGTTACACTTCAAAGATCGTAACCTTCATTCCATTTCTTCATTTCTGGATTTGCCTAAAGATAGCTCGTTCATAGAGTGCTTTTAGAGAATATTTTTGTTGCTCTCTTGTTCTCTAATGATTTTCATGGCTACCTGTAAAACTCCAGTTATTTTCAACTTAAGATGAAATGACATGTTTCATCAGGCTGAAATACCATAGTGTAATATGCGGTGTATTACTGCATGAAAATAGATGTGGATAATTTTTTGTTCACACTAAACAGTTGCAATTGAGTACCTCAGAAAGAATCTGTCAATAACTCAAATCTCAGCTATTTAGCAGTAGTTAGTAAATATTCAGACAACCAAGGCAAACAAACAAAGTTCAATACAATACAAGGATTGTGAGTAAAATTGTTGGCTTTGACCGTACAGTATTTGTAAATAATTAAGTGATTTAAAGTAAATTCAAGATTGAATTCCTAATATTTTCTAAAGGGAAGAACCATCGTCAGCCAGTGTAGCCAACTTGCAGTTTAATATCCTATTTTTTATATTTTAATTCTAGCTCTTTTAACTGGCTGCATACAAGACATTTCGTAAGACAGTGGGTCTCAGTTGTAGTGCTTTGAGTTAATCAGATATATCAGTAGTACTATGTGACTACATGCTTTTCTATATACAATATTTGTAGAGTATTTTTCCAGAGGCTAGCGGGTGGTATGGTGTAATAGTTAAGGCTTTGGATCTAGGACTTCAAACCCTTAGGTTGTGAGCTTAAATCTCGCTACTGACACTGCATGCCCATGAGCAATTCACCTGTCAATGATTCAGTTGGACAAACAAATGTAACCAGTTGTAGCTCAAAAATTGTGTAAGTCATCTTGGATAAAGATATCAGTCAAATTATAAGTAAAAATAATAGTATTAAGTCACTGGAGCAGCTTTCTCAATTTCTGCTTTTCCTAGTTACTCTGCTTTTTTCGATAGTCATCACAAAACACAATTTTGCCAGAAAGTGTATTCGTTTGAATTGAAACAGGTAATCAGTAAGAATAATATGAAATTTGAGTATACAGTATATTGTTATTAGATGTTTACAATTTTCACTTGCTGCTGTCACTCACACAAGTATTTCCTTTTGTGTTTTTCATCAGTTGAACATCCAGCCTTTATTCATTCAGCCATGGCCATAGGCAGACAACAAAGTCCTTAAACTGAATTGCAATTTAATTGAACTTATTACAAAGAGCAATGACATATACAGTCATATGAAAAAGTTTGGGAACCCCTCTTAATGCTCTGGATTTTTATTAATCATTGGCTGAGGTTTCAAAGTAGCAACTTCCGTTTAATATAGAACACGCCTTATGGAAACAGTAGTATTTCAGTAGTGACATTAAGTTTATCGGATTAACAGAAAATATGCAATATGCATCATAACAACTTTGTGACTGATGCTTGAATATTATCCTGAAGAATTTGTTGATATTGGGTTAAATTCATCCAACCCTCGACTGTAACAAGAGGCCCAGCCCCTGAATTAGCCACAGTAGACCCACCAAATTTCACAGTAGGTAGCAGGTGTTTTTCTTGGAATCCGGTGTTCTTCTTCCGCCATACAAAGCGCTTTTTGCTGTGACCAAATAACTTAATTTTTGTCTCATCAGTCCAAAGCATTTTGTTCCAAAATGAATCTGGCTTGTCTAAATGAGCATTTGCATACAACAAGCGACTCGGTTTGTGGCATGAGTGCAGAAAGGGCTAATTTCTCATCACCCTGCCATATAGACGTTCTTTGTGCAAATTGAGCTGAATTGTAAAACGATGTACAGATACACCATCTTCAGCAAGATGTTCTTTCAGGTCTTTGGATGTGATCTGTGGGTTGTCTGTAACCATTCTCACAATCCTGCGCAAATGCCGCTCCTGTATTTTTCTTTGCCTGCCAGACCTGGGTTTAACAGCAACTGTGCCTGTGGCTTTCCATTTCCTGATTACATTCCTTACAGTTGAAACTGACAGTTTACACCTCTGAGATAGCTGAAAGTAGAGTCAACTATTATGCAGGCTGAGAGGGGTTCCCAAACTTTTTCATATGACTGTATAGTCTACATATTTGGACGGCTCATGTAATGAACAATGTTTTTACTTTTGGGGTTGTTTTCTTTAGTCTTTCAAGTGGAAGAAAATAATTGCATGTCCTATGCTTGTGAGGCTTCTTAAATGATTGGGGATCTCCATTTAAAGTCCAGAGGTGCAAAAGTATATGTAGAAAAGTTTGGAGAGAGTGGGGTGGGGCATCCCCATTCAAAGTAATTAGGTGCACATGTAAATGTAAACGATTTCAGAGGGTGGGCTGGAAGTCTCCTCTAAAAGTCCATAGATGCAAATGTGTATTACAATGGAGTAGTTCATAGAGGACCCAATTAAGTTTAACATTATGCCATTTCTCCCATTTGTCTTAGATCCAAGGTTACCACTTCCACCTTTAACTTTCTCTCCCTGACTTTTTACTTCTTTCGAAGCAGCACAAACACTCGCAGCCACAGCGTCTGGCACCAGCATTCAAGCTTTACAGTTCTTGCTAACCACTGACTTTTTCTAAACTTTCTCATTTTCATTTCACATCTCACTGTACGTGGCAAACACAATTACATGTTGTTTTTCCTGTCCAAGACACCCCCTCTTTTTCAGTCGTATGTCCAGCCAATGGCTAGTGCTGCTGTCAGTCGCTTCTGCAGTGTCCTTCATTTACATAAAGCCCCCTGTCAGTGGTGCGCAGCACATTTAAGTTAAAATAATACAGGTTAAATTCCATTACACCAAATACTGAAGTAAAAAAACTTTCAGAATAATGAATACTTTTTGTGGGCCCCGACAAACGTTCATGGAACATCGTGTTAAACGAACCTCGTTTTTAACAAAACGTAAATCTCAGTGTAACTTTTTTCAACCAAAAATGGCCACCGAATATAATAATGGGATGCAAAAAATACTTACTGTCATTCCTACACTTTTCACACCGAGCCTCTGGAACCCTGCAACAGGTTGTCTCAAAGACAGAGACAGTCTGTTGCAAAATATTCAGATTTCCGTGTAGGCACAACATACACATAGCCGAATTCTGAGTCAGTGCTCCACGAATTGTCTGCATGGGTTGTTGTGTTGTGTGCGGATACTGTACTATTCCAAGTTTCATAGTGCTTCTCAAAGTTTTCTTTGAGATAAGCAAAAAATGTGAGAAATAGCATCAGTTTATGATGTAAGAAAAAATTTTAAAACCCTGATTCTGGAATGAAGAAAAATGATGTGGCAAAAGCATTTTGGAATCGTGCTTTCAGCTAATGACTCATTTTCATTGTGTATTTTCATACCTGTATTTCTATTTTAACAAAATTACATCTAACGTCTCAGCTTCATTCTGTATTCATAAATTATTTATGTTAAAGTTGCATCTAATGTCTCATTTTCAAATAAAATATTTTGCAATTTAAGAAGCGCTGTTTGTTTGTACAAGTACAGTAGAAAATCTGGTCACGAACGTTTCCGAACACGTACAAATCAGGCAACGATCAAAAAGTTTGCCAAAATTTTGCATCTGTTCACGACCACATGCTCTGGTGGCGAACAAAAACACCGCCGGCCAGTTTCCCTACACACGTTCGTACGTGCCAATGATCTCCCATTCTCAGTTTCCCATTTTCTTTTGTTTGTGTATACAGGGACTAACAAAGCAGCTGATGTTGCAAAAGGAGTTACAATGTTAACCAAGCAGAGGCCTCAAGTGCTGGAAGAGGTGGAAAAACTGTTGCTAGTGTGGTTGAATGAGAAGGAACTTGCAGGGGATAGCATAAACGAGGCAATCATATGCAAGAAAGCCAGGAAGATTCATGGCGATTTGCTGAAAAAAAATCCTTCTTCAAGTGGCGAAGGTGAAGAATTTAAAGCCAGTAAAGGATTGTTTGAAAAGTTTTGCAAGAGAAGTGACATTTAATTTTTTTTTCCCTGTGCTTAAAACTCATTTAAAAAAAAAAAAAAAAGTTTTTACAGTATGCGGTTCATAAGGGTCTAGTGTGAATTCTTACAATGTTAGTTTTCTCTGTTGTTCAAGGTTTTCTCAGTGTTATTCAATGTTTTTACATTTAGTTTACTATTAAATTGTGTATTATATGGTATAATTAACTATATTTGTGCTAAATATATATATATATATATATATTTACATACAGTTTGTACGGTCTGGAACTGATTAATTGTATTTACATACAGTCTTATGGGGAAATTACGTTCGGGTCACGTCCAGAGTTTTGGAATGAATTACGGTCGTGACCAGAGGCACCATTGTATTGTCAAGGTTGGGTCACACAGTTGCACGAGAGACAGGAAGGTTTTAAAGGAAAATACAGATGCTTTATTACTGTATAGAGAAGGCAGGTACAGTCTCAAGACTTCAGACAGAATAGGAGCTGTTAAGGAGCCGCAGCATGGACGATCATCCTGCTTTAGCTCCCATCTTCAGATTAGAAGAACACAGTGGCTGTGAATCACCGCTGTAGCAAACTTGGTTTGGAGAAGACAGATCAGGAGAGTGTGGAGAAGAGAAGATTAAAGCCCGGTGTTAAATGTTAAACATTGTGCGACAAACACGGTACGTGGTAACCCTGATACTGCAGAGGACAACCAATTGGTTTGCTCTTGGTTTACTGTTTACCAGATGCAGCAGAGCAGCTACAGAGTTGTCCTTGCATCACTGCTGTTAGACATGGCGAATCACCGGTGGCATTAGTCACAGTACTATATGTATTTTCTCCATTATAATGAAATTTCCATTATGACAAAATATTTTTATAGTAACGTGAGTTTCGTTAAAAAAAGATTCCACCTGTATTAAAAAATACCAACAAATAAAAAAATGTACTAACAAATAAAATATAGTTGGGCCAATTTTCTTTTTTTCTATATCATTATCAAGTTTCATTTAGTGCATTTTTAAAATTGTTGGTGTTTTTTTTTTTTTTCTGTTGTAGGGATTTTTTTTTTTTATCCATAAGTATTGATTTATAAAAATGTTTCTTAAAGTATACTTATTAGCCTAGATGTACAATCCTGCTAAGCAAGAAATAGTATTTTTGTTCATGAGTGAGTGAGTGAATGAGTCCATCAGTTTTGGATTATGTATAATGTGTGTGTATATGTGTGTTTCAGCAGAACATTTATGGGCAGTTTTTGGGCCCAATAATCAGGTTACACATGCCAGTTTTGATAGCATGGAAAATGTGGAAGGCACTGGCACTTGACTAAGGCTTTATAAGCAGTGGCGGTTTGTATTGTGGGGCACTGGGGTGCCGCCACCTAAATATTTTAAAAATTCTACTTAAATTAATCATGAAATGTGAAATCAAGAAATAAATTTGTTTATTTGCACAATTTGCCTGGTGTCAGCACATGTCAAGATCTATTAAAAATTGTTTCAGACTTCCATTTGTTTAATTTGTGTGTGAATAAAAAAGAAAAATTTGTGTGAATAGCTATATTTGTGGAATGTAGGGCAACGGAGTCTATGTGAGTCTTTGTTCTTTTGGCAAGCAGGTGACCTGAGGCTGCCCTTTAATTGGTTGCTTTCATATTTTTCCATAAATGCAGCTCTGTGTGCCCTGGGCACTCCCACATTTATTGGCAGTGAATTAGTGTTGTTTTAGGTTTTTTTTTTTTAATCTAATGTGATTTGACAATCATTGATGCACTGTGCCATGTTGGTATCAAATATTCACAGTTCACACCAGCCTTTAACGTTACATACAGTAACTACAGATGAGTGAGTGCGACTTAAAGAAGATGGCAACTTAAAGTGGAACTTCAGAAATCAAAGAAACTCTATTTATTTATTTAATGAAACATTCATTCATGAATCATTCACTTGAAGAAAAAATGAAGACAAAGGACCTTGGACCAGAATCGCCTGACTTAAGAATTACCATTGGCAAGTAATCAAGGATGAGCTTACATGCTGACTTTTTCTAGGTCTTGTTATGACAAACTGTCAGCTAACTACGAATACAGAATTGGCAAGTATTCATGTGTGTGTATTATTTACAAGGAGAACAATTCCTGAGATTTTTTAATTCCTGAGTTTTAAATACTGCTTTTATGGTTATTTTATGTAAGGGATCCCTTCTCCAAACCATGCATTAAAAAGGTTGAACATTGTGGTGCCTAAACCTGTAATGTAACAACAATTGCCTGGATAACAAAGGGTCTTCTTTGACTAGGCACTCCACAGCTCCCGCAACTATATGTATTCAAAATAGCCATGATGTGAAATCACAGAAGCAATTCAATGCTGTGCTAAGTAATGTTATTTATTTCATAAAATACAAACTAAATATTAATAAATACAAACAAGCAAAATTTGCTAACTACCTGAAAATAGACTTGGAATGTTGTGATTCAGACTCTTGTCTTTTCATTTTATACATTGTGTGTTTTATTCCTTTAGCGTGCTTTAGTAATAGGCCTATTGTTTGTTGAGGTCATGCAAGTTAAGAAGGTTGAATTGAGCGAGAGCTCAACAGAGAGAAAAACATTAATTTGACAGTGTTGTTCACCGTAGGCTGTTATTGGTGTCTATAGTTTGGGTTCTATCATAGCAGTTAAATGTTCTTTGTTTTGTTTTTTGCATCATTATAAAGTGGCTGGGTCTTTGAATTTGTGTGTGTGAATCATCCAACGTTGTGTGCATTACTGAGCAGGGTTTTATTAGAGGATCCTCCTTGCTCGGCAGCTGATGATAAAGTACTATAAACCGTCTTATTTGTCTACCTAGTTTCCTATATGCTCATCCACCAACACATTTCTGGCTACACTACATTCTTTACATTTATATAGTGCTCTCTGTAGGCAACATTACAGTTTGTATATATGTTTTTACTTTCTCATATATAAAATATATAATTACCATTTTTGGAATTATGTCTGTGTGTGTGTGTATGTAAACATGATAACTTGAGTATGCTTTCACTTAGATCAACCAAATTTTGCATATGAGTATTAGGTACAAAACATAGATTTCTATCAACTTTAGGGCTGTTTCCGCTAACCGGAAGTGGTACCTTACCTTTTATTCATGTAGCTGCAGAGTCCGATTTTTTTTCAACTTTACTTTCATAATAATTGTTCAGTATTATAATTTTCCCCTCCTTGAACCATCACCTTATTGTGGTGGAGGGGTTTGCGTGTCCCAATGATCCTAGGAGCTATGTTGTCCGGGGCTTAATGCCCCTGGTAGGGCCACCCAAGGCAAACTGGTCCTAGGTGAGGGATGAGACAAAGAACGGTTCAACAAACCTCCAATGAAGAATAAAAACTGTGGACAACGTTTTCCCTTGCCCGGACGCGGGTCACCGGGGCCCCCCTCTGGAGCCAGGCCTGGGGGTGGGGCTCGATGGCGAGCGCCTGGTGGCCGGGCCTGCACCCATGGGGCTCGGCCGGGCACAGCCCGAAGAGGTAACGTGGGTCCTCCTTCCCATGGGCTCACCACCTATGGGAGGGGCCAAGGAGGTCAGGTGCAGTGTGAGTTGGGTGGTGGCCGGAGGCGGGGACCTTGGCGTTCTGATCCTCGGCTACAGAAACTGGCTCTTGGGACGTGGAATGTCACCTCTCTGAAGGGGAAGGAGCCTGAGCTAGTGCGTGAGGTTGAGAGGTTCCGGCTAGATATAGTCGGACTCACCTCGACGCACAGCTTGGACTCTGGAACCAATCTCCTTGAGAGGGGCTGGACTCTCTACCACTCTGGAGTTTCCCCCGGTGAGAGGCGCCGAGCAGGTGTGGGCATACTTACTGCCCCCCGACTTGGAGCCTGTGCGTTGGGGTTTACCCCGGTGGACGAGAGGGTGGCCTCCCTCCGCCTTTGGGTGGGGGGAAGGGTCCTGACTGTTGTTTGTGCGTATGTGCCGAACAGCAGTTTGGAGTATCCACCCTTTTTGGAGTCTCTGGAGGTGGTGCTAGAGGGCATACCTTCTGGGGATTCCCTCGTTTTGCTGGGAGACTTCAATGCCCACGTGGGCAATGACAGTGAGACCTGGAAGGGCGTGATTGGGAGGAATGGCCCCCCCGATCTGAACCAGAGTGGTGTTTTGTTATTGGACTTCTGTGCTCACCACGGATTGTCCATAACAAACACCATGTTCAAGCATAAGGGTGTTCATATGTGCACTTGGCACCAGGACACCCTAGGCCTCAGTTCGATGATCGACTTTGTGGTTGTGTCGTCGGACTTACGGCCATATGTCTTGGACACTCGGGTGAAGAGAGGGGCGGAGCTGTCAACTGATCACCACCTAGTGGTGAGTTGGCTTCGATCGTGGGGGAAGATGCCGGTCAGACCTGGTAGGCCCAAACGTGTTGTGAGGGTCTGCTGGGAACGGCTGGCAGAGTCCCCTGTCAGAAGTAGCTTCAACTCCCACCTTCGGCAGAACTTCGACCACGTCCCGAGGGAGGTGGGGGACATTGAGTCTGAATGGGCCATGTTCCGTGCCTCTATTGTTGAGGCGGCTGCCCGGAGCTGTGGCCCTAAGGTGGTCGGTGCCTGTCGCGGCGGCAATCCCCAAACCTGTTGGTGGACACCGGCGGTGAGGGATGCCGTCAAGCTGAAGAAGGAGTCCTATAGGACCTTTTTGTCCTGTGGGTCTCTGGAGGCAGCTGATAGGTACCGGCAGGCCAAGCGGAAAGCGGCTTCGGTTGTTGCTGAGGCAAAAACTCGGGCATGGGAGGAGTTTGGAGAGGCCATGGAGAACGACTTTCGGACAGCTTCGAGGAGATTCTGGTCCACTGTCCGGCGTCTCAGGAAGGGGAAGCAGTACAGTGTCAACACTGTATATGGTGGGGATGGTGCGCTGCTGACCTCGACTCGGGACGTTGTGGGTCGGTGGGGGGAGTACTTCGAAGACCTCCTCAATCCTACTAACATGCCTTCCAATGAGGAAGCAGAGCCTGGGGACTCTGAGGTGGGTTCTCCCATCTCTGGGACTGAAGTCACCGAGGTGGTCAAAAAACTCCTTGGTGGCAGGGCCCCGGGGGTGGATGAGATACGCCCGGAGTTCCTTAAGGCTCTGGATGTTGTAGGACTGTCTTGGTTGACACGTCTCTGCAACATCGCATGGACATCGGGGACAGTGCCTCTGGATTGGCAGACTGGGGTGGTGGTCCCCCTTTTTAAAAAGGGGGACCGGAGGGTGTGTTCCAACTATAGAGGGATCACACTCATCAGCCTCCCTGGAAAAGTCTATTCGGGGGTTCTGGAGAGGAGGGTCCGTCGGATAGTCGAACCTCGGATTCAGGAGGAACAGTGTGGTTTTCGTCCTGGTCGCGGAACAATGGACCAGCTCTACACCCTTAGCAGAGTCCTGGAGGGTGCATGGGAGTTTGCCCAACCAGTCTACATGTGCTTTGTGGACTTGGAAAAGGCGTTCGACCGTGTCCCTCGGGGAGTCCTGTGGGGAGTGCTCCGGGAGTATGGGGTACTGGACCCCCTGATAAGAGCTGTTCAGTCCCTGTACAACCGGTGCCAGAGCTTGGTCCGCATTGCCGGCAGTAAGTCGAGCCCGTTTCCAGTGAGAGTTGGACTCCGCCAGGGCTGCTCTTTGTCACCGATTCTGTTCATAACTTTTATGGACAGAATTTCCAGGTGCAGCCAGGGTGTTGAAGGGGTCCGGTTTGGTGGACTCAGGATTGGGTCACTGCTTTTTGCAGATGATGTTGCCCTGTTTGCTTCATCAGGCCGTGATCTTCAGCTCTCTCTGGAGCGGTTCGCAGCTGAGTGTGAAGCGGCTGGGATGAGAATCAGCACCTCCAAATCCGAGACCATGATCCTCAGCCGGAAAAGGGTGGAGTGCCCTCTCAGGGTTGGGGGCGAGATCCTGCCCCAAGTGGAGGAGTTTAAGTATCTCGGGGTCTTGTTCACGAGTGAGGGAAGAATGGATCGTGAGATCGACAGGCGGATCGGTGTGGCATCCGCAGTGATGCGGGCTCTGCATCGGTCTGTCGTGGTGAAAAAAGAGCTGAGCCGTAAGGCAAAGCTCTCAATTTACCAGTCGATCTGCATTCCTACCCTCACCTATGGTCATGAGCTATGGGTAGTGACCGAAAGAACGAGATCGCGAATACAAGCGGCTGAAATGAGTTTCCTCCGCAGGGTGTCTGGGCTTTCCCTTAAAGATAGGGTGAGGAGCTCAGTCATCCAGGAGGGACTCAGAGTAGAGCCGCTGCTCCTCCGCATCGAGAGGAGTCAGATGAGGTGGCTCGGGCATCTGATCAGGATGCCTCCTGGACGCCTCCCTGGTGAGGTGTTCCGGGCACGTCCAACCGGGAGGAGGCCCCGGGGAAGACCCAGGACACGCTGGAGGGACTATGTCTCCCGGCTGGCCTGGGAACGCCTTGGGATTCTCCTGGAAGAAGTGGCCGGGGAGAGGGAAGTCTGGGCTTCTCTCCTTAAGCTGCTACCCCCGCGACCCGACCTCAGATAAGCGGAAGAGGATGGATGGATGGATGGATGGAGTATTATAATTTGATTTGATTTGTTATTGATGGTTCTTTAATGGACCTAATATAAAGATGTAATCATTGTCTTGTAGTTTACTCCTCAAATATCCATCCCCATATCTGAGTATACAAGAAAGTCGAGGGAAGACCACTCCCAATTATTTGGATCTGCTCCAAGCAAGTCAAGGAAGAAGGAAACTATACCATTTATTGCATAACACGGGATTTCTGCTTTCTTATGAAACATTTATTTTTTATACTATGCGCTATACAAAATTTTTAATGCTATCAATTCCAAAAAAACAGCATTTATTTAAGAATCGCCTACAAATTGTGTCCCTAATAATCAACATAGAATCTTGAATCAAAATATTTTGTATCATTGCCTTGCCAAACAAATGCATTTTTGGAATGAGAAATCCCGAAGACATGAGTGTTAGGTAAATTGCCAGTTCTCTGTTAGTTCAGTGTATGTTGGTGAATCCTGTGACTGACTGCTCCTTTTCAATGCTCCTGTTGCCACTGGGATAGGAAACAAATTAGCAACACGTCACAGTGCAACTTGTACAATCCATGATACTATGTACTGTGATAAAGCTAGCACATGTCAGTATTCAACATAGATTGTGCCAAATATCAACCAATATAAATACCACTAAAATGAAACCTAAGTTGACTCTAAACCAAGCTATAAAAACCATACACACTTGAAAGAATTGAATCAATAAAGAAAAAATGAATAACAGATAAGGTATAATGGGAATCAGAGCAGCATAAACCATTTAATAGTACTACTTTTGTACATTGAGAGGTGGAATTAAATTGAAAATTACACTTTTTTGAACATATTTATATTCACCCTCCCCAACTGTGCTCCGAATGGGGCAGAAATGTGCATAAAAAATACAAAAATCTTTAGATAATCCACCGGAGATGTTTTACTTAAAATATATGAGCTTATACTATTTTTCATTATCTACATCTGTACCAAGTAACATTCTCAGATTATTATTAATCCAAGTTAGGAATACTGGAAGCTAACTTGAGAGCAGAAGGCAGCAATCAGCTCTGGACAGGCACCAGTCTATTGTGGGTTCTGCTCACACACACCCACTCTCATACTGGTCCATTCTGGAATCCTTACTTAAGCCATGGGTGCCCAAATTCATCCCCGGTGGAATACAGTGGTTACAGGTTTTCATTCTAACCCACTTCTTAATTGGAAACCAGTTTTTGCTGCTAATTAATTGAATTGTTTTACTATTTAAGATTCATACCCTTTAAATCAGGGGAGGACATCGTCGGTCCTGGAGGGTTTCAGGTTTTTGTTCCAACCCAAATGTTCGAGAAATCATTTATGGCTGATGAAGCACTTATTGCTCAAGTGACATTTTTGGCTTAATTGTAGTTTAATCACTTGTTAGGATTTTGTACCCTTAATTGCTTATTTAGGTCTTAAATATCTGCATTCACTATTTTTAAATTCTCCTTATTAGTAATAAGATGCAGATAACCAAGGAACTAGCAGCTGTCCATCTAGCTTTATTTCCCCAGTTACACCTGTGTGTATTCATCATGTACTATTTGATTTAATAAAGTACTCAGAAGGAACTGAAG
The DNA here is from genome assembly GCA_026402145.1 of Polypterus bichir lapradei. NCBI lineage: Eukaryota > Metazoa > Chordata > Cladistia > Polypteriformes > Polypteridae > Polypterus > Polypterus bichir. Next base: position 79,648,206 of record JANRMT010062837.1, on the reverse strand, counting down.
AGAAAGTGAAAAACTGAAAATTATTCATTCATTTTAGGCTTCACAATTTTTTGTATTTGGTACACTGTATTAATCCCTCAGGGGAAATTGTCCTTTCGTATGACATATTGTGGTCGGAGTCAGACATTTGTACAGCACCCCAGAGGGATTTTCAGGTTAAGGACCAGTGGGATTTGAACTGGCAACCTTCCAGATACCAGCACAGATCCTTAGTCTCAGAGCCACTACTCTGCTTCACATGATGATATTATTAGAAAGGAAAAGGGTGTTGTACTGTGTTAGCCATTATGAATGTAGAGAAAAGCCAAGCAAAATGACACCTTTTATTAGTTAAGTAAAAAGATTACAATATGCAAGCTTTTGAGGCAACTCAGGCTCCTTCTTCAGGCATCTTGGGGGGTTGCTGGAACCAATCCCAGCCAGCATAGGGCACAAGGCAGGAACAAACCCAGAACAGGATACCAGTCCATCACATGGCAAACTTGTACGCACACACACATTCCCATGATATTAAATAAGACCTGTTACTGGCAAGGATTGTTTTCTAATCAAGTAACTGGGTTAGAACAAAAACCTGCAGCCCTCCAGGATCAACGCTGATCACCCTTGAATTAAGCTAATCTGCACAATTTTTGGGTGATGCAGGATTTGCAGTCAGTAGGTATTAATGTGACTATAATCTTTAAATTCAAATACAGACCATGTTACGTTTAAACATAGATGTCATCATTCCTTTTAATCATACAAAGCCAAAACACAAATTATGTAAGACAAGATATGTTAAAAATATTATTAAAATTACATTGATTTTAATCAGCTACTACATTAATGACCTGCTCGATGTCTGCCGCATTTACCTTTCAAATTGCAGACAATGTGCCGTACAAAGGTTACCAGAGTAAATAGAATAGTCGACTGGGCCAACCCGACACTCCAGTCGTAAAACGGAAGTACTGAGTTAACTACAGAGGACGCTTTATCAATGGGGCCTGCCGTGCGAATCTTATCTCTTCTTTTTTTACAGTTGTTTGTGCCCATGCCTACCGTGGCTGGAAATGTGCTGGTGTGGCCCACGGAACACAGCCACTGGCTTAATATGAAAGTAATTTTGGAGGCTCTAGAAGGCAGAGGTCACAGTGTCACCCTGCTACACAGTTCGGCGTCGCCGCACTTTAACGACACCGGCCGCTTCAAGACGGAGATCTTCGAGGTTTCCTTTTCATTTGAATCCAGTCTTAAACTATTACATGACGGATTGAATATATTCTTGATAGAATCGCATTCGCTGTCTTCATTGCAGTTCATTTTGAAGATACGGGAGTTTATCACGAAAACCGCGGAGCTCAATAAGCAGATGTGTGACGGAGTGCTCCGCAACGAGGAGCTGCTGGACAGACTGCGACAGTCGCACTTCGACGTTCTCCTCTCGGACCCAATATTCCCGTGCGGAGAATTAGTGGCAGATAAACTTGGGATTCCCTTTATCAACACGATCCGGGCGTCCTTCGGAAACTGCATGGAGAGACAATGCGGACAGTTGCCCGCTCCCCCGTCCTTTGTGCCCACTGTCCCTAGCCTGCACACAGACACTATGGATTTTCAGATGCGCCTGAAGAACTTCTTAATTTACTTGGGTGCTGTCATGTATTTGTACGAATGGTCATTTTCAAATTGGGATGCGTATTACCGCGAAATCACAGGTAAGATCAAATGCTCAGCCTGATGAAGTGCCGTTTTTCTTTCGCACAGTCGCTCATTCTCAGAACATCACGGATCAGGCTGACTGTATCAGGTAAGTAGATGTACGCATGGTGTAACATGTAGGTCCTTTGATAGACTTGGTGAGGAAGTTTGTAATTTGGAGCATTTAAAAAATTCTAATCACATCATTAAAGTGTTTGTTATTACAATTGTGTCTATTTCATAATTTTCAAAAACATCAGTAATAACAATGTAATTCTTCTCCTAAAAATCAAGTTGTTCAAGTGGTTCTTCTCCAAAGGACCCATCCAAATGAAGGTTCCAGAAACAATCTTTGTTTATTTAGATCCATAACAGGCCCCATACTGTGAATAACCACAAATAAATAACAGATTTTTGAAATACCAATAAATCTTGATTTTAAAAGGACTTTTCTTGCATATGTCCAGTAACACCGGCAAAGTTCAGGTTTTCTTACCTTATATGTTATGTCCTGCTAGGTAGCCTACCATATATTAAACATTTATGTTTTCCATATGAGGAAGTTTTTCAAAGCACAAAGAGTTAACTTCATCTGCATGAACATTTCAAAAGAATGGAATGGTGCCTTATCAAGCAATGGCTCAATGAGGAACCACACCGCCCAATAAAGAATCATAAAATGCCATTACAGAATCATTTTTAAGAGTGTACATGTATTAGTAGTGAACATAAAACCTGTTTTGTTTTGAGGTTTTTTTATACCTTTTTACTTAGTTTTATGGTAAACGCGTTAGTCTAGTTTGAAATGTTTAATGCTGATGACATTGTTTAGAACCCCAATGTGTCATGGGGAATATTATTTTTAAGTACCAAAGAAACGAAAGTTCTCTGTGCAGCATCAGTGGCATTGTTTTAGAAACTGCTGCAATAAACAGTACTAGCCGAAGCCCGCCGTAGCATACAGCTGTGTAAGAACAGGAACGGAAAACGGTGAGAAAGGAATTCAGAAATCAAGAAGAAATAAATACTTCTTGAAAGACGCAGTTGTGAATAGGTGTTTTGATGGTGACGACAGATAATGAGTCAAAAGATCTAACCCTAGAAAAAGCCATGTACAACTGACCGTGGCTGAAGACTGGTTGTTAGAATTATTGTGAAGAGTAAACAGCATGTGGGTATGAGGAAGGCCGCGCTTCTGAAATGCGATTACGTAAATATAATCAATAACAACCTGAAAAAGATGATGTTGTAGAATGTCTCTAAGTAATTCTTGCAGCTTAATACAAAAGACTCGTACTACAATATCAGGTCTGTGCTGCGGTCTTTGGGTATCCGACAGTGCATGTAGAATTTCCGGCCAAGCAGGATTACATGTGAAAGTGATAAATAAATGAGGCTGTCCAAATTTACGTACTATAGCCATGGCATCCTGCTAGTTTTGTTGCATGTATCTTGGACTTCCTGGAAATGTGGACGGTAATATGATCATTTTGCCTTCACGTACGTTGTTATTTTCAGCGTTTGCTTGCAGTGTGTCTGACAGTCCTTTGTATTGTTCCACGCGCAAATCTTGCTGATCTAATCTGAGACAGTTGAGACGTGCGCCCTCTGTTTTAACATAAGCATCTACGACGTACTGTTGGAATAGTTCGCCGCTGGAGTGCAAAATACTAAATGTATTCCTCATTGCTAATCTGTACGCGTAAAATTGGCATTGCGTAAGCCTTCTTCGCTTGGCGGTTCTTTTATCGGGAACATGTTGTAAATCTTTGTGCCAGCCAATGTCTCTGTAAGGGAATAAAAGTGGGTAAACCATAGGATCGCAATTCGTATTGAGCGTGGAAATCTTTTTACAGGAGTTGCCTATGGGACAGATGCAAATGTCCCTTTCGGCAGGCGGTTCGCCATCTTCTCCGACGAAAATCGCTGCAACATTGGTGTGACATGTCGGGGCATTGTATCGTTGTAAATCCTGCCTAGGGTTTTCCTCGAAAAGCATTCGTACAGATGCTGTTGGATTGGACTGAGCGATTTAATGCATGTGTTTGTATGATTTCGCGAAGGGTTTCATGGTTCTGAGCATGGAATCTAGCTGGAGAAGTACATTTTTGCTGCATATAGAGTTTGCTTTATTTTGTACGCGTACTGCAGAAGTTTGGCGAGAAATGCCGTATCGGCTGCGTGTGGGCGGGACCGGTTTTGAGGTGGAAGCAGGACGATGGTCCTAGCTTCCTAGCTCTGATGGTATGAATCAGGGTTTTGTAGACAAAGGTTTTCCCTGTTCCTGCAAGACCATCTAAGAAGAAGCATGTTTGTCGCGGATGGGAATCGCTGTATTCCTCGTGTAAACATGTGTTTGGCGAGGTGTTGGGGGGCGGGCACATGAGCAGGCAGTGCGCATGCCCCGAGAGCGAGGGTGGACGCTGGAGGATGGTTAGAGTTGGCGGGCGGGGCTCTGTTGTGCGTATCCCATGGTCTTAGAGTTGGTGGGCAGCGCTCTGTGAGTTGGCGGGCGTGGCTCTGTGAGTTGGCGGGCGTGGCTCTGTCGTGCGTATCCCATGATCGGGCGATTTAGTCAATTATATATATATAGATACTAAATAGTGGATGGTATATCACTCGCCATGGAATTCACACTTAGACAGGTTTGGCTAATTTTACTACACAGTCATGATGAACCATCACGAATATGTCCATGACCCAACAGATTAAGAAACTCTGCTCTAGATAATGCATCAAGCATCTTTCCTGTGTTTCAATCACATGCCTAGTTGTTAGATATGTGGAGATTGTTCTTCCTCTGTCTAGGTATGTTTTCTGTAAGGCACTATAGTTTTTCTTTTGTATTCCTAAACTCGTTCAGATTCAGCTAATTGAAAACTGAATTGGCCCTATGTAGGTGTATGTATGAGCAGGCCAGGCACCCCATACACAACTGTTTCTTGCCTTGTACCCAGTGTTACTGATATAGGCTCCAGCTGCCTATAACTTTGAGTTGATTTTACCAGGCTTGAGGTGGTTATCTTTAATATTATTAACCCATGTGTCATTGTGTTACCCTTTTCTTTAAATAATGCTTTCCTCAGTACCCATGAAACATTATACAACATTGGTGGGCTCCAAGCAGTGAGCATCTTGGTCACACACTGATGTTGTCACAACTGTCAATTGTGAAACTTAATGAAATGTGACATAAGTAGCTTACAACTTATTGGTAGTAAGAGTTATAAATGCCAGATGTAGTATCTGAATGGAAATCTCAAAATGTTTAACAATTTGCAGGATAATTCAAAAAGGATTGAGTACTTTAAAATATGTTATATATATATATATACACACACACACAAGTCAAGTCAAGCTGGGGAGCATGCACCGGTACAGTGCGTTGCCGCACCCAGTGCACGGTGAAACAACTCAGGATCCCGGTTGGCAGCCTCCCAGGCAGACCCTCCGGAAATGACCCTCCATCTGCCGCAGCCAGGTGTTACGTGGGCAACCCCTTGGCCTGGTCCAGCCACTTGGGTCCCCAACAATGAGAATCTTATGAGCCGGATCACCCTCATGGAAACGCGCCACATGGCTGTAGTGCCATAACTGATGCTCCCTCACAATGCAGGTAATGTGCCTCATTCGGGACTCCATGAGCAACACAAAGTCAAACCAACGGTACCCAAGGATTTTCCAGAGAGACACAGTACCAAAGGAGTCCAGTCTTCGTCTCAGGTCACTGGATAAGGGGGTATTTTTTATCCATTAATATTGATATATTAAAATGCCCTTTCTTAGCGGTTGGCTACTGGCGTATAGAGGAGGAGGAGGAGGTTGGAAGCATGCATCAATGCGCAATTTGTTGCAACGTCTGGTTTTCCAAATGTAATTGGAGCTATTGACTACATACACATTGCTATAAAGGTGCCTTCAGAGAATGAATTTGCTTATTTAAATAGAAAGCATTTCCACTCTATTAATGTTATAATTATCTGTGATGTGAAAATGTGTCTTCTTAATGTTGTTGTGAGATATATAACTGTCTCGCCAATAATTGCAGCAGCTTGCTGCTCAAACGGTGTGGGTCACGGAATTCCACTACCCACTCCAGTGTTGTTGACAGTCAGATGGTGAGAAGTTGCCTTTTCACATCGAATTTGATATCTGACCACTATTCTTTTCTTTTGGGCATTGTGTGACTTTTTGAACTTGAATTTTTGAGTGCCACCCCATTCTGTACCACTCCTTCAACTTCCTTTTGTTGCTTATACCACTGCTTAAGCTACCAAATAGTATGTTTTTCTTAGCCTCCACTTCACTGTGCAGGATGTCCATTTCATGTTTGCTGAAATTTTTCTGTTTTACTTATGCTTTTGCCATCACCTTTTCAACAAAAACACTGAAAGAAAAGGGGATGTTTATATTGATTTACATACTTAAATTGGCAAAATTCTGGGTGGAGATGGGGTGGTACTGTGGGCTTGTGCATCTGTGTTAAAATTCATGTTGATTGGGATTTATGAAAGAAAAGTGTGTAGAACTTTGGTTACGAACAGTTTTATGCATCTGAATTTTTTTGTGCATACGCATATTACATCATGTTTTGGTTAGAATTCTATGCAAGGCATTATACATGAGGCTTCTAGACAGGCACCAGTCGTCGGTTCACACACAGCACTACACTCACACTGGGCCACTCTGGAATCCTCGCTTAAGCCAGGTGTGCCCAATTCCAACCATGGAGGGCTACAATGGTTCCAGGTTTTCATTCTGACCAATTTCTTAATAAATAACCTGTTTTTGCTGCAACTTAACTTAATTGATTTTCTATTTAAGACTCAGACCCTTTAAATCAGTGGTGGGCAATGTTGGTCCTAGAGGTCCTCCAGGATTTTGTTCCAACCCAGCTACTTCATGAGAAGTCATTTATTACTGATGAAGCACTTATTGCTCAAGTGACATTTTTCTGTTTCATTTTACTTGTCTCACTTGTTAAGATTTTGTACCCTTACTTGCTCATTTTAGTCTTAAGCAGCTGCATTCACTATTTTTAAAGGCAGCTTATTAGCAATTAGCAATTAGGTGCAAATGATCAAGGAACCAGCAGCTTTCCATCTAGTTTGTTTCCATTTGCACCCGTGTGTATTCATCAGTCACTATTTCATTTAATACTTGGAAGAAAACTGAATACAAAGTGAAGAGCTGAAAATTACTCATTTGTTTTATGCTTTAGATCATTTGGATGATATCATTAGAAAGGAAAAAAATCTACCATTTAAGAATTACCTTGCATGGCAGAGTTAAAACATGTAAAAGTCATATTAAATAAGACCCATTATTGGAAAGGATTGCTTTCCAGTTAAGCAACTGGGCGTAACAAACGCCTGAAGCTGCTGTGGCTCTCCAGGACCAACATTGATCACCCTTGCTTTAAGCTAATCTGCACAACTTTGGGGCAATGTGGGATTTGTATCTAGTAGGAATTAATTTGATCATTACCTTTTTTGGCGACTTACAACGTTTATGATGCTATTGGTTACATTTTATTTTGGTATTTAAATTGCAGCAGGAGCAGTTTCAATTGACTTGGTCATGGGCACACAGTGTCAGTAGCGGGATTCTGAACCCACAACCTCAGAGTTTGAATTCCAAAGCCTTACCCAATACACTACACTGACTACAATGTTCAAATTTAATAAGATCAAATATAAACCTGGTTACATGTAAACATAAATTTCATATTTTTAAACATATTAAGCCAAAAAACAAATGTATCTAAGAGGTGTTCAAAATCAATGTAATTTGAATTAGTATTTTACTCAGTTATTACAGTACTGACCTGCACGGTGTCTGCCGCCGTTTCCTTTGACATTGCACAGAATGAGTTTGTACAAAGGTTACCAAAATAAGTACAATAAACAGTCAATTGGGCCAACCTGACACTCCGGTCGTAAAACGGAAGTACCGCGTCCTGGGGCCTCATGTATAAACGGTGCGTACGCACAAAAACACGCACATTTTCACGGTAGCTCCAACCCAAGTACGCAAGTTCTCTGCTCGGTTTTGCAAACTGCCGGCAACCAGCGTCAAAGCAGTGCTCTTCTTCCCGTGTGGTTTCCCCTTCTTTTTTAGATCCACATCCCTGATGCGGCTTTATAAATACACTGAAATTAACTGCATACTGTTTGTTAGTTTAATGCATCTTATTGTAATTAACCTGTAACAATATAATGGTCCACAGAATGGTCAAACTATTCTAAATACCATAGCTGCCTTAGCGTTGTTACTCTCACTGCACCTTTTTCTTCTTTCTCTTTCAGCTACTCCCGTTAGGGGTTGCCACAGCAGATCATCTTTTTCCATATTACTCTCACTGCACCACTCGGAGTATTTATATCACTTTATCTGAGTGAGGAATCACAGCTTGTACAGCAGCTGACTGGAAAGAGAATTATTGGTATACAGCATCAAGAACATGCTGTCTATTGAACTGCTCTCAAATGGCAAACGCTTTAGAGCTTTTCCTCACGGTTCAGAAACAGTTTCATCCCAAGATCTATAAACACACTCAATCAGTCTATCAATTGGTCCTTGTAGAACGCTTTGTACTTATATGTACAATTACCTCACTGTAAACTTGCAATACAGTTATAATATTGCACAACCTAAGCCACTTTATAAAGCGCATATTTACATATGACGATATTTTTAAAATGAAATACAGCAAAATATGTTTATTATATTATACAAATAAAACTTTAACTTCATTTAAATAATGTATATTGCTAATAATTAAACATGTAAGGACACGGTGCTGCAGTGCTAGCAAGGAGCTGGTGCTCCTTTCACGGATTGTTCCTGCCTCGCGCTGTATTCTTGCTGGGGCTGGAGCGAAAAGGTAAGGATAGATGGATGGAATAATTAAACATGTACTACGAAGATATTTCAATGTTCCTTAAAAGTTTTGAAGAATCTGCATTCTAAGCTTACAGGTGGCTTAACGTTTATTACAGAGCTGATTGTGTGGCGATTGGTTATATGGAGAAAGGAAAGGAAGGACAGGAATTGGGGGTTAGTACGTTTGAAAGAGACAGTACTGCTGCAATAAATTATTTCATTGAAGGTCGCACACGGCGCAGCAAGCATCTTGCGTGAGGCATGAACAATCACTGCGCCACCGTGTTCCCATGTTTAATAACATGCTTTAACTCCTGTCATTATGAAAATGATATCACGTATACATCTCAGTATTTTAATTATTCAGAGAGCTGTAATATTACGAATGTAATGGATTCTTTGTCCTGTCGGAGGAAGAGAAAGCCCGTTGTGATTCACACACACAGAGCACATAGAAGATCAAATACAAAACAAAGCACTTAACATGCTACTTGAGAAACTAGTAAATTAAATGATTTTAAGATGACGTTTATGATCTACTTTAATGACAAAATAAACTACATGATTAAAGTGGAAATTTAGAGATTAAAGTTGACATTTCGTGCTTTTTTTCCCCCCACTGTGTGCATATTTTTTTTTCTCTGTACCTTAATAAGCTTTTATATGAGACTCAGACGGTAAGCTACGACTCGCCTTTTCATGGCGACTTTGATATCTGACAACTTCTTTTTTTATTTCGGGCACTGTGCGACTTTGTCAACTTGAGCTTTCGAGTTTCTCCACTCGATCAATTTCCTTTTGTTGTTTATACCACTGTTTAAACCAACAAATAGTATGATTTTCCTTGCCTCCATTTGGTAGTCGCTGAAATTCTTCTATTTCCCCCTGTGCTTTTGCCATTGCTTTTTCACAGAACGCTGAGCTTAAGAGCTATTTATGTTGATTTTCATATTCAAAGAGGCATAATTCTGGGAGGAGACGGGGCTAGACAGCAGGCGTGTGCATATGTGTTACTTTTCATGCTCACCGGGATTTATGTAGTGGAAGAACGTGGAAGTTGGTGTTCGCACAGATTTATGCATCTGGAGTTTTTTGCACGTAAGCACATTTCCGATTTTGTCCATACGCCATGTTATAGTGTGAATTCACAGCCACTGGATTAATATTAAAGTCATTTTGGAGGCACGGGACAGCAGGGGCCACAGTGTCACTCTGCTGCACAGTTCGGTGTCGCCGCACTTTAAGAATACCGGCAACTTCAAGACGGAGAACTTCGAGGTTTCCCTTTCACTGGAATCCAGTCTTAACCTGGTAAGTGACGGGTTGAATATATTCTTGAACGAAACGTCTTCAATGCAATTTACTTTGAAGATGTGGGATTTTATTATAAAAACCGCGGAGCTCAATAAGCAGATGTGTGACGGAGTGCTGCTGGACAGACTGCGCCAGACACACTTCAAAGTTCTTCTGTCAGACCCAATAATGCCATGTGGAGATTTAGTGGCAGATAAACTTGGAATTCCCTTTATCTACACGTTTCGGGCCTACTTCGGAAACGGCATGGAGAGAATTGCCTGCTCCCCCCTCCTACGTGCCCGCTCTTCCCAGCCTGAACACAGACACAATGGGTTTTCAATTGCGTATAAAGAACTTCATGTCTTGCGTGGGTGCGGACCTTGTTTTTAAAGAGTGGTCATTTTTAACTTGGGATTCGTATTACCATGTAATCACAGGTAAGATCAGATGATCACTCTGAAGTGTCGCTTTTCTTTCACCCAGTCGCTCATTTTTGCAGCATCACGGATCAGGCTGACTGCATCAAGTAAGTAAATGTACGCATTGTGTAATATGAAGGTCCGTTAGGAGACTTGGTATGCAAGTTTTAAATTTAGAGCATTTTTAATCACATCGTCAAAGTGTTTTATCACAAATGTGTCTATTTTATAATCTGTCATTTTCAAAAATATCAATAATAGCAACGTAATTCCATTCTTAAAAATAAAGGTGCCTGAGTGGTTCTTTAGAGTGATGCCATAGGGGAACCATGTCTAACCTTTGTTTATCCAGATCCATGAATAACCACAAATTGATAACAGATTTGTGAAATGCCAATAAATCATGATTTTAAAAGGACTCTTCTTGCATACATCCAGTAATACAGGCTAAGTTCAGGTTTTCCAACCTATCTGTTTTCCTGCTAGGTAGCCTTTTATACACAAAATATTTCATTTTGTTTTTCTACATATTAGGAAGTTCTTGTATTTCAAAACACAAAGAACTAACTTTATATGCAATGAACACTTCAAAGAATGGAATGGTGCTTTGTCAAGCCAAATACTCGATGAGAAACCACACAACCCAATAAAGAACCATAAAATGCCATTAAATAAACATTATTTTTAAGAGTGTCTATGTATTAGTAGTGTACCTAAAACCTGTTTTTTTTTTTTATACCTTTTTACTGTTTGAGCCAGCTCAAGTTGCCTTCTTAGACAACAGGTTCAAGCTAATGTGATGAAAAGATTCTTGTGTTATTGTTAGTTGACAGATGTGGAGGGTCTGTGAGCAACACTAGTTTGCATTTATTAACATATAATATTCTTCAAACTCATTTTTTAAAGTTTTAAATCTGTGGATCAAGTTAAAATTGTTTAAACATGATTGATAGCTGATCACTGTGGAAGTTTGCCAACAAAATACAGTGTAAGAGAAGTACTGACTTACTGTAATCTTAGTGTCAGGGATTCTTAAATTTTTTTATCTGAGGAGCCAAAAACTGGGACCAGTGATGGGCCTACATTTTTGGTGCAGTGAAATTTGAACTATTGTAGAGGACGATTCGCAACCAGCAACAAGGTCAGGGTAACCAATGTTATATTCTTCATTGTGGTTGTTCAACGATAGATCACCACAACTATTTTAAAATGTTACCACTACATTAAAATTACTGTAGTAGTGAACTACACAATCATTATTATTTTTAAAACTCCTTCTCATACAGTAGACACCCAAATAAGCAACATGGACTAAAGTCCCTTCTGGGTCCGAAGCTTAAGCTTCATTTGTTTCATAGCAGATCCGTCCCTGACTGGGACCAAAGAAGTGTGTTATTACTGTAATGAGAGCAGAGCCATACATAGACAAATAAAAATGACTGTATAATAAAAACAGTAAACTGTTTTTGTTTCAATTCCAGAATATTTTTCAAATGAATGTTACTAAGAAAGAAAAGTGGATCACCAACCTATTGTTAATAAAAATAATTATTCAGAACAGAAAATAGATTTTTGAGGTATATCACTGCTAGTGCATAAGCTTGGTGAGATTTAGTAAAGCTAAGGGAAATTAATGCTTTCTTACTTAACCTAGTCACTTGAATCATGGTGCTGTATAAGAAGAAAAATAATTTAATGCTGTTTCTTTACCTTGTCTTAAATAACATTATTATTTTTAAATAAGGCTTTCAAATGAGCTCCACCATTAACAATACATCCTTTTGAATGAGTCTGGTAAATTGTTCATCATATGCTAGTTTTTCATTTAATAGTTTAATACACTGAGTACAAAAGATCGAGTCGCATACCTACATTTTTCTTAGAAATGTATGCACACTTTTTATTTTTTACTAGTGATAGCATAAATCTTGGCAAAGAATTCATTGAGCACGTCTGTCTATTTTGAAATATTTAATGCTTATGACTGACACAGTGCTAAATGTCTGCTGTACAGCCTGTCTAATCATTTGCTGTTTTCTGCTGTTCTCAATGATCTAAGAAACACATCCTTCATATTAACAGTACATTAAAATTTATCAAACCACTTTTAAATCACATTAAGAAAAGGCATTTGCCCTTGCCAATCCTCTCTGCAAGTCTGATACAGATATTAGTTTCAATGTATACCATAACAGCAAACACAGTTAGGCACCAACCAGTTGTATATGACTACTGAAACTGCATTTAGCATAAAACACTACCATGGCACCGCATGTACTTCCACTATACTGACAACATAAATCTTTACATCTTTGTGCCTCACCAGTTCTTTTCATTTCAAGAGCTGCAGTCCCTTCACCTCACAAGCCAATCTGTCATTCCCTGCTGTCTCCCGCTGTCCTATTTGAGTCTTTGTTTGTTAGTCATCTCAGTTTGACTGTTTCACAGGTTGGTGTCATGGGGAATATTATTTTTAAGAACCATAGAAATGGTTCTCTGTGATGCATCAATAGCGTTATTTCAGATATTACTGCCATAAACAGTATGCTAATTGAGGACTGTATATCAATCATCACAGAGATCACACTTAGGTTTGGGTAATTTTACTACAGTTCATGTGATTAACCATCACAAACATTTCAGTGACCCAACAGATTAAGAAACACTGCTCTAGATAATGCAGCTGTGAGGTTGTTTTTAGTGTAAAAGAAATACTGAGTACATGTTTAGTCAATGTAGCATAAAGTATGACCAAGACATCTTTCATGCATTTCTACAAAAGTTAAGTTGCTTTTATGTTATACTTTTACTGACATCAGAACCATATTGTTAGCATACTGTAGAATGAGGCCTTCCCCTGTTTTCATACATACTATGATGAATACACAATATCATTACTACCATGTTGAATAAATAAAGAATATTGTTAGGGAATCAAGTAAATAAATGCACACATAATGTCATACATGTCTTGTATGGTAACACTCGTTCAACTCCAGCTATATCCTAACCCCGCCTCATCCCATGTCCTGCAGAGCGGTGTACCTGCTTCAGCTTATACAACTGCAGGTGTTTCACCGCTGTGTTGTCAGGTGCAACTATTGAATGAGTGAAAGAAAAAAAAATATATGCAAGCTGAAGAAACCGCTCTCAGGGTAAATTTAAACAGTAAACTAATAAGTTGACATTGATTGTTTATTTCTTTGTTTTAAGATGTTTGAGTTGGCAGATTTCACCAAAGCTTTTCATTGAGAGATTTTGAAAGTTCAAAAATGTGTAGAGTGTGCTCTAGAAGAGGTATCGCAACCAAAACTGACACATCCCTGATAAATTGTCTTGAAGAATAAGTGTGCCAGATTTTAAGAAAATTGGTACACTGGGGTCCAAGTTGTTAGGCAGACAAACATGAGTATTGCAGTAGGTGCTTTTCGGATTATATGCAAATACACCTAAAAAAAGGCTCTTTGAGTTATAAGACAAAAAGCTTCATTATAAACTGCACTTCCAATGAGGGGACACCCAGTACCAGTGACATTTCTGCATTTACTGCAAATTGGCGAACTCTCAGCAGGTGGCAGTGTTGTACAAAAATTTAAAAAGCCATAAACTTCCCTCACATGTTCACATAATAGCCTCAAAGTTTTGTCTAGAAAAATATATACTCTCTTGGAGTATGTGAAATTTTCTTTATGCCTGGAACCACTAATCTATTTCTGGGCTGCATGGGTCTACACCAAGAGTTCCCAAACTTTTTTTCGGCCGCCGACCCCTTTGCCAAAAACTTTTAAAACCGTCAACCCCCTAGTCATTTACTTTATTTACTCAAATTAATACATTTGTACAGTACTCAATATTAAATATTTCACTAGATATCAGATTTTAATCACTTGTAATTATGATTTAAAAAGATAAAATGGCTATGAAATATGGTATTATCTTGTGCAACATTTAATATCGAAACCTGCACTAATGAAAATTTAAGCAAAAAAATACGAGCAGAGTTTTTTTTTTTTTTTTTTTTT